>CAJQZJ010032395.1:787332-817220 GCA_907164525.1 Lophiomys imhausi | reverse complement strand
TCATTTTGGTTAAAGGTACTTAAATGTTCTTTGTTATTTGTTTGTGTGTGTGTGCAAGCATGTGAGTACATATGTCACAGTGTTTATATAAAGAGGTCAAAGAACAACTTTTGACTCAATTCTCTCATTTCAGTATTTAAGTGGACTCCAAGGATCAAACTTAGTTTACTCTGTTTATGTGTCCAGTGATATTGACAGCTAAGACATCCTGATGGTCCCCAAAGAGAGAAGCCAGGCACTTTCCTTTTACAATATTTTTGATGTGGTGCTAATAATCAAACCCAGCACTTTGTGAATGGCATACACGACATCAGGCTATATTCCTATAGCTACATAATTGTTTTTGATTAACCAAATTTATGGGAATCACCTTTGCTTTCCTTACATTCTATCCACCCAAGCAGCAGAAAATCAAAATGTTTGCAGGATTTGCTTCTATAGCTGGTTCACTAGCTCCACCTCTAAACTGAAGATGGCTCTTGACTGTCATTCTTTTACCTTCTCCTATGCCCCTTCTAAAAGCATTAGTGTATGCCATGTTAAATTGTTAAAATGTAGGTCGATTTGTGGCACAGTCTAATCATGATTTACTCCCACTGTGAACATTGTACAGGACCTTAGCCTTTTTTAAGGACAAGTTATCAAATGACTCTCAGTGTTATCTGCCTCCCTCTAGTCTCTCTGGCCATCAGCAGGATCTGTGATTATGTTCTGCCCTTTCTGCTGATTCTCTAACCTGCATGTAGTCTATAGCTTAGGATCTTTGCAAACGCTGCTTGTTTTCTCTCTTTCTGGACATCTTTATGGTATTTTTTCATCTCTTTTGCTCTTTGCACAACAGGAATGTCCTTCTTGTGGATTTTCTTAACCAATCCATGAAAATCAACAAGCTGAATTCTTGGTTTACCTGTTTCCCATTTTTTTTGATTGGATTATTTGGATTCTTGCTGTTCAATTTCTTGAGTTTTTATAAATTTTGGATATTAGCCCTCTGTTGGAACTGGGCTTGGTAAAAATCTTTTACCAATCTATAGGTTGCTGTTTTGTTCTAGTGATAGTGTCCTTTGCTGTAAAGAAGCTTTTCAGTTTCATGAGGTCCCATTTATTAATTGTTGGTCTTAGAGCCTGAGCTATTGGTGTTCTGTTCAGGAAGTTGTCACCTGTGACAATGAGCTTGAAGATTTTCCTCACTTTCTCTTCTATTAGATTTAGTGTGTCAGGCTCTATGTTAAGGTTTTTGATCCACATGGACTTAAGTTTTGTGCAAGGTGATCAGTATGAATCTCATTTCATTCTTTTACATGTTGAAATCCAGTTAGACCGGCACCATTTGTTGGAGATGCTGTCCTTTTTCCATTGTACAGTTTTGCCTCCTTTGTCAAAAATTAAGTGACTATAGGTGTGCAGGTTAATTTCTGGGTCTTCAATTCAATTCCATTGATCCATTTGTCTGTATCTATAGAAGTACTGTGCTGTTTTTATTACTATTGCTCTGTAGTATGGCTTGAAATCTGGTATGGTGACACCTCCAGATATTTGTTTGTTTTATTGTACAGGATTGATTTAGCTATTCTGGGTTTTTTGTTATTCCATATGAGGTTGAGAATTGCTTTTTCCAGGTCTATAGTGAATTGTGTTGGTATTTTGATAGGAATTGCATTGAATCTGTATATAGCTTTTGGTAGGATGGCCATTTTTATTATGTTGATCCTACCTATCCATGAGCATGGGAGATCTTTCCATCTTCTGATGTCCTCTTCAGTTTCTTTCTTTAAGGACTTGAAGTTCTTATCATATAGGTCTTTCACTTGCTTAGTTAGAGTTGCCCCAGGTTTTTATATTGTTTGTGGCTATTTGAAGGGTATTGTTTTGCTAATTTCTTTCTAAGCCCATTTATCTTTTGTATAAAAAAGGGTTTCTGATTTTTTAAATTAATTTTTTTTAATAATTTATTTTTTATTTCTTCAAGTTACATCTCAATCACAATCCCCTCCCTACTCCCCCCTCCAGTCCCACCCTTCGACCCTCCTCCCCCTCAGCCCCACCATCCTCTTCCCTTCTTTTTTTTTCTTTTTTTTTAGTTTAAGGTATTCATTTTCCCCCCAACAGCTCTCCCTTTCAGTCCAAATAATGGTTCTTTTTCTTATAACTATAAATACAATACAAAACAACAGAAATAAATAGGCCACGATTATAAGAGTTATATGGCTTAGCATACATTCCCAATGTCCAGTCCATATGTATTTGGCACCTGACTTTAACATTCTACTATCTAACCATCTCCATGAGTTTAAAGTTCTATATCTAACTCAGCTTTCATACTAACTTGCCTCATAATCTTAAAAATATCTTCTTAGATCCAGAACACCCTCTTGATTCCTAAACAACTCAAAATTTAACTCTGAGACTCTAGCTATCTATTCTTCAACCACCTCAGAGACCTGAGAGGGATAAATATATCTGATTATATAGGAAGTGCAGGGCCTGCAGCTTCCAAAACTAAAAAATGACATACCAGTGGCTGCCTGGACAGTTCCCATTTTCTCTCCATACATTACAGCATCAATCTTCAGCCATTTGGCCCCATTTCTCTGACAGACATTGGTTGTAGAGCAGGAATTATGAAGGACTTACCTACCCTGTCTTGGCAGAGCTAGGCTGTCGACTTACCTGCTTTCAAGTTTTGCCCGTTTTGGACAGAAGTCTGTCTACAGTTGAAGCAAGTGGTTTTTCTTGCCAAGAGAATGGCTTACCACCAATTTAATCATCTCCCACTGGAGATTCTTCGATGCTCATCTTCTACTTGGAGTAATATAGGGGGTGCTGTCAGGAGCTGACATGTCTCGATATCAAAAAATCTTAAGTTAAGAAAACATCTTTGAATGCCATATTCTGCAGATCTCTTGAGGTTTTTGAAGATGCCCTATCTATCTCTTATATTTAGATAAGCAAATATTGCTTGTCTCTTAGCAACTTGATTTCTGAGTAGCTTAGAAAATAACTGTGATAGACTGTCATAGTAACTAACAAAATGACACGTTTTTGGCTAAATTGGTATTGATCATTGTATATTAATGCAAATTTAAGATTGTATAGGGCTACATCGGTATTGATCTTTGTATATTGATACAAAATTAAAATTATATTTGGCCACAATGGTATTGACCCTAGTATATTAATGTAAAATTAAGATTGTATTGGGCTACATCGGTACTGATCTTTGTATATTGATACAAAATTAAGATTATATTTGGCCACATTGGTATTGATCTTTGTATATTGATACAAAATTAAGGGTAACGCTTCTTAAAGGTATTGTTTGTAGTAATACTTAAAAATGAAATGTCAAGTTTTGACCTCTCGCTACCAACCGACATAAACTGTTTAGGATAATTAAGAAATGGAAACTAATAGTCATTAAATTAATTTTTATCCAGTCATAATGCTAAAGATGTTTATCAGTTGTAGGAGTTCTCTGGTGGAAATTTTGAGGTCACTTATATATACTATCATATCATCTACAAATAGGGATTATTTGGTTTCTTCATTTCCAATTTGTATTCTCTTGATCTCCTTTTGCTCTCTTATTACTCTAGCAAGAACTTCAAGTACTATGTTAAAGAGATATGGTGAAAGTGGACATCCTTGCCTTGTCCCTGAGTTTAGAGGAAATGCTATAAGTTTCTCTCCATTTAATTTGATGTTGGCTACTGGCTTGCTGTATATTGCCTTTATTGTTTCTAGGTATGGTCCTCGTAGGCCCGTTCTTTCCAGGACTTTTAGCAGGAGAATTCACAAAGGAAGAATCTCTAATGGCAGTGAGACATTTGAAGAAATGCTTAACTTCCTTAATCATCAGAGAAATGCAACTCAAGATGACTCTGAGATTCCATCTCCTACCTGTCAAAATGATTAAGTTCAAAAACTCAAATGACAGCACATACTGGTGAGGTTGTGGAGAAAGGGGAACACTCCTCCATTGCTGTTGGGAGTGCAAACTTGTACAACCATTATGGAAATTGATCTGACCATATCTTAGAAAACTTTGAATAGCTCTATCTCAAGGCCCAGCCATACCACTTCACGGCATCCACCCAAACCATTACTCACCAAACTACAAGGACAGATCCTCATCTACATTTATAGCACCCTTATTTGTAATTGCTAGAAACTGGAAACAACCCAGATGTCCCTCAACAAATGAATGGATAAAAAATAATGTGGTACATTTACACAATGGAATACACCTCAGCTATCAGAAAAAAAGGATCATGCAATTTGCAGCCAAATGGATGGAACTAAGAAAGCTCATCTTGAGTGAGCTAACCCAGACTCAAAAAGATGCACATGGCATCTAATCACTTATAATTGGAATTTAGCCATATAGTACAGGATAACTATCCTATAACCAACACACCAAAAAGATCAAGAACATAGATTTTATTACCTATCAATGGGAAAATTTGCCCTAGGGGTGCTACCATGCAGGCTCCCAGTGCAAGAGTAAGCTCTTAGCCCTCATATGACTGTTGAACTGAAAGGGGCTGATTTGTAGGGACACTCCACATTGGAGGAGTGGGATGGGTGGAAGAGGGAGGAGAGGGTGGGAAGGTAGAATCAGGAGTGGTGGAAGGTAGACACTATGATGGAGATATAACTTGATGTAATAAATAATCATTATAATAAAATTTTTAAAAATCAACAAGCTGCCATGCCAGCATTTCCAACTCTACTTCCTAGCCTTAATTTCTTACAGCGATATTAACTTTGAAATTTTTCAGCTATCTATTTATGTTCCTGGAGTCTTTCCCTCTCTTACTAGACTATGAAGACCCTAGAACTAGAATTTTCTTCCCTGACATAGCTAAAATAATGTAAAAATATTTGAAATAATGGATGTATTTGTATATTCAGTGCTAGCTGAAGAACAAGCTGAAGCAAGTGAAAAAGTTAAACATGAGGGGAAGACTTGATTTACAATAACCTGGTCTCAGGATAACTAGCTATGAGAATTAATCCATCCCTGAGAAAGATAAAATTTCATATAAAAAAATAAAAGCCCTTCTCACCATTGTATTGGGAATTAATTTTCCAGCACATGCTCTTTGATGGAATGAGCTCAAATATATCCAGTTGTAGAAAAAAATTAATTAAATTGCATTGCAGTATTTATATTATATTAATTGGTTTGGTGGCAGTCAATCCTTAACCCACCATTATAAATGAGCACACAGAGACACAGGATGGATTTTACAAGCCTTGGCTTGAATTGAGCAATCTTGGCCCATCTAAGCTAGTTCATAATTCTATTGCCCAAATATGACCCCATATATACATATGTCCCCTTGGACTGCCATTCTCCATGATATGCCGATGTTCCTGGCCATGTGGAACGAGGTTCTTTTTTCTAACCCATGGCGTGCATCCTCCTTCCTGCTGCTCCTGGCTGGAATACCTTAATTCTTTGTCTAAATTACAGGCTTCCTGTTCTAATCTCAGGAAATCCCACCTTTCTCTGTCATTGTCCAATCTCAGGCTTGAGCATTTTATTTAACCAATAAGAGTCAATATAAGTAACAGACAGCAAACAGGACCAATTAATTCACATTTAGAATGCTTAACACTACCCTAATAGCCAGTGTTACTTTTCTTGGGCTTTCAGAAGAGGTTTCCCCAGTGGCATGTACTTGGGATACTTTATGTCCTTTTTAAGTATCTTCTGTGGCCCCATCTTCCACTGACTACTCCTCTCTCTCTCTCTCTCTCTCTCTCTCTCTCTCTCTCTCTCTCGTGTGTGTGTGTGTGTGTGTGTGTGTGTGTGTGTGTGTGTGTGGCCCTGGCCAGTTCCAAGTGGCTTTGTCATTATGCAGTTTCTCTTCTGTTTCTAGAAATAGGTAATATGCTCAGTGGGGTAGCTTTTTCTTTATGTACAAACTAATGTACCAAGTGTTCTGACTTGTTAATGCTAAGGTGCCCAGTGACCTAGCCAATACTGCTGGGGACTAATCAGAATGCTGTGTCACACTGGGGACACACAGATTTGGAAATATTATCAGTCAGTCTAGGTGAGAGTGTGAAAATTATCAAGGGCTCAGCACTTTTTTGATCTCACCCTAGCACATATGCAACAATGCACAATGGATTTCCGTGAAGCTGGTCATGCTTTCTGTTTTCTGTTAAATGAAAGCCAAGGAACTGTTTAACAAACAATCTTCATTCTGTGTAGATTCATGAAAATTAAATCTTTTGCATTTATATACAATGAATTTTTGAAGCCACAGACAGTGTTTTGGTTACTATAGGTTTCCAATTCTTCAAATGGATGTTTCTTACAAGGGCATTCAATAAAAAATGAGGTCAGAACACAGCTATACAAGGAAAAGCTGTTACTGGACATGTGTGAATTAATTTGATCCAAGAGTGTTGGTTTCTAAAGCTGAAACAACTCAGCCAGGTCTTCACAAAAATAAAGGCAATAACTGTTTGAACACTATACAGTTCTCACAGATTTCTTATTGATTCCTAGGAAACCAATGAAAACAAATTGTTAATAAAGAACTCTATGACTTGTTTTGGCTAATTTTTCTTTAAAACTCTAATCAGATATAGCCAGCACTGTAGTTTGGCTTGAAATGTCACTCAAATGACTTGTATTAAGTCTTGGCCCAATATCTGTGTGACTATTGGAACATGATCGAACGTTTAATAAGTAAGTATGAGTTAATTGTATGAAGTGAAGTCACTGGGGGCATGCTCTTGAGAGGGATATTGAAATCCCAGCCCCTTTCTGTCTTTCCAAGCTGCCAATAAGAGCTTTTCTTAGCTATGTTTCCTTATGATACACTATGTTCCATAACCCAAAACAACCAGCACCAATAGATGAAATCTCTGAAATGGTGGGTCAGAACAGACCTTTTCTCCTTTTACATTGGTCCTCTCAGGTATTTTGTCATGGTTATAGACAGCTATCTCTCACAGCCTTTTCATTTAAAACATGAAAATAATGATAATAGTTTCTTTGGGCACAAAGACTTAATTCTTATGTAAGTGACTCTAGTTTTTCACACAGCTCATATATACACCCATGGTACATAAACAGGAAGGACTTCACTTCAGTGGTTACCTTTGGCAGCTCCTCCTCTATCAACCCATTGGAGCCTTCTTGGGCAGTTATTGACCAGAACATTGAGTTGAAATGTAAAGTCAATTTTTTCTCTTTTCTTTTTCAATGAAGATGAAACTGGAAGGAATATTATTTTCCTTTGAATCTCTCAGTGGGGTGAGAAAATGTATAGCTTTAAAATCTAAAGATTCAAGCACTGTGGTGGAATGAGTGTTTACTTTTCCTGGAAGGTCCATTGTTTCGATATCTTCAACTACATTATGGTACTGTCAAATGGCGCCTTTGGAAAATAATTAAAGCATAAAGACTTGATGAGATTCATTCTGAGGTGGCATTCTTTTCTCTCAGCAATGGAGCATACAAACAAGGTACCTTCTAGAAAACAGGAAAGGAGCAGCAGAGTCCGTACAACTTCAAACTTCACAGCTTTAGAACCACATAAACCTCTGATCAGGTATCTTCTTATATCAGCCTGAGTGGATCAAGACTGGTGCTATGTCAATCCCAGCACCAACTAGCTGAGTCCTTCAAAACAGACTGACAAGTTGTCTTAATCTCTTTTATACAAAGTGGCCATCATAACATCTACCTCAATAATTTGCAGTGATAATCAAATAATATATGGAAAACAATTCATTACATATACAATATTCAAAGCTGAGCCATTGAAGAGTCTATGATACTAAAAAGGGCTACAATTTTGAGGGCTGTGACATTACAAAAAAAGTGTCTGTCTATAACTTCTGCTTATTTTCTGGTCCTGGGTAAAAGTACTCCCCAGTAACCCTAGGGTCTTATAATTCTGTGTTTTGTCTCTGCATCAATTGTGATGCTGATTATGCAGTTTGGATAATTACAGAGGCACTGTTCATGGGTCTTAAAAACTGCTTTAAAGATCATGCAACTACACTATTAGCTAACTGTCACCACAGATATGATTATGCAACACTAGGCAGCACATTTAAAATATTCTTGAAGAGGTGGAATAAAAGCTTTCCATTCTGCCCTTTCAAAACCCCATTTTAGCATCTGTGATTTTCCATTACAGTTGATTAGATGAAATAGGCATAGCCCTGATGAATCCAGGGCAGATATTTGTGATTGTAGGCATTAATGAAAGAAAAGGACCCTACAACCACAAGTGAGAGACAGGAGATGATGATTTAAAATTGTTTTGAGCAGGGCATCATTGAGATGGAATCATACTCATTATATCAGAAGCAACTGTTTTGAATAAAGACTGAAAGCATTGCAGGAGGGTGGAACTGAGGCTTCTGTGATTTACATGCCTTAGACCAAGCACCTTATGCAGAAGAAGTCTTTATAGGTTGGTTTGTGGAGATGTGTTAATTCTAAAGCATTGCCTGGTCACAGCAGACTTCCAATAAGCATGGAGCAATTGGATGTTTCTTCCACTGATCCAAAGCCATTTCAGTTTACTCTCACTCAAAGTTTATGCCATGGGTTTTTATATGGGCAACTGGTTAGCTGATCTTTTTAGTTCACTCTCCTCATGATACTCAAAATGACTCTGATAGCTTAACAGTTTTGATAACTAGAGTCTCCTTATACTCTTATTTGTTTGCCGTATTAATGGTCTTAACCATGTGGAGTCAGGATTCCCCAGAGACTAGGGCCCAAGTTGCCAGTGCAGCTTGTCTGTATCTATCCACTATGTTGCTTAGGGACATAAAGCAGTGCTTCAATTACTGTGCCAACAGACCCTCCCACTCATGTGTTCTAGTTACACATAGTTGTGCTTTGCTGACATACTTCTTTCCCCAGTCTTCTTGACTTTTATTTCCTGGCTTGTCTATAGAAGACTTATCATAGCAGTAGACAACTTCACAGGTAGACACCGTGGCTCTCAGTGCTACTTCATGGATCCACTGATCAGATTTTTCTTGCCTTGTTGGTTCTCTGAACTGAATTGTGTGTGCCAAGTCCCATTTTTTCCCTTCAGGCCCTCCCTAGTCTGGACTCCGCATTCACAGGTACTCCATGAGGAAGAATGGCTAAACCTCATCCACAGAACCAAAGTTTTGTCTGTTGATTGTTAAGACACTTAATCACTTTTGATTTGATTGTTAAGATGAGATCGGAATAGACTCAAAGCCAGGAAATTTTGTATTCTGCCCAAATTCTGTAATGAATTACCCATACGTCATGAGGCAAATCATATGTCCTTTCTAGAGAGAATTTCTCCAAGCCACACTTAATGAATTTCTAAAGCTTCTCCTCTAGTCCCTTCTAGATCTGAAGCTTAAAGATGTTTTATATGTAGGTCTAGAGATGGCAGGATAAATGTACCTCTGAGGTGCAATGATCAGTGTTGTCTGTATGTTACCAGCTCACTCCTCTGGTGGAGGAGGGAGAACAGAACATAAGGGAGAGACTTTGCTGTTCAGTGAAGGGGAAGATTTGGTAACAAAGAGGCAGCTACAGTAACATTAAATTCTCACTTCACTAGCCAAAAAGGATGAGATGTTTTCATGAGTTTGCAAAAGAGAAGTAGAAAACAACCTACAAACTGATGGTGGCTATAAATACTGTCATGAACATATCAAGAACAGAAAAGAGAAGAGAAAAGACAGACATTAATGGACCACAGAACAGCTCAAATTCAAAGACTGGAGGTTGTATCAAAAGCAGAGCTTTGAGTGACATCTGTATCAGCATTTTCAGAAGCCCACCAAGCCTTGGGAAGTAGAAATGTCAAAAAGGTCAATGCAATCTATGAACTAGCTAGTCTCTGTAAGGCACTGTGCCCTATGAGAGCAATAGCTTGGGATGAGTCCAAGATGTGTGTGACTCATACTCCAGATCTCCTATCTAATGCTGATGTGGTGACCAAACAAGGAATCATAGTCTCTCTTCAGCAGCCAGCTCATCTCTAAAATGGGAAAGATAAGCAAATACATGTGAAGATCTTTTGCATATTAAGCACATTATTAGGTACTACTGTAGTGTATCACATATCTTTTCAAAGTTAATCAGAAATCAAATTGCTCAGAGACAAGCAGCATTTGCTTACTCAAATTTACAGAGATAGATGGTCTTCAAAAACCTGAAGGGACCTGTAAAATATTGCATTCAAAGATGTTTTCTAAACATAGGTTTTTTGATATTGAGACATGTCAGCTTGTGACAGCACCCCCAATTTTACTCCAAGTAGATGATAAGCATCAAACAATCTCCACTTGGAGATGACTGCATTAGTGGCAAACTTGTCACAGGGCAAGAGAAATTCCTTGCTTCAACTATAGACAGAATGTTTTCTGTAAAGGGCAAAACTTGGAGGCAGGTAAGTTGACAGTCTAGCTCTGCCAAGACAGAGTGGGCAAGTTCTTCATATTCCTGCTTTACAATTAATGTCTGTCAGAAATAATGGGTCAAAAGGCTGAAGATTGATGTTCCAATGTTATAGAGATAAATTGGGGACTGTAAGGGTAGCCAGTTTTCTGTCATTTCTTAGTTTTTGAAGCTGCTGGCTCTGAAATCCCTGTTTATTGAGATATATTTTTCCTTCTCAGGTCTCTGATGTAGTTGAAGACTAGATAGTTATAGTCTCACAATTAAGTTTTAAGTTGTTTAGGACTTAAAAGAGTGTTCTAGGTCTAAGAAGATGTCTTTAAGTTGATAGTGAAAGTTAGGAGGGAAACTGATTTAGATATAGAACTTTAAACTCATTGGCATAGAGAGATAATAGAATACTATTATTAATTGCCAAATACATATGGACTGAACATTGGGAATGTATGTTATATGTTATAATATTCATAATTATTGCCTAATTTTTCTTATTGTTTTACATTGTAATTATTGTTACAAGAAAAAGAGCCTTTTATTAGACTAAAGGGGAGAGTTGTTGGGGGAAAAAAGGATACACCTTAAATTTTACAAAAAATCAGATAGAAGGGAGATGGGGAAGAGGGTAGGAGAGTGGGACCGGGAGAGGGAAGAAGGAGGAAACTGTATTTGAGATGTAACTTGAAGAAATAAATAAATGTTGAAAAAAATAATATTAATACATGTGCATCCCATAGAATAATAGTTAACAGCTGCTCAAAATTATGAACATGATCACTTCCAAGGACTCTAAATGCCTGAAGGGTTATCAGCCTACAGCCTCACCAGCTGTAGGTCTATCATCTCTAATCCAATGTCTCTTGTCTTTTAACGTGTATGTTCCTTGCTCTCCCCTCTTTTCATTTTCTGTCTGTCTACTCTAGCTTTGTACTTGTTTTTCCTTCTATAAGGCATGATGCCTGACTTTTTTTTTCTTTCACATGGTATGAGGTATCTATAGGCATTTTGAGGGTCTAATACAAGTTGGATATCCATCAAGAAAATTCACATATGAAAATGTCTATATAATTTATGAAGGCATTGGACATTTTCTCATTGATCCATTTATTCATTATTATTGTAAGGCTCATTTTACTTAGTTTCCTGTTTATATTCTGTCCTAACTTGGCTCTCAACTTTTGCCTTGACTTTGTCATGTTCTCACCCAGGCAAGATAGGGGACTGCTCCGACTCACCAGTTGTAAGCATATAGCATTTTAAAAGATGTTCATGTTAAAAGATATGTCTCACTGAAGATTGATGCTGTAATATATATAGAGAAAATGGGAACTGTCCAGGCAGCCACTGGTATGTCATTTCTTAGTTTTGGAAGCTGTAGGCCCTGAACTTCTTATATAATCAGATATATTTATTCCTCTCAGGTCTCTGAGGTGGTTGAAAAATAGATAGGTAGAGTCACATAGTTAAATTTTGAGTTGTTTAGGAATCAAAAGGGTGTTCTGGATCTATGAAGATGTTTTTAAAATTGTGATGCAAGTTAGGATGAAAGCTGAGTTGGATATAGAACTTTAAACTCATGGAGATGGTTAGATAGTAGAATGTTAAAGTCAGGTGCCAAATACATATGGACTGGACATTGGGAATGTATGCTAAGCCACATAACTCTCATAATTGTGGCCTATCTATTTCTGTTGTTTTGTATTGTATTTATAGTTATAAGAGAATGAACTATTTGTTAGATTGAAAGGGAGAGCTGTTGGGGGAAAAAGATATACCTTAAACTTTAAAAAAGGGAAGAGAATGGGGGTTTGAAGGGGAAGAGGGTGGGAGGGAGGTACTGGAGGGGAGAGTAGGGAGGAGATTGTGATTGAGATATAACTTGAAGAAATAAAAAATAAAATTATAAAAATAATTTCTAAAAAAAGATGTACCTCAATGACACCTTTACCCATTTGTGGGTACATAGAGATATCTTTGGTTCCATGGAATAAACAACAACAACAACAAAAACAAACAAACAAAAGGAGTGAATATTTTAAAGTAAAAATACTTGCAAAGACAGAAGCTTCAAATGTAAGGATTTTCAATCATCATTTTAGCCACCAAAACTCTAACAAAACACATGTGGTACAATCAACAGTAAGACTGTGCTCTGTGAGGAATCCACTAGCAGTTGATGGGAGCAGTTGCAGAGACCCACAGTCAAACATTAGGTGCAGAGAGAGACCAAATTGGAGATATTCATTGGGTCCCTCCTGCTGAAGCTCAAGGAATCCAACAGAATATAGAAAGGAAGACTTGCAGGAGCCAGAGGGGTCAAGGACACCAGGAGAACACAGCTCAAAGACATTAACTAAGTAGGGCTCATAAGAAGCCTATATGGATCTGTGCTAGATATTCTGCATATATTTTATGGTTGTTACCTTGATGTTTTTTTGGAACTCAAACAGTGGGAGTAGGGGTGTCTCCGACTCTTTTGTCTGATCTTGGGACCCTTTTCCACCTACTGGATTGCTTTGCCCCACCTTGATAAGGATTTATAACTAGTCTTATTGAACCCTGTTGTGCTCTGTTCAGTGAATATCCCCGTGAGGCCTGCTCTTTTCTGAAGGGAAATGAAGGAAGATTAGACTTGGGGGACAGGGGAAGTGGGGCAGGGTGCTGGGAGTAGTGGAGGGAGGGAAAACTGTGGTTGAGATATCTTGAAACAAACAAATAAATAAATAAATAAATAAATAAATTTGTTCTTCAGATGAAGAAATAGGATATATTGACTGGTTACCAGTGAGGTGAATGTATTGTTTATTGTTGGCTTGTCGGTGATATGCCTACTTCAGTTGGGAAGTTATGTACCAAAAGGATGAGTTTTCACTTAGAAAAGCTGACTTTAAGTTACTTTCTCGATCAAAGCTGACTTCAAGTTACCTTCTCGATCATAGTTAGTGGGACCCACTGACTAGTAATGATAGAGTTTGTGGAAAGGCAACCTCATTCTGCTATTCTTTGTCCCTGATAACAGGTAGAATTAGGTCTCAGCTGTACAACGCTGAGCAAAGGACTGTCTTCTTCATGGTATATTACTCTGTATGTAAATTAGAACTGTAAATACCTCCTCATAATAATAGAGGAAATACGGAAGACTGAAAAAGTTTGTCACCATTCATGATCTAGAAATTATGGTAGTCCCCATAAATTCATATTTCCCACCTGCTTTCCACCAGCACACATGCAATATTTCCCTATCTTGCACATTCCACACAGTTTGTACCTCCACCTGATTTGAGATGCATAGAGACCCCTAATCTTTTACGTAGTGACATACAGATTGACTTTGTCTTAAGCATTATGTAACAAGGCAAGGTTACAGTGCTTACCACTGACAGCAACTAAAACCCAGTTAAAGAAAAACATTGTTTGGCAAGGGAGACTCTAAAACCTTGTGCTAATAGAATGCAGTTAACAGCAACATCTGCTCTCACATCCATGCTCATAAAAAAGCATTTCTACTGTGAAAGGTATTATCTGGAAAGGTCCTCCTGATATTCTTTGTTTGTATAACATCCCTGTCTCATACTGAGGATATTACAATTTTCCTCTTCCATTCTCATTCCATCTTTATCTTTCTTCATCTTTTTTGTTGTTAATAACACAGTATCATTTTAAAGCTATAAAGGGACCATCACTGCATCCTACATTGTTGTTTATATCAACAGAGTGTTTAATTTGGTAAATAAACATATGTCTCAGTGTCTGAAATCTAAGGTAGGATTAAATGTGATGTTGTTCTTTTTGTTACACAGAATCTACTAATTCAGGGATAAGCCCACCCATACCTTAAGATTCTACTTATCTCAAAAGATGGTATTATGCTTTAAAGTTTCCCCACAAAACTAAATTCCAGAAACACAAAGTGCCCTGATTCGACACTGTAGCTTCAAACATGGTTGGCAGGATAATATGAAGCCATTTGAATAATAGTGCAATAATGTGTTAAATGTGGTTAATACCAATCAAAATACACCAGTCCTTTGAACATCTAGCAAAATGAGTTCAGGTTATAATGTTTTTCTGGGATTGTTGTTATTGTTATTGTTATTATTGTTGTCTTAATATAGCATTTATACCCAAACTCTACAAACTTTATTATGAAGGATTTGAGATGAAGAAAAATAATTCAATAGTCAATATCCCACTATGGCATCTGTGTTAGTATCTACTTCTTTGACATTAGACTTAATTAAATATCCTAATTACTAACTGTTGTAACTAGTGTACAGCTATACAAAAAGTGATAGATCAAATTTGGCTTGATTTTAGTATTTTTAAGTGTTTAACATTTTCTTATTCATTCCATGTATTTATGGCTGGCATGATGCGTGTGTGGAGATCAGATGTCAACTTGGAGTTGCTTCTTTGCTTCTCCTACATGGGTCTCAGGGGTCAAATTCAGATCATCTGACATGAAGGCAAATACTTCTACCTGCTCAACCATCAAGCTGGCTCCAATTTCTTGAATATCTTTTCCTCAAAAAGTACTGTTGAAAGACCCAATCATAAACCCCCATTGTCCTATAGAACACTCTGTACCAGTAACTCCCAAGGCAGTAGGAAAGACAATCCTAGTATTGAGGACTTAGCATCTTAAAGCAGTTTCAGCATTAGGTGTTGTTTTCCCCGGGACAGACTGGAGTTGTGTGACAGCCACTTCATAATAGTTCTTATGTCTTGAAAGAAGAGGAAAGGACAGTTTTAGAAGAGTAAGAAGATTGTAAAACTGTGAGGAAGTGAGGGGTTAATAAGAAGAGTATAATGAAAATGAAACATATCACTTTTTATACTAATTTATAATTAACATAAAAAATAAGTTCTTATGTTTTTAAAACAATTACTGTAGTAGTAGGAGATCACTTGTGCCCCTGAGATCTCCCATCCATCCATGTCAGTGAGTATCAGGGACAAGTAAAAGAATTTAATTTATCCATGTTTGCCTCTCGTACCATAACTAACTGTTTCCTGTGGGCTACATAATAGTTCAGAGAATGTCTTCCTAACCTTGGTGACCATCCTTCATTCATATTTTTCTATTTCCCAAATAAAGATGAGTTGATGACTGTCGCGTCCCCCTGACCAGCAGGAAAGATGCAACCACGATTTTTCTTCAAGCAGTTTATTCAGGAACCTTGTACATCTGCTTCTCCTCAGTTTCTTTCTCCTCTCTTCCCCCAAGCCCTTATATGCCTACTCAAACCCAATCAGATCACGCCACCTAGCGATCCAAGATAGGCTCACAAAAGGAGGAAGCACACCGGGCTAGGCAGCCACTACCAAGTAAGGCTTGTTTACAGCTAAGCTTGAGCTTTCTGGCATTAAGCCAGGTGCCATCTTAGGGTTGTGGCTCCCCACAGATGACATGACAACTTGCAGAAAGCTTCACTCTCCAATGGATTATTCTCTCTTTTTAAAGTGTATCTTATTACTTCATAGAGTAGGCAACTGAATCCATGGCCCCAGTATGCTATATGTTCTAAATACTCTACCAAGTGTTACTTGGTACTGGGCTGGTCTTTCAAAAATCCTTTGCTTCTTTAATTCTTTGCAATAAAGACTGGAAAGAAGTATGGGGATACATTAAAATTCCTAGTTAAAACATTAAGATATCATTTGAAAGAAAGTAGACAGAAATAGAATGAAAATGTATTGTTCCTACTTAAATGGTAACTGTAATATTTCATTTTTGCCACAAGAATGTTCACAAGTATACATACGTCAAATTCATTATTTGCCTAGGTTTATTCTGATACTTTTCTACTGCTTAGAAAAAGTAAAATAATAGAATGTTCATGATATACTACAAGCTTAAAGAGACTTTAAAGGATTCACAGAATACTATGCTTTTGGTATATTTGTGTTTGCTGTTAGTTTAGCCTTTGAATGACCTGATTTTCTTGGTTATCATTGCTGTGGTTTTTCAAGGTTGCAGCCACAATAATGAAGTGCACACACTATACAAGCAGCTAAAGGAATTGAATATTAGCTACAGATTTTCCTTTCCTGTAACGACTCATATATTTAGTATAAAAAGAGAGAACATTTCCATCCAGGTTTGTTTGTGCAAGGACCTAGTTTCACTGCTCATGTATGGTTTTGGCAGTTTGAACTTTTGCGGTGCTAAAAACTTTCATTGTCTGTGAAATAACAGCTAGTGAGATAATCAGCTAATAACCAATTACTCATATCAAAGAGTAGAATACAACTCGTTTCAGAAAATCTCTTAAGAAGTGCAAAGCCTTTTTGGAGAAATCAGTTTGAAGTTTACACACCATCCAAGAGGCTGCTTTACTGCAGGGCATTCATTAGCACTAACAAGGTCTGAAGGCACTGAATGAGTTCTTTTGTCAATGTAGTACACCATTAGGCTTTGCCATGAATTGATTGTAATCACCCTTATCTTGAAGTTCAAGTATGTAATTTGTACATAAGTGTTTTATCTGAAACATTCCATTTCAAACAGTACAAATCCTGATAGAGAGACACCTGTGTTCTAGGACCTGAGAACCTAAACAACACATAACCTGTGAACAAGACTCACAGAATGGATAAAGTCTCCTACCTCCAAAGCACTTTTTAGAGTGAGAGAGGGAGCAGAAGTAAACTGAAATAAACAAATAAGATTTATCAGATAGGCAAAAATAAACTTGGGCTCTCTCCCAGACTGTGACAAATTTTAAAGAATTTCAAGCCACTGCTTCTTTCATTTACTGTAGTGAGAGACCTGCTTACATTTCTGCTTCACTTCCTTATAGTTATTTTTAAATACAGCCCTATAATGGTACATAATTGAGTTCTATCCCAGTTTGAATGACCTTGGGAGAGAATCCTGAGCTTAGATGAGGATCAGCTTACTTTCAAGTCTGTGAGATTCTACACAAAGCACCCACTTAACCTTTATCAGGATTTCTAATAATCTGTGATGATATGTTGTGAACTTATCTTTTCATAAGGGAATAATTATATACTTAAGTGTAAGGCAGTGACAAATTATGAATTTTAGACATATTCATTACTCCTATTTAAAATTGTTTTATGTATGGGAAGCCAATGATTTGAAGGTTGATAGTTTTTGTAGACAATCTGATTAGTGGTTTAAATGCATTCTTTTATACAGTGGAGAACTGTAATATATCAAAGCTCTCCTTGGTCACACAACAATTAACTGAAACGACTTATGAGAGGCCCAGCTCAGGGGGGGAATAAATGA
Organism: Lophiomys imhausi; assembly: GCA_907164525.1. Lineage (NCBI taxonomy): Eukaryota > Metazoa > Chordata > Mammalia > Rodentia > Muridae > Lophiomys > Lophiomys imhausi. Next base: position 799,530 of record CAJQZJ010032395.1, on the reverse strand, counting down.
GCTTCATGCAATCCAGTGGACAAGGATTGTATGCAGTCTGGTACAATCTTGTGTCATGATCTTGGAGATGAGAACATCATCCTGACAGTTTAGACTTGCAAATGATTTAATAACCTTCCCAACTCTCAGTGGAGGGCATGGGTTCTAAAGCACACCTTGGAAGCCAAGACCTCAGCTTATTAATCAGGTGTGGTAAAGTAAGGATGGTGTGAATCTTGGATTCCTTAATATAGGGTTGCTTATCATCTCTCCAGTTCTTTTCAGTTAAGTGCTTCTTTCAATGAGAAACATGTTATCACAAGCTTAGCAAGTAGAAACAACGCATTTATTCTCTCCTGGTTTCTGTGGGTTGGGCATTTAGGTGAGAGTTGACTATGTCTTTTTCTCAGGGCTCCCCAGGTTGGAAACAGGTACCAGCTTCTGGTGGAATTCATCTCATTCAAGGTACCATTGGGGATGTACTCAGACTGTGTTATAATTGGTTTCCCCAGGCAAGATCCCCATGTCCTTTCTTGCTGATGACAGCTCCCAGAGGCCCCTGTCTGGGCTCAAGAACATTGCCTCAGCTCATCAGCTCATGTCCCTTGTTTAGTGCCTCTCATTCTTTCACTCTACTTCTTCAAACACTCATCTGAATCTGCCAGACTCTTCTCACTGGCAATTAACCACCCTTCTGATTAACTCAGAAGTCATGGAGAGCAGTAGTTCATCTTATTCAGTGTTAGCCGATGCCAAGAGGAAAGGACTTGAAAGGATGTGGACACCAAAGATGAAAATTTAAAGTATCTCTTTGAATTCAGTCCACCAGGGAACAAGTGTTTTACATACATTATTCAAATCTTTGTAGACCAACATGTGGGGAAATACATGAATTAAGAACATGCTTTTGAGAGGGGGTTGCTAGGGCCAGAACTGAAGTCCTGTACATGTTAAGTTCCATATAAACACATAGCTGCACCGAACTCTCTATCATGTGTACTTAAATCTGGCCATAAAGCCTGGTAGCAGAATTCCTTCACACAAACTCATTGAAAAATGAATGAGTTTCTGAAGCACTTCCTGTCCCCTGTGGTACCCATCTCTAACACAGAGACTGAGTGGTGTCAAATGGGAATTAGTGATTGATAAGTAGCAGTCTTCATCTACAAGAGTTCCAGTGAATTATTTACACCACAGATTTTACTGAACCCTACACACTCACACTTATGTGAAAGGTATTATATTATAAATTAGATAAAATAAGATCATAATAGTAAGTAAACATATTATAAAAATAGAACCATAATACAATCGCCAACATCCTGATTTTCCTTTAGGCCCATTATTAAGCAACATGAAGGGAAGTTGGATAACTGCAAGTAGTACAACATCATGACCATTGAGCTGATAACCAAGTTAGTTGCTAATGTCTAATGGGAGCACAAACAGAGTGGATAAATAACTTTGGGTCACAGTCAACCTCAGGTTACTAAAACCAGGAAGAGTATGTTACAACTGGGGAGATCACTCTACTCTTCAGAAGGCCTGAAACAAAAGAGTAACCTATTTTGTGTGATTGCCATCACCAAAAAGGAGGGGACTCAAAAGGTTTCTGAAATTAAGGCCCTTGAACCCACAATATTTCAGACTGTGGACTTCCAGGATTCTGAGACAACACCTCATGTTCTTTCAAGGCATGGAGCTTGTAATTCTTTGACATAAAAGCCTTAGTAGACTCATACAGTCTAGGACAGTTTGTCCTCACACTCTTATTTCCTGTTCACTCATATATTACTGTTCTGTACACATGATGAGACATGAGCCATGATATCACCTCAAATAGAATAAAATGAGTCTCCATATGCATTTTAACAAAGATTGATTGAACCAGGAGTGCGTCTAGATAAGCAGAACCCAAATGGAAAGTTGGACTTCACACTCCCACATTCAGAACAAAGAACCCTGATCACTGGGGAAGAGAGATGGAGAAAGTCTTTGTTGATAGAAAGGAGATTCCTGAATCTACATAAAGGGAAGGCAGCAATCGGCATCAAAAAGGACCTGGACCATGGTCCTCTGCAACCATGTGTCCTGGTAGCTCTGGCAAAATGTTCTCTTGTATGAGAACTAATGTTTTATTACCCCCAGCTAGTCGTCTGATGACCACATGACAGCACTGATGTGATCTGCTCTAAAATCATATGGGCAGTCATGTCCCTACACCCTCCATGTACACATTTCAGAACACTCGGTGCCCACAATTATTATTTACAGAAATTGACAAGGGGTCATACTGGCAAAGAAGAGACAGTGATTGAGATGAAGAGAAAACATACTGAAATACTGAACAGACCACAGGCTAGACAGTGATGCCAGCTGTCCCATGTCTTCACAAGGACTGTTAAAACTGTGAAGAGAATATTTGTATTAACACCATTTTCTTGGATCCTTACTTTGCCCAAATTAAGGTTTACAATATATGCCTCTAGAAGTTATTAGGCCCTTATAAAATAGGCCTAGAATAGTGCTTACCTATGTGATAACTAACATGGTAAGAACACAGGAAGTGGCCCTAACCAGGCATCCAATGTGCCTTCACTTTGATCTTGAACTTGCACTTACAGAAGTGAGAACAATGAATCCCTGTCAGCTGTGAGTAACCCAGCCTGTCCTATTTTATTACAGTAGCCTAATCAGTATATGCAAAACACAAGGCAGAACATCAGAATGCCCAGGGTCCATGTACCACAGGAGACATGAGTTGCAGAGGAGAAACAACACTATAGCCTTATTGGTTTGCAAAATTCTGTCATTTCCTATTAATGTACATTACTATCTCTGCACAGTAATGAGCACAAAAACAATGACACAGTATTCTTTTGAAGAAAGGGCATGAATAAGTTTTATCACTGACAGTTGTCCTTCTGAAGACACACCCTCTTCTATTTCCCCAAGCTTCAAGAGTTAAGTATTCTGCAGGATCTTGCAAACCAACGGGGCTTCTGGTGAGACAGGTGTCTTCTAGTACTCTAAATTATTTAGGTGGAATGCTTAACTGTTGTACAAGAGGTGATAGCTGGAATATTGCATTCATGAGATGTTGGGTCTGAAGAACACCCATAGGTACAGGCGGGAAAAAGAGTATAAACAGAAAAGACAACTATTTTGTATGGTCATCAGGCCACCTGCTTAGTTAGCTTGTCTCCTGGGACTGACTTTCATTCCCAACCTATTCAGTATGTTGCCTTGTCATACAACTGCAATACTGATCTGACACCAATGACTGTGTTTGTGAATACCTGTACAGCTCATCCAGTAGAAACTCTCTCAGAGATATTGATACAAAGTTACAAAGAAGATGGGCAACAAAAAGAAGCAGCCTGGGGGAAGGAATAAAGACTCCTGGAGTAGAATGTGAACCACAGAGGCACCAGTGCTCTGTTCTCCTTCTCTCAGAGTAGCTGGGTCATCAATACAGACCAAAGGGCTTATGGTGCTGATATGTGCAACAACCAGTCCTTTATAGGCACCATTTCCTCATAGAGACCAGCCTGTATCAGGGAGGGGAGGAATCCAGAAACTGAGGGTGAGTGGTGAGTGATACCAAAGCAGAGCAGGGCAGAAAGAGCACTGGGAAGATAAGGGTGATCTTCTGAAAGACTGAATAACCTCTTTAGGCTGAGGTCTCCACTCCTGTAAGACTTTCAGCAAAGACATATCGGGTAAGCAGGCATTCATGATGTCCACCAGCCCAAAGACAGCTGGCACCAAACTTACAGACCAGGAGGAAGTAAGCAACAACTCACAACCCCTCTGTAGTTTTTTCCTTTTTTAAAATTGGAAGCAATTTCTCCAAAATTTTTACCAAAGGTAGCCCATTATAGTGGCACATACACTCTGGATGCAAAAGCATGCAGATCTCTGTGAAGTCAAGGCCAGCCTGATCCACATAACGAGTTTCAGGCCATTCAGAACTACATAGTAAAACCCTATCTCAAAACAAAACAAATTCATACCAAATGTTTCTTCAAAGAAATCCTTGACATTGCATTTCTTTCTAATTCATCTCTAAGTATTTTAACTACACTCAGAATTCACAAGAACTCAAGGAGAAGAGATGAAGATGGAGAAACATGGAAGAAAAAAGAGAGAACAGAACATCGCAAAGTCAAGACTTATGAAGAGGAATATGAAAACCTGAAGTAACACTCAAAAAACAAACAAACAACCCCAACAACAACAAACTCGGATGTTGGTGTGCTGTGAAGACAGACCAAAAGCAAAGACTGCACTCTAAGCCATGGGCTCTGTCTCAATACAGCAAAATCTCTTTGAAGAGTGAAGCTGTTGCTCTCTTCAATTCTCCTTCTTCACTTTCTTAAGGTTTGAACAGAAACACAGAGGGTTTTTGTTGTTGTTGTTGTTGTTGTTGTTGTTTGTTTGTTTTGTTTTGTTTATTTGGTTATTTTTTGCTTGGAGTGGGGAGAATGGGGCTTTATTTAGGAAATTCTGTTTCCTTCAGAGTCTCAAAGCCTTGAGTCTTTGAAATGCTCAAAGAGTCCTAAACTTCTCAGTATTTTTGTTTTTAATTACTACAGAAAATATTAGGTATCATAATATCATTTTCAAACAAAGTGTTTCCAGTTTCATCTCACCCTTCTTACTCAGATTCATTTTGTCCTTTCCTATCTCACTTTGTCTCCTTAGAAAAGAGACACTGGCCGGGCGGTGGTGGCGCACGCCTTTAATCCCAGCACTTGGGAGGCAGAGGCAGGTGGATCTTTGTGAGTTCGAGGCCAGCCTGGTCTACAAAGCGAGTCCAGGACAGCCAGAGATATTCAGAGAAACCCTGTCTCAAAAAACAAAAAAAAAAAAAAAAAAAAGAAAAGAGACACTGTTAAAAATAATGATAAGCAAATATTGCTTGTCTCTTAGCGACTTGATTATCTAAATATAAGAGATAGATAGGGCATCTTCAAAAACCTCAAGAGATCTGCAGAATATGGCATTCAAAGATGTTTTCTTAACTTAAGATTTTTTGATATCGAGACATGTCAGCTCCTGACAGCACCCCCTATATTACTCCAAGTAGAAGATGAGCATCGAAGAATCTCCAGTGGGAGATGATTAAATTGGTGGTAAGCCATTCTCTTGGCAAGAAAAACCACTTGCTTCAACTGTAGACAGACTTCTGTCCAAAAAGGACAAAACTTGGAAGCAGGTAAGTCGACAGCCTAGCTCTGCCAAGACAGGGTAGGTAAGTCCTTCATAATTCCTGCTCTACAACCAATGTCTGTCAGAGAAATGGGGCCAAATGGCTGAAGATTGATGCTGTAATGTATGGAGAGAAAATGGGAACTGTCCAGGCAGCCACTGGTATGTCATTTTTTAGTTTTGGAAGCTGCAGGCCCTGCACTTCCTATATAATCAGATATATTTATCCCTCTCAGGTCTCTGAGGTGGCTGAACAATAGATAGCTAGAGTCTCATAGTTAAATTTTGAGTTGTTTAGGAATCAAGAGGGTGTTCTGGATCTAAGAAGATATTTTTAAAATTATGAGGCAAGTTAGTATGAAAGCTGAGTTAGATATAGAACTTTAAACTCATGGAGATGGTTAGATAGTAGAATGTTAAAGTCAGGGGCCAAATACATATGGACTGGACATTGGGAATGTATGCTAAGCCATATAACTCTTATAATCGTGGCCTATTTATTTCTGTTGTTTTGGATGGTATTTATAGTTATAAGAAAAAGAACCATTATTTGGACTGAAATGGAGAGCTGTTGGGGGGAAAATAAATACCTTAAACTAAAAAAAAAAAAAAAAGAAGGGAAGAGGATGGTGGGGCTGAGGGGGAGGAGGGTGGAAGGGTGGGACTGGAGGGGGGAGTAGGGAGGGGATTGTGATTGAGATGTAACTTGAAGAAATAAAAAATAAATTATTAAAAAAATAATGAATAATTTTAGAAAAACAAATAAATAAATAAATGCAGAGGAATTGAAATGAACCAATGAAGATGGGTGAGAGAATATAAAATGGGATTTATAGGACACTTTATTAATGATTCAAGAGTTTTGAAGACATTGGATCCCATGGCTCTGTAACTGTATGCAGTACATTTCTCACTAAATGAGTATTCCTCAAGTACTTGACAGACACACTGCTACAAGACAAATTCAAAAACTCCTGCAGAGCCTTCTCTCTCCTCCACCTTATTTCATACTATCTTCATTTCCACTACACCTGGTTGTACAAATGGTTGATCAATGTTTAAGAAAATCTAGTATATACAAACACATGGGATAGGGAGATGATATACAAATTACCTGTAAAGGGTCATGCATATTGTGGCCCAAAACTATTGGGGGTATTCTCTTATCTCACAAAACCATTTTTAAGGGTGCTTAAAACTGTCTCTCTTTCTATTCTAATCCTGTGTCCATAGTCCAGTGTTTTTTCATGAGACACAAAGAGCAGGATAGTCAGACAATTGTGCTGGGATACAGGTTTGCATTAACTATAACTCTTGTTCTTCTCTCTTTTGGAATGTGCTGTTTTCCACATACACTTGTGTCTCTTGACCATATTCAGAAATTAGGTAGCACTTTTCTGTGATAGTCTGCTATTGGAGAGTGCATTAGACTCATTAAATGCCTTCTAAAACAATTATTTAAAAGCAAACACTCTCCAAGGTTGTAATGAGCATGTAGCCTTTCAAGTCATTATGATCAAATGTTACATATTCATCTACAAAGGCAACCTGGTAAAGAGTTTTGGAAGCTGGCTCTGCACTTCCTGTATGATCAGACATATTTATCCCTCTCAGGTCTCTGATGTGGTTGAAGACTAGATATCTAGAGTCTCATAGTTAAATTTTGAGTTGTTTAAGAATTAAGAGGGTGTTCTGTATCTAAGAAGAGGTTGTTAAAATTGTGATGCAAGTTAGGATGGAAGCCAAGTTGGATATAGAACTTTAAACTCATAGAGATGGTTGAATAGTAAGTAGAATGTTAAAGTCAGTTGCCAAATATGTATGAACTGGACAAGATGAATGTATGCTAAGTCTTATAATTCTCATAATTGTGGCCTAATAATTTCTGGTGTTTTGTATTGTATTTGTTGTTATAAGAGAAAGAGCCATATGTTGGACTGAAAGGGGGAGTTGTTGGGGCTGGGAAAACATACCTTAAACTTAAAAAAAAAAAGGAAGGGGATGGGGGGTTGAAGTGGAAGAGGGTAGGACGGTAGGACCAGAGAGGAGAGTATGGAGGGGAATGCGATTGAGATGTAACTTGAAGAAATAATAAATGAATTAAAATTTTTTTAAAAACCAATTTTTCCAGATTTATCAAGCAAACAAATCTCAAGAAAAAAAGAATGTTTAATTTTTAGCTTGAGCTTAGGATAATATTCTGAATCAACATTTTTATTCAGGCACAATGTTATGCTTTAAAATGTCTTTTTTAGATGACCAACTAGGACTCTGGAGGCACCTACTTAATCATCATCCTTAGGTTTCTCTGCTGTAGTAGCTGGTTTTCATTTGAGTCAGAAGCCAGGACTCTATGTAGATATGCACAGGAGCCATGCTGAGCCCAGACCTTCGGTTGTCATACTTCAAGACATTGCATTGTTTTCTGCCTGCACAAGGTCCCCAGCTCAAATAAACTGATTTCTCTATTGCGAAAAGAGTAATTAAACACAGGGCACAATTATGAGGTTCTGGGGGTATAATTATTTGAGCCAACCCAAGACACAATGGTTTGTTTCTGAATGGTTACCTTTCTGAAGGGACATAACAAAAGGGCCTCTTTGAGGTCTCTCATGAAATTTCACGTTAAAATATTTCCTACATAGTATCAAAATAGCACATTCCCATTAAAGCCCTGAAATTTCTTAAGTTTCTTTGTTTCTTGAGCTCTTCAAGTAATACTTTTTCCCACCATATGTAAATCATTAGAACTTAATTTATAGCAAATACACTGTATGATTTTCTAGACTTTTCAGATAGAAGAAAAACTTTCTAAAGCTAAGGAAACTATATTTCTTATAAAAAAAATATGTGATCATTGTACAATGAGTCAATGATGGTTGAACTGTCTCCACAGGTCAGAAGTTAATCTTGTAGAGAAAAGGGACTTCAAAAGGAAGAAGCAATTGTTAGATAGGATATGTCCTGAGGGACAGTGGTGATAAAAATATAAATTATTGGATTTTATACCCAGAAAACCAAGTGGACCCAGCTAACCAGAGATATGAATAAGCTCCTGATATATTTTATGCTCAGAAAGGTGTGAGATCTTCACTTCCAATCACTAATGCCAACAATATCAGGGAGAAACTGGACTGTTATAAAAATTAGAGAGTCTAAAGTACCCAGGTAGAAATAAGGTAGTGTCATATCAAAGATGCTGGCTATATGTGCTACCTTTGTTCAGGGAAGTCAGTACAAATGGTTACTGGCTACAGGTTGCAGTTAGTGAAAATGGAGGAGGCAAATCTCAAAAGGCAGAAGAATCACAAATCACATAGGGAACACAGAGAAAGAAATTCTGGACCTGAATTAATAACAGCAGGATAGGTAGGAGCCCCTTTTTCCTGACTAGGGAAGGCCTAGAAGGAAGGAAAAGGAACAAGTGGGAAATAAAAAACAATCATTAGTGTGTGTGTGTGTGTGTGTGTGTGTGTGTGTGTGTGTGTTGAGGGAGGGTGAGACGTCCTGAAAACAGATCCCTTCAGCAAGAAGTGCCGAGGAATAGCATCTGTTCTGCACAAGCACTGATCATCTTAGTCCACAAAGAGCATCATGGTCCTAAGCAGGATGCCAGAAATTCAGAGGGCAAGAAGGTGATGGCCCAGCAGTCCTTTGTGAAGATTTGAGCAAACCTAAAATATCACATAAAGACTGATTCTGAACATCTGCTCGAAACTAAGATTGCAACCAGCAGTACATGTGGAACAGAAGAAGGTACCCTCAGTGAATGCCTGTTGGTTTCTCCATAATTTGGGGCTGGTGCCTAATAAACATTTTAGTCAGACACTGAGACAAATGATCATATATTTAGATGATAGTATATCATAACCCTGAATGCTTCAAGTCATTATCCACAAGCAATGTTTTTTCATTGGTGCTTGACATGTATTTTTATCAAATAATATAAATAAATAATATTAAACCATAATGTTTCAGGATTTTAACACATTTTATAGAATATAATAAACACTATGAATCCATTGAGGTCTTTGAAATCAAAACGCAAGAGTTTAGATTATAGAAGAAGAAAATTCTTTGCCTAAATACTATGTCTGATAGCAATTTTGATGAAAAAGGAAAACACAGATAATAAGGTAGCTGCAGCAATCCCTGGAAGACAATTAAGGACAAAACCCAACCAAATGTTTAAGCAAGTCCAGGATGAAAAATGACCCTATTACTTTTACATCCATGCTGTGCACCTGATGAACCAATTTTAATTAAAAACAGACACGGTCATATTTTCAAAGACTGTAATAGAATCTAAGTAACTACAGAGTTAACAAAGACTACAGAAATGAATTGGGAAAATGGACAATCTGTTGTCCAGCCAGATATTGTATGTTTTATGCTTCATTGAGCTTTTCTGTAAAGAGAAAAATATACAGAAATTATTTACATTGTAGCCTCATCATATAAGCCTGATGATTGTCATATAATGTCAAATGACTCACAAAAAGAAAACTAACTCCATGCAATTTAAATATTCCTGATAATAGCCTTAATTCCCTTTAACATAAGCAGAAGCCAATAAGATTTTCCTTTATATATTGTGAGACCTTTCTTTATTACTGTCTCTTCTGCACACTACAGCAGTATCTATCTGGATGCCTTTCTACTAGATGAAGTCTTGTTCACTCCCTCTCCTGTCTTTCCTAGACACCATCTTCCCCACTGTCCCTTGCATACTCTTCGTACATCTTGTATACTGTTTGCATACTTTCTTGTGCTCTTACTTAAACCATGTACACTTCTGCAGATACCCAAGCTCTAGTGCCCCACAGTGGAAGGAAAGATGAGCACTGGCCAAGATGGCTCCTTATCAACCTCCAAGTTACCAAATCCAAAGTAGATAGCCAAAACTTTATAACGCTTATGGCTCTGCTTACTAGGAAGAGCCAATGGAACCCTTATCTCCTTGCATTCTAGATTTCACGAATTAAGTGTTTTCTGGATTTCTATCTACCTCTTTCCACTTCACTGTCCCCAGGGGCTCTGACCTGAGCTCCCTTCAGCCCAAAACTCATTTGAATGTTCAAACTGCTGTCACTTTTTCAGTGCATTTGCACCTGGGTATTCTGCAGAACCCTCAAACATAAAGTGCCAAAAGCTGACTCCCATTCCTCATGGCATACCCACACTCTCTGCTATCCTGCCCTTTTCTTGCTTAGGACTCATGAAACATTCACCAAGGACTCACTGTGTACCTGGAATTAGTCCCATAGCTATTCTCACCAGTGCAGGGCTGTGAAGACTATTGCCAACTGCCCTAACTTTTCCTTCTTGGTGAGTCTCAAAGCCTTGACTCCACCTCCTGTTACTTCTTATGGCGAGTCAGACAAAATATTCCTAACATATTTAATCACTTCAGGCCCACTTCTTTTGGCCACAAGGATAATAGGAAAAGGCAAAAATTGACCCATCATTTCTATAATCAAAAGATCGCCTTGCACTTGAGGAAGCTCACACAGCATCTTCACTGAATACATAAGGAGTATGTATCACCTGTGTATGTAAACTTAAAAGATCTTTCAGTGAGATGTGCATTTATATATTAACTTTGACATTTATGATTCAAAAGAGCTCATTACATGTTCGCAAATTACAAAATATCTCCTTATATATTCAAATTATAGTAAATTAAAAGAAAAAACTATGAAAAAGTTTTAAAAATTAAAAGAGCAAACACTGCCTCAAAATCATGATTTATTTACAAATGGGTTGGAAACCCTGAGAAAATGGGAAAGACATAGACTCAGCAGCCCAGCCTCTTTTGGTGTGCATAGCTTTACCTCATGAATCAGTGACATCACCTTCTTTTCATTTGGATGATAGTGCCACAGAATTGTGTAGAAGAAACTCACATTTTAGAAAACAAGGATCCATTTTAATTTGATTTAATTTTCTTCAGAAAAGCCATAGTTCCAGAACTTCTCTAACACATGAATTCTTTTTTAAGGAGAGTCAGATCATCTTTTTCCTTCCTCATTTGACTGATTATTCCTTTGCAATAAAGGAAGAATAAACAAAATGGGACTTTACTGTTTTGTTCACACAGAAGCAGATATGTCTCTGTCCCTAGTAGGACAACCCTACCCTGGCCCAGGGAACAAACCTCATTAATGTATCCTGCTCTCCTCAATCCAAGGAAGTGCACTTAAGAGCAATGCCAGTGAGTAGGCACATGTCCCCATCTACTAACACACATTAAGGAACAGGGGTAGAGTTTGGATCCCAGCACCCATTCAATACCACCTGTATCTATAACTCCAAGAGGTCCATTGCCCTTTTATTGGCTTCCACATATTCACAGAGATACATAAATAAAAACAAATATTTTTGGAATGATGTATTGAATAAAAGCATCAGAAGGACAAAGAAGTGTAGAGCAGAATAAAGGTACTGATGTCTTCAGAGTTCATACTATTAACTCAAAATACGTAGATGATATTGATAAATAGAAAAAGTATATGAAATGTATTATATAAATTGTTATTTCTGGAGAAATAATATGTATATGTTAGAGATACTTTTACTCACATTTTAGGCCTTCTCTGAACTATTGTACAGGTATCTTTATGATTTAGCATTTGAAGTAGAGTATCTCAAGGAAAGAAAATTTGAAAATGGCTTAAGGATCATAATTGAAAAACCCAAAGGAGAAACAAGACACTGGATTTCAGAACCTTGCGTGATGCCAGTAGTGGGGACACAGGCTTGGGACCACTGCATTTTAACAGTCTGGTTCTCTTCTGTAAGGACCAAGGAAGGGCAGAGGTGACTCAATTCCTTGTTGCATGCAGAGAAAAGAAAAAACTGTTTGTTAAGAAAAGGAATATGCCCTTATACCTTTGTATATTGATACAAAATTAGTTTTATATTTGGCTAAAGTGGTATTGACCATTGTATATTGATGTAACATTAAGATTGTATTAGGCTACATAGGCATTGATCTTTGTATAT
>CAJQZJ010032395.1:713550-782131 GCA_907164525.1 Lophiomys imhausi | reverse complement strand
AGAAGAAGAAGAAGAAGAAGAAGAAGAAGAAGAAGAAGAAGAAGAAGGAGTTCTCTGTTGCAATGATGGAAGAGACTGGAACAGATCTGTGTTGGGAGACTGAGGAAAGGAAATGGAGAAAGAGTCATGCTGCAGGGATTGTCACAGAGACTAAAAGAGGGTGCTGCCCCATCTTGTGAGGGGCAGTGGGAAAGATAGTAAGGATCTGGGACCATACTTGACTCTGAGACCCAGAGTTTAGATGTGAAATCAATAGAGCAAACGTTATTTGCTGTTTTTACCTAATTAGTGCTTCTACAAACTTGGGAAATTTTATGTCAGTTTTTATAGCTTTCCAAAGGCAGAATCCCATAAACATTTCCCATACTATCTTTGCAAAGCTATTTTATTTTAATAATAAAATACAATGACCTCCTGACCAGCACACATTTTAGTGTCAAAGAAGACATATAATAGTTGCATTCTAGTAGGTAATGGCTAGTCATAAATACATGTATATTGGAACCATCCTAAAATATGTGAAGAATCAAAAAGGCTCACAAAGAAGCAATTTCTCTTATGGTTTCTCATTGAATTTGGATAGTGATGTACCATGGCTATAGTCTCATTTGCCAAATGTGTTTAGAAATGTCATTTCTTCACATCACTTCATTATGAAGTAAGTAAAAAATTTTGAGTTGCAGGTGTCTTCTTGAGCTCTGGCACAATAGTGGTGCTGGTTATGTGCAGCTCAGCAGTGGGCTTCAATTTTGCCCAGTAAGGAGATGGCCTTTAGGTTTCTGGGATGGTGTTCTTCAGTTCTGCCAAAGTAGATGTCTAGAACATCTATAAAACTCATGAAAGCCCACAACTACATCACAGATATTTCTAAGTAAGGCCTTGCATACAGATATGCAGAAACAGAATCATTACACATTATGGAGAAGGTGTTGAGAAGAAACATACATCTGAGGGAGAAAGAAAGGATCTAACACTAGCAGATTTCCATATTGAACAAGACTCTAGAATATATATCTCTCCTTGGCTTTGTAGTTGGAAATGGTGGAACTAAACAGTCTCTTTTATGGTCTTTTCCAGTGAAAGGGCAGGCAGATTTCATTGCAGAGAATCTGATCCGAGGAGGGAAGCACACCTGCTTTGGTAATAAATTCTTGACAGCACACTGGGCCAGATATGCCAAGGACTAGTGAAAAAATAAAATAATAAAGTTCCTGTTGTGCTTTGGATGTGGGGTTTCTCCAGAAGTTCCATATGCATAGTCCCTGATATATTATGAGGTGGAGCATCTTTAAGCATTGGGTCCTCAGGAGTTGTGACTGGGTTGCAGGATCATTCTAAACAGGGATTGATTCTGGTCTCTCAGAATGGGTTATGCCCCACAGCAATAGAATTGCTATAGTGGAGCAATCTTGTCCCCTCTTAGGTAACATTCTTTGCCATATATTGCACATTTTCCTACTAGTTTTCTAGATATGATGTAACCAATAGTCCCTCACCAGAGACCAAGAAGATGAGGCAGCCCAAACATGATTTCCAACTTTCAAACTGTGATTTACATAAACCTTTTACATTACAAAGTACCTAGATTTGGGCATATTATTACTGCCACAAAAAGAGAGTAATCCAGTACCCAAAAGGAAAATGTACCCTGAGAGATAAGTAGAGGAGTGGATAAACACTCAGAACAAATACCATGTTTCCCAGCTTCACACCCCACAACCTAGCATCTTGCCAGGTGATCCACCAGTAGGTTGGAAGATTAATAAACAGGATCCTTGTAGATAGCCTTCCCATTAAACTCTGTACTGTCATTCTCCCTCATTTTCTTTCATTCGTTCATTCATTCTCTCTCTCTTTCACACACACATACTCCTCAAACATTGGCATAAAAACCTCATTCATTAAATTCCTTCTACTACTCATAAAAAAAAAAAACTAGAAGTCTGTGCAAAATGTGGATGCTACACCCAATTTATGTGCTTATGTCACATTACATTTGACTAATATTATTTCAGGTGGTTTGTAGCTATAGAATTTGTACTACTAGTTATGTTGTGTTAGATGTTTAACTCACAAAAGTGATTAGTGTCCCTAAATTGTTCATTAAAATATACTTTTAATTCTGAAACTAATAAGTAACTTTGTATAATTTCAACATTTATGAAAACAAAAAGTTTGCTTGCAGGTGTATTAGTCTGGTTTCTCTACAGGAACAGAACTAATATAATATATGTGTACATTGAACCAACATCCAATATAAGATATAGTTTCTTCCATAGCCAGGAACCATGGATTCTGAAATCAAAGGATAGCAAAGAGAATATTTCTACCTACTATCACCCCCAGTGACCTAACAGAAAAAATTTTGCTTCCTTTTCCCATGACCTTAACTTCTGCTGTCCTAGAACTTTTGGTTTCAGAGCAGGGAGTGCTCCTTCCAGGAGACACAACAAGAAACAGTCCATTGTACTGGAAGCTCAGACTTACCCCTTCACTTTGGGCTTCTCAAGCCCTCAAGAAACAGGCTAAGGAAGGAATAACAGCTTTAGGAGGAGTGATTGATCCAGACTACCATGTGGAAACTGGATTGCTTCTCCACAATGGAGGCAAGAAGGATTATATCTGGAGTGCAAGATATCCTTTAGGGAGTCTCTTGATGCTACCATGTCCTCTGATTAAGATCAATGGGAAACTGCAACAACCTAATCCAGGCAAATGACAAAGGGCACAGACCTTCCAGGAATGAAAGTATCCTTTACTCCTCCAGGCAAAGAGCCAACAGAACTAATATAATTTATATGTATATGGGATTTATTAGAATGGAATATGGCTTTCAGGCTGTGGTCTAGCTAGTCCAATAATGGCTATCTACCAATGGAAAGTTCAAAGATCCAGCAGTTGTTTAACTAATGAAGCTGGATATATCAGCAGATCTTCAGTATATGCCAGAATCCTAATGCCAGTGAAGGAATGGATTTGTCAGCAAGAACAAGAGCAAGTTGGCAAAGAAAATAAGCTTCTTTCTTCTATGTCTTTTATATGTAGGATTCCAACAGAAAATATGGCCCTGATTAAAAGTGGATCTTCCCACTTCAAAAGATCCATATTAAAAGTGGGTCTTCCCACTTTGAATGTTTTAACTAAGAAAAAAATCCCTCGCAGGTCTACCCAACTACTTCAGTTTTAGTGAATTCCAGATGTAGTCAAGTTGACAATCAAGAATAGCTACCACAAGTTCACCCCTTGTCAACTTGATACACAATCAAATCTTCATATGTCATGTTTAATATAAAAATAAAAACAATAATCAGATCATTTTATGCCTAACATGATATAACTTCCCATATATAATTAGAAATATATTGAACAAAGTCATAATTACATCTAACATGATATAACTATGCCACATATAATCGAAAATGCATTAAATATATTTAAACAGGTCATAATTATGTCTAACTTGATATAACTATCTCTTGTACAACTGAAAACACATTATAAATATGGAACAGATGGCAATGTCCTTAGAAGGACATTCTTTTAGCATTTCAAATTTAAATACATATTCTATAATTGATGTTAAGTTATATGATAAAGAAATCAAGGAAAGAAAACACAAATATCTGTACAAACATATGTTTAACAAAATGTGACAGACATGCTCTTATCAAATATAATCTTCATTTTTACCACTGGCCACAAGGGCTTAGCTAGTACTTTTAATTAATTCCTCTACAACCCATTCTGTATTTCCTCCTCCCTTAGCAAGCACTTCAGTAGGTCTTGACTCTTTTCCTGGAGAAGTAACCCATACCTTCATTCCTGGAGGGCCTGTGCCCTTTGTTATGTGCCTGGATTAAGTTGTTGCAGTTTCCCATTGATCTTAATCATAGGACATGGTAGCATCAAGAGACTCCATAAAGGATATCTTGCACTCCAGATATAATCCTTCTTGCCTCCATTGTGGAGAAGCAATCCAATTTCCACGTGGTAGTCTGGATCAATCACTCCTCCTAAAGCTGTTATTCCTTCCTTAGCCTGTTTCTTGAGGGCTTCAGAAGCCCAAAGTGACAAGGGGTAAGTCTGAACTTCCAGTTCAATAGAAAGTTTGTTGTTGTGTCTCCTGGCAGGAGCACTCCCTGCTCTGAAACCAAAAGTTCCAGGACAGCAGAAGTTAAGGCCATGGGAACAGGAAGCAAAAAATTTTCTATTAGGTTGCTGAGGTTGATAGTGAGTAGAAATATTCTCTTTGCTATCCCTTGATTTCAGAATCCATGGTTCCTGACTATGGAAGAAACTATATCTTATATGGATGTTGGTTTAAAATATATGCCACTTTCTGGAAAATCTGCCCCAGTCCTCCAGGCTGCTGCCATTTAATTGGTGCTATAACTATGTCTTCAAAGGGCCATTTCAACTTTATGTTTAGCTAGTTGCTTCAGGATGTTGGGGAATATGGTAAAATCAGTGGATACCGTGGTCCACTGTCCCACTCCTCTGTCTGTTAAGTGAGTTCCTAGGTCAGAAGCAATACTGTGTAGAATACTATGATCATGTATAAGACATTCTATAAGTCCATGAATGGTGTTTTTCTTTTAAATATTTATTTATTATTTCAAGTTACATCTCCATCACAGTGTCCTCTTTCCACCCCTCCCAGTCCCACCCTCCCACCCTCTACCCTCTATCCCTTCCATCCCACTCCTCTAGAGTGGAGTGTCCCTACATATTAGTCCCCTGCCCCAGTTCAGCAGTCATATGAGAGCCCAGAGCCTCCCGATACAATGGGGGCCTACAAGACAGCACCACTAGGGCAAAGTGTGAGGTGGTTTTTGAAAGAAGCATTACATACCAAAAAGGCAAATTCATAACAATAATAAATATCTGTTCCAGTAAGGACAATGTATTGTCCATTCCATGGAGAAAGTGATTCAATGTAGTCAGCCTGCCATCAGGTTGCTAATTGGTCATCCCAGAAAATGGTGTCATGTCTGGGATTCAGTGTTGTTCTCTGCTTCTGGCAGATCTGGCACTCAGCAGCAACTGTAGACAGCTCAACTTTGATTAGTGGAAGTCCATGTTGTCAAGTCTATACATAACCCTCATCTCTGCCACCATGGCTACTTTGTTCATTGGCCCATTTGGCAATGACAGGGATGGGTGGGGAAAGAAGTTGACAGTCCACATACAGGTCATTCTAGTTACTTGATTACTCAACTCCTCCACTGAGCTGAAGTCACCTTTTGATGAGGGACATGAGTATCTTCA
The DNA here is from genome assembly GCA_907164525.1 of Lophiomys imhausi. NCBI lineage: Eukaryota > Metazoa > Chordata > Mammalia > Rodentia > Muridae > Lophiomys > Lophiomys imhausi. The sequence continues at coordinate 776,863 of CAJQZJ010032395.1, read as the reverse complement.
CATCCTTTGTCCATTTGAAGAGATCTATCCACAGAATTCTTCCTCAGACACCGTTCCACCAATGTTAGGTATTAAAGCAAAACAGAAAACAAATATTTATGAGAGCTGGAATTGGAAGCATAAGTTCAACTTAAGTTTTGCGTCCAACTTTAAGAAAGATTCTGTCTCTGTATACTAGACTGCTCTCAGACTTGGAATCTTCCTGCATCCATATTCCAGTGTTGGAAGTATAAATCTGGGATACTAGTCCCAGCTTGTAGGTAAATGCTTCTCTGAGGAAAACATATCATAGAAGTGAGCAAGAAATCTGAGAATCATGTTGGATTTTAGCATCTGAGCATCCATGGTAAATTGTGGTATCTCTGACAGTTTGTTTGTACTTAAAAAAGTCTTCACTGTGAAGTCTCTTGTCTAAGTACAGGAACACTGTAAGCAGACCAGATGATCAGCAGGACTCCTGGATCCTTGCCTAACTTTACCATATTTAGAAGTAAATCAGAAAAATACAGAATATCAAAGAGCTATACATGAGAACTGTTTGTATTCTACACTAAGCATCAGTCTTGTGGGGAGAATGTTATGAATGTCTTCTCTCTCCCCTCATTAAATAGGGAAGTTGACTATTAGATTTCATAGTATGTTTTAATTATGTTAAATATTGTCACACTACCACTCTTTTATTCTTTCTTATATAGCTAAAAATCACTACTTTGGGTAGCAGTAAAAGCAATTTGGCTATTTCATGAATAATGAAAATGTGAAAAACTGTGGTTTGCATACTGGCAGCAATACTCAGGGGGGTCTGCCTAGCATATGTGCAAGTTGAGAGGGAACAAGAGCAATCTTTTATATTCACTATTATAAAGACATGTTTGTCCTCTTTATTGTAAAAAGGAATTACCACATGAGCATTATAAATAGATCAGCCTGTATGCATTTTCAATGACTTGTTCTGTTAAAGTCCCTAAGTGAAGTTTTCCGAGGAGGAATACAAGGTTAATGTTAGCCAAAATCATAGACCCAATATTTGAAGAAGTGCCTCAGCCCAGTAACACAGAGGATGAGGAAGAGTGTAAGGCATAATGAAAGAACCACACATAGTGTCTCAGAAGTGTGGCTCAGCATTTCTGACCAGAGACACAAGAATGATTGACTCCATTGTGTCATCACCCCTCCTACAGTCTGTAGGCTAGAGGTGAATTGTAAGACTGTATTTTTATAGATATTAATGTTATGCTTTCTTACAAAGCTGCCTTGGCTCTCTGAACAAAGAACAATTTAAAAGACTGATCCCCATATCTACTAATTGGCATTCAAGTCAAAGCTTTGGTAGTTCAATTATAGTGTCTTTAAGCTTTCTCTCTCTCTCTCTCTCTCTCTACATTTTATTTATTTCTTCAAATTACATATCAATCATAGTTCCCTCCCTCATCCCCCTCCCAGTCTCACCCTCCTACCCTCTTCCCCCTCACCCTCCTATCTGATTTTTTAAATTTAAGGTGTATCTTTTTCCCCCAACAACTCCCTCTTTTAGTTCAATAAAAGGCTCTCTTTCTTATAACAATAAATACAATACAAATGATCTAATGTATTGGGAGAAACTGGGGACTGTCAAGGCAGCGAGTTGTCAGTCATTTCTTAGTTTTGGAAGCTGCTGACTGTGCACTTCCTGTTTATTTAGATATATTTATCCTTCTCAGGTCTCTGATGTGGTTGAAGGCTAGATAATTATAGTCTCACAGTTAAATTTTAAGTTGTTTAGGAAATAAAATGATGTTCTAGGTCTTTAAACTTTCTTACAAAGCTATCAGAAGTACCGCCAACCAGTTCCATTGTTCTGTGTGATACTTCCATGTGCAAATCAATGGATAAAGGTGAGAAACTAACTGATGGAAGAGGAAGGTGCGGGATAAGGGAGGAAAACTTTAAGTACCAGATCCATCCAAAACCCTCTGATAATGAAAACATGTTCTAAGCCTAACCACTGTGCATGTGATTACAGCTGTGAATGGCACTTGCAGCAGGCTTATTCTCCTAGGAAGACCTGCTGTTACCTGCAGAGCCAGCAGGAGCTGCAGAAACAGCAAGGTGTGTGGTTCAGAAGCTACATGGTAGCCACAGATAGAAACACAACTACTACCTGTAAATTTGCACTGTGTCTCAGCTTCCTGATCCAATGTCCTAGGACTCTTTTTAACATTAGAATTTAGGTAGATGACTGGCTTTTTAGAAATAAACAATTTTAGACTCAAAATAATCTGATAAAGAAATATTGGTAAATCTAAAATTAAGTATATGGAGGATCAGGGAGCTAATCAGAATACTTTCCAAGTGCATGACCTCTTGCAAACCTAAAGCTAATCAGTACATTATTTTTCAGATTTTTTTTAAAACTTACTTATTTATGGGGGAAGAGTGGGTATGGCCACACACATGCCATAGTGGAGATGTGGAAGTAAGAAGACTGTTTCTCTCCTCCCCACCATTTGGTGTCTGGGACTGGAATTCAGTTCCTTGAGCTTGGCAGCAAGTGCCTTTATCTGCTGAGCCATCTCACCAGCACACAGTCTTGGAGAGATACAAAGAACATTTACAGGCTACATCAGTTTTCACTAGCTACCAAGTCACTTTTTTTTTTCTAACATCACTTATTAATTCTTCCTTCAGTCATGTTCATACTACACATTATTCATGCCAGCATCCTTGGAGACTGGTAAGAAATATAGGCCATAATTTCTTCCCTATAAAGCTGCTCTTTAAATGGTGTTAAAGCTCACTACAAGAAACCCTCCATCTCCCCTCTCTCTGTCACACACACACACACACACACACACACACACACACACACACACACCATCTGATTTTTACAATTGTCTACATCATGCTTTGGCATCCTTTCGTGGGAAGCTTAGGCTATAAAGCTCCTGGATCATTAACTGAGAATATTTTAATATCCTTTAAAATATTCATTAAAAGAATATTTTAATATCCTTTACAAACACAGCCTATCATTTCAGATTTCCTCCCATATTTGGTTAATTCACTGAAACACTGAAATCTATTCTTACCAAGCTGTGCCCAGAACACACTTATGAAAACCCTTGGATTAGACAACCGCAATGTACCTCTCTTTCCTCAGAGCCTACTTATACTTGCTTCTCATTGAAATTAAAAGACATCCCACCCTCTGCCAGTATCATTGTTTTTTCTCTTAGTCAGTTAGAGAAGGTTTCAAGCCAAAGCTAAACCATGTGAGGCTCATCACTCTTTCTACACCCATAGCATTCAGTCAAAAATGTTACCTCATCCCACCAGAGTGACCTCATTGGCACTGGTAGAGTCATTATCAGGAGTCCGGCTCTACAATCTGAAATTCCCATCACTTTCTCTGCTACCATGTACCTGCTTCTCCTAATCCTTCTGCCAGCACCAAAGCAGTTAAAACTGAAATATTCCAAGTTCCAGCACAAATTCTCTGCTTACTCTGCTTCTCTTTCACTTGAGGATTAAATAGATTAGTTTCTAGAATCCTTATTCACTAATTGTCCTAACCATAGCAGCATTTAAATGGAGATATGAGGTTCATGTCACTTACCTCTTTCTATATGAGAAACCCTCTTCCAGCATCCCATGCCACGTTCCTGGTTAGGAATAATAGTATTTCATATTATGCATTCATTTGACCCTATTAATCTCTTTACCTCATAGATCATAAGCTCACTTAAGAAAAAGCATGAATGAATCTCCATCCTTTTTCCCTCTCAAGCTTGAGCCTGTCTAACACAAGACACTGAAAAGTCACTAATTTAACTTAAAAGTGAATACATTGTACCATTTGATCAACAGAACATCATTTCCGGGCTCCATTATCCAGTTCCTTAAGAGGAACTAAAAGATACTGGACACTTGGCGAGGAATCTGGAAGGATCCACATGGATATAAAGTCAGAAGGAAAGATACAAGACTGAAAGATCCAGAGAAATGTCCTGGTCCTTATCAATGAACTGAGTATGGCCTTGAGTCCTTCTTGCACCTCCTCCAGTTTGAGTCATCTCACCTATGAAATCACAGACCAGCTTCAGAATCTAAGTGGTATATTGCACATCCTTAATGACTCCTAAGAGTAGCTTTTGTTAATAGTTTTGACTTAAAACCTAATTCCTCAAGTGAATTAGCTGGAATTCACATTTCCTCATCTCAATCTCATGTATAGGAATCACCAAATGTTAAAGGTGTCAGTTTACCTGCTCAGATGTGATTGTCGTCAAAGTATTTTCAGCTTTTCTTTCTTGGATAATTTATTTATGGGGATGAAGGAAAAATGTTTCAAATGTTTTGAAAAGTGTGCTTCAGCACTGAATAGGAAGTTGACAAATAGAGAGAAATGAAGAAGTAATTAAATCTGAAATATCTTCCTTTGTGGACTTTCTTTATATGAAACACCATAAAAACATGTTTATTTTCAAGTGTTCTGAGTCACATCATGAAAGCAAAGATAACTGAAGTACCATTGTCTTCTCTAGAATGAAATGGTGGATTTGTTCTGAAATTTTCACTAACTTTCTTAGTTCATTTTGTTTTCTCAGGACAGTGACTCTGCTTGCACAGGTGGTAAGTCTATGTGACACCTGTGCTCCTGTTACTTCTCTGCAAAGGAGTTCCATGGCAAGAGAGGGCAAATATGTAGTACTTGCTATTTCCTCTGATGGTATTATTCTAGGTTGCTGCTTGTTGCTGATAACACTGTGGCCAACAGTAACATAGGGAGGAAAGTGCTTATTCACTTTACATATCCTCATAACAGCCTGTTGAGGGAAGGTCTAATATTGTTTCTGATACATTGAATTTAATGCTGAGATCTGGTTACCGCCCCTTCTGAGGCATTCTCTTGATTGGTTAATAAAAGTTGCTTATGGCCAATTAGCTGGGCAGAAAGAGTATAGGAAGGCGGGACTTCCTCAGATCAGCACCGGAACTCAGCACACACACAGACTCTCTCTCTTTCCACCGGGAGACAAAGAAGGAGACAGATGACTGGAGAATTGCTGGAAGGTACTCGCAGGCACATGGTGGTTTGGAATTAGGTGATCCGATCTGGGTTAACTTAAAGTAGCTAATTGAGAGTCTTCCCAGATAAGGGCTAAGCATTAAAATATTAAAAGGTCTTGGTGTGTTTAATTATTGGGGAAAAGACTGCGGCAGCTTATGGGCCCTCAGTCCAAGCAGTCACGGGCTGTTGGATTCCCAGACTCCCTTTGAGCCCAGGCGAATCTCCTGCCAAGCCACCAGTAATTCTACCGGCCAATATAATAACTTATATTAATTACCAGAGTTTAAGTTATAGGTGGTGTAGGCCACCTTTGGTACCGGGGCTGTTTCTCCAGGATAAGTTAGGCAGCCGGTTAAGGCACTCGGGCCAGGCCGCCTGCTCCTCTGGCAAGCTGCCGGCTACTCCGCCGGCCTAATATTACAGTTTATACTTCCAAATAACTACATTAATTAATTAATTTGTAGTTTTCAGGTGGCACTCAATGTGGGGCACCATTTGTAAAAAAAAAAAAATAGTTAATTACATTGGGTATTTATATTATAATTAATTGATTCGGTGGCTAATCCTTAACCTGCCATTATAAATGAGTACACACACAGAGACCACATGGATTTTACAAGCCTTGGCCTGAGTTGTGCAATCCTAGCCCATATAAGCTAGCTCATAATTCTATTGCCCAAATATGACCCCATATATACATACGTCCCCTTGGATTGCCATTCTCCAAGATATGCCAATGTTCCTGGCCATGTGGAATAAGTTTCTTTTCTCTAACCCATGGTGTGTGCCTCTTTCCTGCTGCTCCTGGCTGGAATTCCTTCTTCTGCTGCTGGCTGGAATGCATTCTTCTTCTTTCTAAAGCACAGGCTTCCTGCTCTAATCTCAGGAAGTCCCACCTTTCTCTGTCTTTGCCCAATCTTAGGCCTTGGCATTTTATTTAACCAATAAGAAACAATATAAGTAACAGACAGCAAGCAGGACCAATTAATTAACATTTAGAACGCTTAACACTACCCCAACAACAGCCCATTACAGAAAGAATCTCAGGGCAGAAGAAGAAGAAGCAAGACCCTGGAGGCAGAAACTGAAATAGAAACCCACAAAGGAATGCTGCTTCCTGTCTTAATTCCTCTGGTTGGCTCAGCTACTTTTCTTATATAGTCCAATTCCATCTGTGAGTAGATGGACCTAGCCACAGGGTGCTGGACCCTTCTACCTTAGTTAACAATTAAGAAAATATGCCCACAGACATGCTCACAGGCCAGTCTAATACAGCCAATACTGCAAGGAGGTTCCCTATACCCAGGTGACTGTAATTTGTTTCAATTTGACAAAAACTAACCAGCACAGGAACTAACTTCCAGCTCATCTTTATGTCTACCAAGGTAGAATCACTATCAAGGAGAAAGTGACACATTCAACAAAACATATCAATAATAGCTGGACTTCACAAGATTAAATCAATTGACAGAATATTTTCTGAATCAAGTTTTCACCTACAGTCTGCAGTCATAGATTTCCACAACCCTTCTTCTGCAAAATGTGTAAAGACTTTTCTAACTAATAGTATATAAAGGCACAGAAAGAAAATCTCTCTCTCTCTCTCTCTCTCTCTCTCTCTCTTCATCTGTTTGTGTGTGAAATGATGAAACCAGGTCATTTTTTTATTCTACAGAAATAAATGTTGTATTGGTGAGAGGGATGCATCTCTATGGAGAAACTGAAACAACCCTAAACAGCACTCTGGATAAGTTTGCCATCAGAGTATGGCATAGGTTTCCTAGGACCTTGCTTTTGACAGTGTTTATGGGTGTACTCATATGAATCTTACTGTGCACAAGAAATTTCAGCATAAACTGACAAAGCAAATTAACTGCATGAAAAAACAGCAATCCCTCCATGTCTTGGAAAGTGTTTTGGAGCTCTCTGAACTCAATAAAGTATTTTAAGAAAACACTCAAAGAGGAACTAGTCCCAAGAATGAAGCAGGAAGATACATTTCTGCTTTTAAGAAGAGAGTACCAGGGTTTGGAATAGAAATGATACAGCTTCATAATTGTTTTGAAGGAAAGTACAAATCCACTCTCGGGCCATTTCCTCCAAAGCCAGAGTTGTTAGAGCATGAGGTATTGAAGTGTGTACATCAACGCTAATCATGGGTTGCCCTAAATAAGGCACTCAAGAAAAGTGCACTGCCATCTGTGAGTCCAGCTGCGAAGAATGGAGCAAGGAGCAATGGTTGACTCATCCTCTGAAGCTTTAGCACATTTGGTTCTTTGAATGGGAAGACGGGCTGGGCAGAGCAGAGAATGGCTCAGATTTGAGTGGTGGAATCACTCCACACACACCTTCCCCATTTCCATAATAGAGATTTGCAAACGTGGGCACTCAAAATGAAACCAATGGGCACTTGCTTGTTTGCTTTTTGTGAAGTTCAACATGGAAATCTAAGAGCAGAGTATGTGCTCAGGTACTCTACCCTCAGCTGTATTCATCAACTGAGGACCAAGTGTTCAAATATATGAGCCTCTGGGGAGGCATTCTCATTCAAACCACAACATCAACTCTTCATCCAAAACATGCTCAATACCTCATAATCATCTTTTAAAATGCCTTTAGAGAATAAATGAATATCATCTTTAATCGCTTCCCTCCCCTCCTGAGCATCAGTTACTTGTTCAGCACACATTTTAACAGAATTGCACTCACTGTCATGTATAAATATGTATTCCCCAGGACAACTCCTCTTACAATCCTCAGTTATAGAAAATATAGATATGGTCCCAAGAAATAAAACAATTAATCATTATAATTTCATGTCATATGGTATCATTAATTATTTTAAAAAACAGCTCACATTTGAATCAGAAGTGTAGTTTTAATGAGTAGGAAGCAAGCACCACTTTTATTCTGTCTGTCTGTCTTTTTGCATGCCTGCGTGCCTGCGTCCCTGTGTGTGTGTGTGTGTGTGTGTGTGTGTGTGTGTGTGTGTGTGTGTGATGTGTGTCTGTGTGTGTCTGTATGTGTGCACATGCATGCATGTGTGATTGTGGATTTGGGCACATGGGGAGGTCTACTATAGATCTTTAGTTATGCACTGGAAAAAACATGGATTCTTCCTAATTAAATGTCATAAATCAGTTATGCTTAGCATGAGGAGTTATTTTACAGTCATAAAAATAATCAAACTTACACATATCATCTAGACACTGTTAACTCTCATTTTGAAGAATTTATTCAAGATCCTCTAGCATTAATGAATACTACATCCTTATTTTTCTACAATGTCTCTGCTACTTGTCACCCTGTATGCCCTACCAACTTGCTCCTAAAACCTGCTACTCCATTACAATGTAGGAGACAGAAATGTGAATTCAGCAATGTGAAAACTGGTTGGGGATCAATTTTTCCAATAAATAAGAATGTTGAGACATAAGAAAAGAGTAAATATTACAATCAATTGTGTCAGTGTTCACAATAGGAAATGAGGGGAGGGACTACAGACTGATCAAGTAATGAATGGAGATAGACATGACATTGAGATTGTTCAGCTAAACAGCTAATGGTACATTTGTGCATGAAATTTATTTTTTATTTCTTCAAGCTACATCTCAATCACAATACCCTCCTTACTCCCCACTCTGGTCCTACCCTCCCACCCTCTTACTCTCAAACCCCCCATCCACTTCCTTTTTTTTAAGTTTAAGGTATATCTTTTCCCCCAACTGCTCCCCCTTTCAGTCCAACAAATGGCTCTTTCTCTTATAACAACAAATACAATACAAAACAACAGAAATAATTAGGCCCCAATTATGAGAATTATAAGGCTTAGCATACATTCTCAATGTCCAATCCATATGTATTTGGCACCTAACTTTAACATTCCACTATGCAACCATCTCCATGAGTTTTTTAAAGTTCTATATCTAACTCAGCTTTCATCCTAACTTGCATCACAATTTTAAAAACATCTTCTTAGATCCAGAACACCCTCTTAATTCCTAAACAACTCAAAATTTAACTATGAGACTCTAGCTATCTAGTCTTCAACCATATCACAGACCTGAGAGGGATAAATATATCTGGTTATACAGGAAGTGCAGGGCCCGCAGCTTCTAAAACTAAGAAATGACATACAACTCGGTGCCTGGACAGTTCCCATTTTCTCTCCATACATTACAGGATCAATCTTCAGCTTTTTGGCTCCATTTCTCTGACAGACATTAATTTTGAAGCAGGAATTATGAAGGAGATGACTACCCTCTCTTGGCAGAGCTAGACTGTCGACTTACATGCTTCCAAGCTTTGTCCTTTATGGACAGCAGTCTGTCTACAGTTGAAGGAAGGGATTTTTTTTCTTGCCAAGTGACAGGCTTGCCACTAATTCAACCATCTCCAATTGCAGATTCTTCCATGCTCATCATCTACTTAGAGTAGAATAGGGAGTGCTGTCAGGAACTGACATGTCTTGATATCAAAAAAATCTTTAAGTTAAGAAAACATCTTTGAATGCCATATTCTATAGATTTCTTGAGGATTTTGAAGACCACCTATCTATCTCCTTATATTTGGATCTCTTTGCAACTTGATTTCTGATTAACTTAGAAAATAACTGTGATAGACTGCCCTAGTACCTAAAAAACATGACATGCTTGACTGACTATTAGTATGCATTTCTTAATTATCCAAACAGTTTATGACACTTGCTAACAAAAGACCAAAACTTCACATTTCATTTTTAAGTGTTACCTAGATACAATACTTTAAAAAGAGTTAACCTTAATTTTGTATTTATATACAAAGATCAATATCAATGTGACCAAATTTAATCTTGATTTGGTATCAATATAGAAAGATCAATAGTGATGTAGCCAAATACAATCTTAATTTTGTATCAATATACAAAGATCAATGCCAATTTAGCCAAATATAATCTTAATTTTGTATCAATATACAAAGATATAAGGGCATATTCAATAATCTGTCCCTTTTTCTTTATCATTCCTATATTATGTCTATATCCCATTTTTCTCAAGACTTTTCACCTCTATATAGGAGAGAAAGAAGGATACAGAAAAGAAAAAGAGAGAAATCCCTGGGTCTAACCTCCAATACCTATTTAACAAGACCATTTAACAACTTGTAATCTCTCCCTCAAAATAACAACAAGTATCTATAACCCATCAAATGATCCAAGGGGGGGAAAACATCACCCACCCTGGCTTCTGGAGATGAGACGTTGCTCTCTTAAAATTACTTTCTGCTGATTTGTGATGTAGTAAACTTGTTTGGGGCCCAAATATGAATGGAAAGAATGGTTAATCATGTTCATAGAATCATTTGATGCTCAGTCCTTTTGTGCTCAGCTATTTAAATGCCATAAGAATTCTGTAGACAGAAGCTGAATTTCAGGGCTTTACTGAAGTTCTGGCTGAAACAGTCTGTGGGGCTGAACAATCTTAGTGATTTTGAGTTGTTGTGGTTATAGATTTTTGAAGAAACAGATATTGAGGAAGTCTGCAAGGCTGGATTATCTGGGCCACTTGTCTTCCTTGGTGTCTGATCTGTTTTTTCTGAGGTTTCAGTTGTCCAGTTGTCCTTGTACTCCTTAGATGGATGCTTTTAATCTCATGTAAAGATAAGAACAGAGCCTTGCCCTAATCCTAACTTTGGGACACTAATTTTTTTTGGGGGGGCAGGTAATATTTTCCTGGACCAAATTGTTTTTTGACAATACAAAAAGTATTACCTTTCAATTGAAATTAAAAAAGAAATTATTTTGATATTTTGGAACTAAACAAACTTTTAAGTGTATATATTTTGAGATCTCAAAAGACAATTCACTTTGAATTTCAGTATGCCTTTTGTGAGGTGTAGCTTTTAGACTTAAATCATTCCAAATCCTATGTGCCTGTCTCTGCAGTGTAAGTATTGAGACCAAAGGCATGTGCCTCCCAAGTGCTGGGATTAAAGGCGTGCGCCACCACGCCCGGCTAATGGTGCCCATCTTTAATCCCATCAGTTGGGAGGCAGAGGCAGGCGGATCTCTGTGAGTTCGAGGCCAGCCTGGTCTACAAAGCAAGTCCAGGACAGCCAGGGCTGTTACACAGAGAAACCCTGTCTCGAAAAACCAAAAAAAAAAAAAAAAAAAAAGATGGGCACCATCACCCCTGGATCTAAGTTTTTGCTCTATTTGGAGCTTACTTTGTGTCAGGCTGGCCTTGAACTCAGAGATCTGCAGGTTTATGTCTCTAGTTTGTTGGGATTAAGGATGTATCCCTCTCAAGTGATGGGATTAAGGGTGTGCACCATCACGACCCCTATACCTTGTAACTCTAGAATTTACCAGACAAGTAACTCTATAGTGATCATCCTGTCTCTGCTGGTGTTAAAGCATGGGCTAACACCACCCTTCTCAAATATTTTACCTTAGCTCCAAATTACTTCAACTCTTAGAGGTTTAGAAAACCAAGTTGAACTGTAGTAACCCTTAATTTATTTACAGCATTTTAAACCTCTTATCTGCCTTTTTAATGCCAAACAGTGAAAATATCCTTTATATCTACAAAAAAAAAAAAAAAAACTTTTAAGGTGATATCAAGTATGTGTGAGCTATGTGGCAACCTGAAGTCTAATATTCTAATCTGAAATTAAGACCATTTTCCTTTCATGCCAATAAGGCAAATATACCTTTAGTAAATTATAATTTGAAAATTTTATATTTTATTTTTATTATATTTATTAAGCTTATTAACCTTTTTATAAACAAATATTATTTTGTTTTCTCAAGTTACTTCTAGAACATAGTTTCCTCCCTCTTACCCACCTGCTCCTCTCCCTCCCTCCCTCCCTTCTTCTCTTCCTCCCTCCCTCATTATTCCTCTACTTGGTACTTTCCTCCTTAGTTGAGGTGGGCCCTCACATATCATACTCTTTCAGTTCTTTAGTCATGTGAGGGCCAACAGCTTCCCCTTGTACTGGGGCTTGGTATGGCACACCATCTAGAGTAAGGTGTTCCACTAACCTGCAGCAGATTCCATGACTCACTGCTGGGTGAAATTTTTCCTAGGATATATATGCTAGATTCCTATCTATTTTGGTCTGTGGGTTGTAGGATGGTGATTCTGTGATGTATGGCTAATATCAATTTATAAGAGAGTATACACCATGTTTATCATTCTGGGACTGAGTCAGCTCACTTAGGATGAGCTTTTCTAGATACATCCATCGGTTTCAAATTGCAGGATTTCCTTATTTCTGATAGCTGTGTAGTATTCCATTGTATAAATGTACCACAGTTTTTTTTGTTTGTTTGGTTGGTGGGTTTTTTTTTTTTTTTTTTTTTGTCCATTCTTCAGTTGAAGGACATCTGGGTTGTGTTGAGTTTCTGGCTATTACAAATAAAGCTGCTATTAACATTGTTGAGGCAATGTCCTTGTGGTTTCCTTTCGAACCTTTTGGATATATGCCCAGGAGGGGTATGACTGAGTCTTGAGGTTCAACTATTCCCTGTTTTCTAAGATATCTCCAGATGGATTTCCAAAGTGCTTGTACGTATTTGAACTCCCACCAGCAATGGGAGTATGATCCTCTTTCCCCACATCCTTGCCAGTATATTGTATCATTTGAGTTTTTGATCTTAGCCATTCTGATGGGTGTGAGATGGACTCTCAGAGTGGTTTTAAGTTGCATTTCCCTGATGACCAAAGATGTTGAACATTTCTTCAAGTGCCTCTCTGCCTTTAGAGATTCCACTTTTGTGAATTCTAGGTTTAGCTCTATAACCCATTTTTTGATGGAGTTATTTGATTTTTTGGTGTTTAATTTCTACAGTTCTTTATATATCTTGGATATTAGCCCTCTGTTGGATGTTAGGTTGGTAAAGATCTTTTCCCAGTCTGTAGGCTGCCGTTTTGTTCTAAGGACAGTGTCCTTTGCCTTACAAAAGATTTTAAATTTCATAAGGTCCCATTTATTGATTTTTAAGCACCTGAGCTATTGGTGTTCTGCTCAGGAAGTTGCTACCCATGTCAATGAGCTCTATATTTTCTCCACTTTCTCTTCTATTGATTTTAGTGTGTCTGGACTTATGTTGAGGTCTTTGATCCACTTAGACATAAGTTTTGTACAGGGTGATAAGTATTGATCTATTTGCATTCTTCTACATGTTGACATCCAGTTAGACCATCACCATTTATTCAAGATGCTTTCCTTTTTCCATTGTACGGTTTTGGCTTCTTTGTTGAAAATTATGTGACCATAGGTGTGTGGGTTTATTTCTGAGTCTTTGATTCAATTCCATTGGTCAACTATTCTGTTTATATACCAGTACCATGCTGTTTTTATTATTATTGCCCTGTAGTACAGCTTGAAATTCAGGATGGTGATACTTCCACATGTTCTGTTATTGTACATGATTGATTTAGCTATTCTGGGTTTTTGTTATTCCATATGAAGTTGAGAATTGTTTTTTCCAGGTATGTAAAGAATTGTGTTGGTATTTTGATAGGAATTGTACTGAATCTGTATATTTCTATTGATAAGATGGCCATTTTTAATATGTTAAGCATACCTATTGATGAGTAAGGGAGATCTTTTCATCTTTTGCTTTCTTCTTCAGTTTCTTTCTTCAGGAACTTGAAGTTCTTGTCATACACGTCTAGAGTAACCCTGAGGTATTTTATATTATTTATAGCTATTGTGAAGGGTGCTATTTCCCTTATTTCTTTCTCAGCCCATTTATCTTTTGTGTAATGAAGGTCTACTGATTTTTTTTTAATTTATTTTGTATCCAGTCACCTTGCTGAAAGAGTTTATCAGCTGTAGGATTTCTCTGGTGGAATTTTTGGGATCCCTTATGTATACTCTCATATCATATGCCAATAGGGATACACTGACTTCTTTCTTTCCAATTTGTATCCCCTTAATCTCCTTTAGTTACGTTATTACTCTAGCTAAAACTTCAAGTACTGTGTTGAAGAGATATGGAGAGAGTGGGAATACTGCCTTGTCCCTGACTTTAGAGGAAATGTTTTAAGTTTCTCTCCATTTAGTTTGATGTTGGCTATTGGCTTGTTGTAAATTGCCTTTATTATGTTTAAATATGGTCCTTGTATGCCTGATCTCTCTAAGGCTTTTAAAATGAAGGGGTGCTGTATTTTGTCAAAAGCTTTTTCAGCATCCAATGAGATGATTATGTGGTTTTTTTTCTTTCAGCTTGTTTATGTGGTGGATTACATTGATGGATTTTCTAATGCTGAACCACCCCTGCATCCCTGGGATAAATCCTACTTGATCATGGTGTATGATACTTTTGATGTGATCTTGGATCCTATTTGCAAATATTTTATTAAGTATTGTTGAATCCATGTTCATAAGGGAAATTGGTCTGAAATTTTCTTCTCTGTTGGGTCATTGTGAGGTTTAGGTATCAGGGTAAATGTGGCCTCATAGAATGTGTTTGGCAGTATTCCTTCTGTTTCTATGTTGTAGAAGAGTTTGAACAATATTGGTGTTAGCTCTTCTTTGAATGTCTGGTAGAATTCTGTGCTAAAACCATCTGGCCCTGGGCTTTTTTTGATTGGAAGATTTCTAATGACTTCTCTTTTATTAAGAGTTATAGGACTGTTTGATTTGTTTACCTGTTCTTGATTTAACCTTGGTAGGTGGAATCTATCAAGAAAATTATTTATTTCATTTAGGTTTTTCAGTTTTGTTAGTACCAGTTTTTGAAGTAAGACCTAATGATGCTTTGGATTTCCTTGGAGTCTGTTTTTATTTCCCCCTTTTTATTTCTGATTTTGTTGATTTGGGGTATTTTCCCTCTGCCTTTCAGTTAGTTTAGCTAAGGGCTTGTCTATTTTGTTGATTTTCTCAAAGAACCAACTCTTGGTTTTGTCAAATTTTTGTATTGTTCTTTTTGTTTCTAAGTTGTTAATTTCAGCCCTAAGTTTGATAATTTCCTATCTTCTTATCCTCTTAGGAGTGTTGCTTCTTTTTGTTCTAGCTCTTTCAGGTGTGCTTTTAGGTTGGGACACCTAGTATGGGAACTTTCCAGTTTCTATTTGAAGGCACTTAATGCTATAAACTTTCCTCTTAGCACTGCTTTCAATGTGTCCCATAAGTTTGGGTATGTTGTGCCTTCATTTTCATTGAGTTCTATGAAGACTATAATTTCTCTTTTTATTTCTTCCCTGACCCAGAGGTCATTCAATAGAGAATTATTCAATTTTTACATGTGTGTAGGCTTTCTGTTGTTTTTGTTATTGTTGAAGTCTAACTCTATTCCATGGTGGTCTGATAAGTTACAAGGGGTAATTTCAATTTTCTTGTATCTGTTGAGGCTTGGTTTATGACAAGCAAGATGGTCAATTTTGGATAAGGTTTCATGAGGTGCCCCAAGAAGAAAGTATATTCTTTTGTTTTGGAGTGAAATGTTCTGTAAATATGAATTTGGTCCATTTGATTTATGGCATCTGTGAGGTTCATTATTTCTCTGTTTGGTTTCTGGCCCGCTGATCTGTCCAGTGGTGAGAGTGGTGTGTTGAAGTCTCTCACTATTAATGTGTGAGGTTCAATGTGGGATTTGAGCTTCAGTAGTGTTTCTTTAACAAATGTGGGTGGTTTACATTTGGGGCATAGATGTTCAGTATTGAGATGCCATCTTGGTGGATTTTTCCTTTGATGAGTATGAAATGTCCTTCCCATCTCTTTTGATTAATGTTGGTTAAAAGCCTAATTTACTGGATACTAGAATGGCCACTCCAGCTTGCTTTTTGGGTCCATTTGCTTGGTATATCTTTTTCCAGCCCTTTCCTTGGAGATAATGCCTATCTTTTTGCTGAGGTGTGTTTCTTATAAGCAGAAGAATATGGGATTCTGTTTTCAATCCATTCTGCTAGACTTTGTCTTTTTATTGGGGAATTGAGTCCATTGATGTTGAGAGATATTAATGACCAGTAATTGTTGTTTCCTTCCATCTTGATGTTGGTGGAAATAGTGTGTGAGTGAGCTTCTTTTCTTTTGGTTTTGCTGCAGGCATGTTATTTGCTTCTTGTGCTTTCTTGTGTGTAGTTAACCCCTTTGGGTTGGAGTTTTCCTTCTAACATCTTCAGTAGAGCTGGATTTGTGCATAAATATTGTTTGAATTTAGCATTGTCTTGGAATATCTTGTTTTCTCCATCTATGTTGATTGACAACAGTTTTTCTTGGAATATTAGTCTGGCCTGGCATATTTGGTTTTTTAGGGTCTATCAGATATCTATCCAGGCTCTTCTGGCTTTTAGCATCTCAGGTGTGATTCTTATAGGTTTGCCATTGTATGTTACTTGACCCTTTTCCCTAGCAGCTTTTAATGTTGTTTCTTTGTTCTGTACATTTAGTGTTTTGATTATTATGTGGCAGGAAGATTTTCTTTTGTGGTCTAATCTATTTGGAGTTCTGTAAGCTTCTTGTACAGTTATAGGCATCTCTTTTTTTAGATTTGGGAAATTCTCTTCAATGATTTTCTTGAAGATGTTTTCTGGTCCATGGAGCTTGGAATCTTCTCTTTCTACTATTCGTATTATTCTGAGATTTCATCTTTTCATAGTGTCCTTGATTTCTTGAAGAATTTTTGTGATGACTTTTTACATTTTACATTTTCTTTGACAGATGTATCAATTTTTCAATTTTATCTTCTGTGCCTGAAATTCTTTCTTCCATCTCTTGTATTCTGTTTATGATTCTAGTGTCTGTAGTTCATTTTCTTTTCTTAATGTTTTCCAGTTCTATGGATGTCTCAGCTTGTATTTTCTTTATATCTACAACTTCCCTTTTCAGGTCTTCCATTCCTTTAAGAGCTTTATTCATTTCCATGACCTCTTTTGCAGTATCTTGCTGCTGCTGCTTTCTGAGATATTTTATTTCCTCCCTTAGTCCTTCTATTATTAATATAAGCATAGGGTTAAAGTCATTTTCCTTTATTTCCATCATGTTAGGATGCCCAGAGTTGTCTATAGCATATAGCTAGGCTCTGGAGACATCATATTGCTTTGTTTTTTTTTTTGGGGGGGGGGGTGTTTGTTTGTTTTGCTTTATTTTGTTTACCATGTTCTTACACTGACCTTTTGTCATCTGATTGACCCTGGTTTTGTCTGTTTGTTTCTGATATCTGTTTACCTTGGTGTTCAGGAAAACTCCCTGTTCTGGGGGTTGGGTGATACTGAGATCCTGGTGTCGACCTCCAGATGGTGGGAAGGTTCCTGTCATAGTCTGGCTCTCGGAGAGTGACTGCTGCTCTCCTCAACTGGTTGCGACCAAATTGGACCAATATACAGGGGATTTGATTGGGGAGGGGGCTATCCTCTGAGGACCTGAAAGCTGGAAGGTCTCCTCAGCAAGGCAGGTTGTGGTTAGGTGTGTGTTCTTCTCTCCCTGACCCAGTCGTTCTGGTTCAGTAGCTAGGCTGACCTTACAGGCAGGAAGCTCCACCAAAAACAGGTGCCAGACTCAGCATGGCTGTTGCTGACTGCCTCAAATGCTTGGGTACTAGGGTGAGTGACCCACCCCAATGTTTGTATGGAACACACAATTGTTGACTCTGTTTGCAGTCAGTCTTGGCTCTTAGTTGCTTTGCTGTGACTGAGATTGGTCTTTTCCACTCAGCTACAGTACACACTGGGCTGCCATGTTGGGACCTCCAGAAAGAAAAGCTTACTTACCTTTGCTCTTATGGTCCAGCTGTTTTTCCCAGTTGGGTGGACAGGTCCTTGTGCAGGCTGGATCTTAGGCAGACAGTCAGGGTAATCTGTGGCTGGAGCCATGGGCTGGGTCCACTCCTGGGCTAGATCTGGTCTGGCCTGTGGTCCTCTCCAGATTAGTGACTGAACTGGCTGATATCAGGGGTTGTTCCTGGGAACTCCATGACCTGTTTCATGTGATGACCAGTCTCAGTGTTTTCTGTGGAAATTCAGACACCATCTGTGTTTCACAGTCAGCTCTACGACCTCACATTCACTCCACAGTGAGTAATCTCATTTACCTACTACTCAGACACAATGCTCTATGGTCAGTGCCATCTTGGATCTTAGAAATTATTGTTCTGTGATCAACTAAGAAAAATATCTGAAGAGAAAGCAAGATTTCTGAATGAATTTTTTAAAAAAATCTTTGAAACAATTTTTATTGTACTTTCTAATTTTTTTCTTTTATTTATTTATTTTTTTGTTCTCTAAGACGTTTTAGTGTTTTACTTCTTTGTGCATGAAACTCATTGGATCAAACCGACCCAACTTGTATTACAAATATACTGTCAAAGACATGTATTAGAATATGAGAGATATTCCTTTGGGGAGATAAAAGGAACATTTACGCAAACACTTTGCTTATATTATTCTATTTTTATTTTTAATGATGTGTGTTTCTTTCTGCATGTTGGGGGTTGGCAATGTATACATATAAATTCAGGTGCCAGCAGAGGCTAGAAGAGGGTATTAGGTCATCTGAAGCTAGACTAAAAGACAGTTGTTAGCTGCCTTGACATGGATGTTGGGGACCAAAGTGCAGCAGACGTTCTTAATCACTGACCCACCTCTCTAGCCTCCATATTTGTTACAACTACATATAATTATGAATCACAGTTATATGCAATATGTATATACTATTATAATATATAAATAAATATTAAACATAAACCACATTTTAATTTTATACATTAAATGTTATTTTATAAAGTCAATTAGAAAATTTATAACTATAATTCTCCAATTCTCATGTATATAAAACATTAATTTGATCAGTCACCCAACTTTTAGAAAAATGATCCCCTTTCATCTATAGTCCAGAATTACCTACCCTTTGGTATCTATATATCTGCATATATTTCTTTGCACGTGTTTTTAATTGTCTCTTTAAATGCTATTGGTTAGATTATTTTATTGATTAATAAATGATTCTATCTCTTACTATATGGTAATACCCAATGTTCTTAATAAGCATTAAGTACTTTTCATTCATATCATACATTTAAACAACATCCTATTTATGATTAAATGTACACAGAAGCATCGGTAAACCTGAGGAGCAAATAGCTGAAGGAATTTGTCCAGGTCACAAATGCAATAAACATGGTAGTCAGGCTTGTTTCTCAGAAAGCTCCTTCCTGGGCCTGTCTCTAGGCTCTGTTTTTTTTGTTGTTTGTTTGTTTTTTATTTTGTTTTATTTGTTTTTGCATTCTTGTAATGACCTCCCTGATACATGAGGGTTAAGGATGACCTTGTTTATCTTCTTTAGAATCCAGCCATTCTCTTTGACTCCCAGTGGCCCAATGCTTAGTAATGCTGCAGTGTACAGCCCCTGACTCTGACTAGAAAAAGGCACACATTTCTCCAGCTGCTGAGAGAATTCATTTATAGCTGACAGCTCTCAGCTAAATCCTCATTAGCCACTGCCTTCAGCTAAAGAAATTACCTAAGCCATGTCCATAGGCAGTGATAGATCATATGATCACATTTGGAATGCTGAAGAACCATTTCAGCTCCAGGATGACATGTGTGATTTATTGAGGACTTTAGTTAGGCTGTATTCGCACTTAGACCTTCATTTGCCTGGTTCTCTGTTACTCCTTGAGGGACATAGACTCCAGTTTCTCTCCATGTCACTCCCTGCATGGTAATTCCACAACAATTGGTCTTTTGGAGTCAATTCTGTAGGAAGAATTGTTAAAAGATTGTTAAAAATTGTTAAAAGATCCTCTCTATTCTCTATCCTTTAATCAATGGTCTTTATACCTGTGAATTCAGCACTTAAGTCAGCATTTTCTCTCTTTCTTCTTTCTTGTCTTCACAGCTATCCCTCTCTCTTTGTGACTTTCCATTTTTGTTTCTGGCTGGCATAAAGAAAAGCCAATTCTTCCTACACATACCTTATCTATTGGTGCTTACCACATCTTTGTTGTTGCTATTCTATATTATTTCCACTTTGCCTCTAATAATTAAGAGCAAGCATTTGGCTTCATTCTGGAACCCCATAATAAAGCATTCTACAGCCAATCTGTGCCTGAAGTTGACTGTAGCCAAAGCCTCTGGTAGCCTGAACAGATGTGTGACTCCAGTGAAAGATCAAGCCCAATGACACATCTGGTCTACATAACAATTTCCGCATTGCTTTTAGCTTTCTGAGTCAGTCCTTTATAAAAATTATGACAAGGAAGCTAAAGAAGACCTCATTTCCTGTAGCTCTTTTACATTCCATTAGAATTTTTGAATCAGCTCCAGGGGACCCAGCCAAAGCATTTACTTCTAAGCCATGAATGAGTGATCCTCAATTCAGTCTTGATATCTGGTTGTCCTAGCTCTGCTCTGTCCTCCCAGTTCCTGATGAAATATGCTTGTGGATGACAACAGTGGATTTCTGATATAAGTTCTTCCTTCCAAGTCCCAAGAGTGAATTGTCCCTCCAATGTAGACAGACTTTATGTTAGTGTTAGCCCTGTAGACAATTGAGGGACATAGGGTAAACCACAAAGGGGAAAATTTGGCTGGCAAGAGTTTTCCACATTGCTATCTCTGCAGGGTCTCCAAATAAGAGGAGGCCTCTATACCCTCACACTGGCAGCATCTCATTAATGCCTTTCCTGCTCATCTTCTTTCTACTTCCTGGAGTTGCAGTATTTTATAACTAATGTTTCGCTTTTGTGTGGGAATCATTCTAAATCTGAGAAGTCCTTCTTTGTACCTTCCTCATCTTTTTCAGTTTAATCATCTGCCAGCCATTTATTCAGGTTCTCTCTGATGCTGTGGAGAATAAGGGTCTCCTTTCAGGCAAGCAAAGAGAACTGATGACTTTCCTAGCACACTTGAATTGCTTTTAGTTGGCCTGAGCCATGGTTCCTCACAAAGCAGGTGACAGAAGACTAAAAATGGATCTATGCTTCTTCCTTCACTACTGTCCATATGTTTCTGCTCACTTAGCACCAAACTTTTCACCTATTTCCTTCTTTTCCAACTCCCGCAGTGAAAGACGTGGTAGCCTGGAGACTGCTCCAGACAAGAGATCATCACACACTTCAGTTGTTTCTGGTGGAAGGGTGCTTGCACCATCAGTCTAAACTATGAAGCAGCTATGAACTCTCACTTATTAAGGCAGTATATACCTGTCTCTAAATGGATTCCTGTTTTCTCCACTCCAAGAATGTAGTGCATAAACAATAAGGAGTTAAAACAATACAATTTTCTTTTAATCTCAAGATTACCAACTAAATAGGAAAATAGGCTGCTATAGGGGTATGACAATTTGAATGTTGAAAGGAGCCCTTCCTTTGTCTTCATTATTCCTAAAAGTTTTGACAAGACGAATTTTGTTTTAGCCATATGGTACCATGGTTTTCCTAAAGAAAAGAGAATCAGAGACCATTTCGTATAGGGAGGCCATTTTGTTAGGAATTCTTTATAAAATTAAGGAAATGTGAAAAGGGAGACATTCCAAAAAGATGACATGAGCCAACATCCAACTGCTTGGGGAAAAATGTGTTCAAACTTACTGGGTCTTCTGAACAGTATTTTCAATTGTAGCTTTTGGTATGTGTGATGGTAGCCTTTGTCCTGTAATGCCCTTTTACTTGGAGGTAAAGATACTCCCCATCTATGCTGGGCTGATGTCCTTGGGAAGAGCATCTTTATAGGCTTTGTTCTGCTTAATCTATCTTTCCTCTTCCTGTACCATGGAGCTCTGCACTATGGAACTGAATCTATAGGTGTGTCTTCTCATCATCAGCCATCATCTGCTGGCTCCTTCCTCATGCAACACTAATTTGCCTTCTCTTTATGGCATACCTCATGTTAAAGGCAGTCCTACAACACAGAAAGTCTATCCAGTGAGCTGCAACACAGCACTAATGAACTCCCCTGGTCTAAGACTCCATCATTTATTATTCAGTGGCCTAAGTCTTCTTATCTCCCTGGAACTAGTGGGACAGACAGAACATTTTCATAGTGTTTTAGGCTGGGAATCAAAGAGATCTTGAAGTAAGTGGGTTGGGGCTAGGCTTTAGATGAGGGACACTATGTGCATTTTTGCAAAACTGATCATGAGCTGCCTGCACTCAGTTATATTGTACATTAAAAGATGTAGAAGACAACATAGTGCAAAGAACAAATATTGATATGTGGAAGGCAAGGTGACTATGATGTTAAAAAATTATGGGTCTCACTGATGTGCGACATATGCCAAGTACATGTAGTATTCATATTGTAAACAAGACAGAGGGTCAGATCTTTAGTTTAGAAAGGCCATGTCAGCACGGAATTAGAGACACAACAAAGGACCTCAAATCTGTGGCTTAAAACACAGAACTTTATTTTTTCAGGGTGCAAGAACATATTGTCTAAAATCAATGCAGCAACACAATTCTCTTCCCACTACAGGATCTAGGAATCCACCCTTTTCTGTCACTTTTAGATTCTGGTGCTTCCCATAACCCTAACCTGTTTTTGAGCTGGAGTGGCAATCTTCAGTTTCTACATCTGTCTTCATATAAATATCTTTCCTTCATGTGGGCATCTCTCCATCTTTACATGAGCTTATGACTAGGACATTAGCTGTTAGGTTAAAGTACAGCCTGACTCTGAAATCCATTTGCATTCTGAGGTTGTAATGATTATGTGATTTGAGAGCATACTATGTAACTACCAAGTGCAGTCTTGTATGGATACGAGGTTGCAAAGAATGAGATAGAAACAGCTCAAGATTATAGTCAGCAAAGCACTAGTAAAAATCCTATCATGGATTTCCCACACGTAAATTGGTCTGTGTAATGCTGTTTAGTAAACAAGAGCTTATGTAATTCTATATTCTTGGAAAAGTGAAAACATAATGTTTAATCTAAGTTGATATGAATAACAACCTTCTTGCCTTTCTTCTATCCTAATTTCTACACTAATTTCATCTTCCCTAATTTCATGAGCCCAGTAGTCCTCTCAGAATAAAAGGCACTGGTTGCATAAAGGTTATTTACTTATCTAAATGTTTTTAGAGAAGGAACCCAGGCCACAAGTATGTTCGGATGGCTTTTATTCACATCTAATATTGTTAGAAGTGGAACATCACAGTTTCCAGTTCTAGCGTGAGCCTATATATCTAAATATCATTTTACTGAAAGAAACTTATAAGGTAGAGTTCTGCACTGGCTCTATCTAATCTACTTTGCTGAACTAAATTGCTGGAGATTTAGCATAGAGCTTTGCTGCAATATTGTAATGGTGAAAAATCAGGTGCAGAGCAAATGAGATTAATGTCTCAGCCAGCACCATATATTTCCTTTGCTTAATGTGGAATGCAGTATTTCCTCTTCTAGTGAGGCTTCAAAGAATTATCATACTTTAGAGTGAAACTAATTGCCAGAGAGAATGGAAGTTCATTTCCACAGATGAGATGGTTCCTCTGGCCCTGAAAGGAAGACTCTTTCTTCAATCTTGATTTGAATTCCTAGTGGTGACTGGAGATACTTGAGGACATCTGCACTTCTGGCTGCCCAGCTGCACAGGCAAACCCTTTGTCTTCTGTGGCTGATGTGCTTAGGATGCCTGTTCTGCTCAGCTGTCTTGCACCAGAGAACAAAGAAATGTGATTTTTGCATTGATTTAGTGGTGATAATTTTGGTAATGATGATGATGCTAGCTAATAATTACACAATGGTACAAGATGTTGTGCAAGGCACAGCATGCCAAGACTTTGTTCAGAAAGCCTAAGTA
Source organism: Lophiomys imhausi (assembly GCA_907164525.1). Taxonomy (NCBI): domain Eukaryota; kingdom Metazoa; phylum Chordata; class Mammalia; order Rodentia; family Muridae; genus Lophiomys; species Lophiomys imhausi. Next base: position 753,085 of record CAJQZJ010032395.1, on the reverse strand, counting down.
CATATAGATTATATAGAATTAACAGCCTCCCATAAAAGAGGAAATAATCTCAGTAAAGCAATCACTCAGAACATGGAAGGAGAAAAAAAACAACACTAAACAAAACATCCTCTTCCCTTTATTTTCTGCCTGTCATCACAAGGAAAGTATTTTACTTTATGTTGGCTAATATTATTCTAGCATAAGGGAGGAGCCAAATTGCAGCAAGAGAATATCAAAGCCAGATATGAATTCTTTAAACCATTTACACAAATAGATCACCTTGTACGTTAATGCTCAGGAACTGAAGGGTAAGAAAGGAGAACAGCATTCCTTGGGGTCACACAGCCATATAAAGTAAGTATCCTAATTTAGATTTTGCCAACCTAGATATCATAGAAGACAGTGATATAATTTTCAATGATGCTATCTTTTAGAATGTTAATTATTATACTTGGAAACATTTTACAAAGTAAAACCTATAATTGTCAGGTAACAATGAAAACAAACAAATCAACATCATTAGATATAAAAACTGAATCTCTTTGTAAATGTTGTAACTGAAACTCCAGTCCAAGCACATGCTAACTGAACATCTCTGGTGGCAGTAAATTAGACCTCTCCCAGCTCAAACTTCAGTTTTTCCAAGGAATCATGTAACCACTCCTTTCCACTGGGTGATCTCTATAAGGTACATCTTTCCCCTTCTTGCAGCAGAGGTGAAAATTTATTACAACAAAAATTCACGCAATCACACCATCTGCTTTATCAACATGGTAATATCTCCACTGAAGCTAAAACACCAATTGACAAAGTCCTAGGAAGCTGAAATAATCCCACGCTCAATGCATAAAAATCCAAACTTGGCTCATTTAATTCTCATACCAGGGAAGCATTGTTATGATGTGAATGTTTTCTTCTTTCAAAACCCCCTTCAAAATTTGACTGTCATGGTAGCATTGTTAAAAGAGTGGGATCTTTAACAGCCTGGTGTTTATGAGGACTTCATAGATACAAATATCAGATTGCTTCTATTATAAAAAGATTGGTTCCTTTCTTGCTTCTCTTTACCTTTTCACTCTTCTGCCAGGAATAGCATTTCTTCTTTTTGAAGAATGAAATATTCATGATGTTCTCTTGGAAGGAAGAACTCAGATTTCACCCAACAACAAATGTTATGGCATCTTGGTCCTACCCTTGCTAGGCTCCAGAATTGTTACCCAGAACATGTCTTTTTTATGAATTGCCGTAATTGGATTTTAGCCATATAGTACAGGATAACTATCCTACAACCAACACACCAAAAAGATCAGGAACATAGACTTTGTTACCTATCAATGGGACAATTTGCCCTAGAGGTGCTACCATGTAGGCCCCCAGTGCAAGAGGAAGCTCTTAGCCCTCATATGACTGTTGAACTGAGAAGGGCTGACTTGTAGGAACACTCCACATCGGAGGAGTGGGATGGGTGAGAGAGGGAGGAGAGGGTAGGAGGGAGGAACTGGGAGGGGTGGAAAGAGGGCACTATGATGGAGATGTAATTTGATGTAATAAATAAACATGGTAATAATAATAAACAAATAAATAAATAATAAATAAATTACATAATTTTAGGTGTTCTTTTACACTATCAAAAAAGGCAGTCATAATTTAAAATTTTTTCAGATAATACTGTTTGACATAATTATAATTTATAAATAGTGGCTAGAATCAAAAGATAAAATGATGCATGATTATTCCAGGGGATTTGTAACCATAGGTTCTGATTCTTTGGTAGTTACTTGTTGGGCAAAACTAGGCATAACCTTCAGAATTTTAACTTTCTCTTTCCTTAGATATAAATCATTGCCTGACTCTTGGTGTTCCCTACATACTTATTCGCTTGATTAGAGAACAAATTCTTGTCCATGGTCTCTGTAAGCAGACCACGCTGAAGCAGAGGACCCTGATTTCAGGAGATTTCCTCTCATGACTCCCTCTGAGGCACTATGAGGTGCACCCTAATGACTCATCTATATTCTGTTTTCCATAGAATTTATATACATTGTGTTGTAAAAAAATTCTGTCTTCTTACACACCAATGGCCCTGCAAGTTTCCCATAATGTATGACTCTGGAGAAGCTGTTCATTTTCAGAGATGTAAAAAAGAGGTAATCAGATCACAGAGAACAGAACTCAGCATTAGTGTAGTTGATTTAAGTGCTCCTCAGTAGGTCCCATGTTTTTTGAGCTTTTATTAGTTCTTTGATGTACCAATGGCTTAAGGAGATGTGTCTATAACATTCACTCCTCTCAGAGATGTGTCACTCAAATTCAAGGCCAGCACCAAAGGATCATGAGTATTCAAACAGAAGAGTGGTTTGAAATTCCAAAGACACAAAGTATTCCTCAGTGAAGTTTGCTTTCCATGCCCTCGTGGGCCCTATGCTTGACTACATGCAAGCAAATGTTGTCACAGCTCATAAGATCATAACTGTATTAAAGTGATTATGATGAAAATCAATGGATACCTGAGCCTTTCCCTATCCCAATCCTGCTTCCCAACACCAGGTACTGAGAATAGTTGCCATCTCCATTCAGTCTTTCATATCTTACATCACATCTTGTTTGTTCATTGAGGAACCAGCTGACAAGAGTACAGACATATCAAGAACCCCAAGACTTCAAACCAAGGAAGTGGCAATGCCTTCCCATGCATGTTGACACTATGAAGTGACATGCAGTACGAAGAAACTATTAATCACAGCTCCCTCCTTCAAGATGATGACAGCCTGAGACTATTCCCCTAGAAAGCCTCTACTGGAAACTCTTGGCCCACACATGACTAAAGAACTGAGGGAGTATGATATGTGAGGGCCTGCCTCATCTGAGGAAAAGGAGAGTTGCAGCAAGTAGAGGAATAATGAGGAAAGAAGGGAGGGAGGAAGGGAGGGTGGAAGGGAAGAATTTATGTTCTAGAAGTAACTTGAGAAAACAAATTAATTTTTAAAAAAGGTAAATAAGCTTTAAAAATATAATACTGGCCTGAAAGGAAAAATGGTCTTAATTTCAGATTAGAATGTTAGACTTCAGGTTGCCACATAGCTCACCCACACTTGATATCACTTTAAAAGTTTTTTTCATATATATAAAGGAAATATATATATATATATATTTTCATTGTTTGGCATGAAAAAGTCAGTAAAGAGGCTTAAAATGCTGAAAATAAATTAAGTGTTGATGTGGAGCCCGACTGAATCCATCTTGAAAAAAAAAAAAAAGATTCCATGTTGTATTAAGTTTGACTCAGAGCTGACCTCCAGTTCCAGAACAACAATAAAATGTACCCGACCTTGTATTCCAGGGATGTTCCCTCGTCATCACCAAACAGCTCACTCTGAGAAATTACCCAAAAAGTCTAAACAAACTTTTTGATGGTCATGCTGGCCACAGCTGGTCAGTAATAACGAGCCAGTAAGAAATGGAGATGACTAGATACCCAAATTTCATCAAATCATAAGGTAAAGAACCTGGTTCTTTGTTTGAGTCTCTATATAAACTCTGTACTTTTGGGTCTAAGGGGTCTCAACTTGAAATGCTATGTCAGAGTGTTGTGAGTCCAAGTCTGAGCTTGAATAAACAACTCTCATGTATTTACATCGGAGTTGGCTCCTAGGTGGTCTTTGGGGTCTCGAAAACTGGACAGAACATTACTACAGTTCAACATAGTTATCTAAACCACTAAGAGTTGAAGTGATTTGGAGCTAAGGTAAAATGTTTGAGAAGAGTGGTATTACCCCTTGCCTTTAACTCCAGTAGGGTCAGGAGACTCACTATATAGAGAGTTAGTTGTCTTGTAAATTCTAGAGTTACAAGGAACAGGGTGGTGATGGTGCACACCCTTAATCCCATCACTTGAGAGGGATACACCCTTAATCCCAAACACACTGGAGACAGAAATCTACAGATCTCCGAGTTGAAGGCCAGCCTGACACAAAGCAAGCTCCAAATAGAGAAAAACTTTGATCCAAGGGTGGTGGTGGACATCTTTTATCCCATCAGTTGGGAGGCACATGCCTTTGATCCCAATACTTACATTGCAGAGACAGGCACATAGGATTTGGAATGATTTAAATCTAAAAGCTACTCCTCAAAAAAGGCATGCTGAAATTCAAAGTGAATTGTTCTTTGAGATCTCAAAATATATGTACTTAAAAGTTTGTTTAGTTCCAAAATATCAAAATAATTTTTTAATCTCAATTGAAAGATAATACTTTTTATATTGTCAAAAAAAATCAATTTGCTCCAGGAAAAAGTATTACCTCCCCTTCCCCAAAATAAGTAGTGTCCCAGAATTAGGATTAGAGCAGGGCCCTGTTCTTATCTTTCCATGAGATTATAAGCATCCATCTAAGGAGTCCAGGGACAACTGGACAACTGAAACCTGAGAAGAAAACAGATCAGACATCAAAGACAAGTAGCCCAGACGATCCAGCCTCAGGGATCATCTTTAGTAAGCTGTTTTGAAGTTGTTCTGGATACAGATTTTTGAGGAAACAGCTATTGAGGCAGTCTATGAGGCTGGATCATCTGGGCTATTTGTCTTGTCTTCTCTGGTGTCAGGTCTCTTTTTCTTCAAAGTTTCCAGTTGTCCATTACTCTCCTTAGTTGGAAGCTTTTATTCTCGTTGAAAGATAAGAATGGAAACCTGACCTAACCCTGGCTCTAGGGTATTCTTTTTTGGCATGTAATATCTTTCCTAGGGCAATTTTTTTGGCAATAGAATAAAAAATTTATTTTTCAAAAGAAATTTTGAAAAATTGAAACTAAATATATGTTTAAGTGTATATAAAACATAATAATTACTTTTTGTCAATATCTATTATAACAAAAGAATTGTAAATTTCTCTTAATATCTATTAATGCAACTAAATAATCTTAAGTTTTTAATAATAAAAGAGACAAAGAATAGAATGATGGAAAGAAGAAAATCCCTGAATTCAATTCTTATATTTCACAACACATACCATATATCCATTCCTCCTAGATGACAACAAACAATCACAACACATAACAGATATCCATTCATCCTAGATAATAACAATCACAACACATAACATATATCCATTCATCCTAGATGACAACAGAAAATCACAACAAATAGCATACCACACATCAAAAAACTTCCATCCCTTCTCTTTGGAATGGAGGTGTAAATATTTTTGGGTACCCTTTAAAAATTGAGATATTGGTCAATTCCTAGGAAAGTTAGCTATAGCTTTTGTTGTCCAGTCTCTGTATGATCTATCATTTTGGGCGAGTCCTTTTAAAAATGATTTGCATCCAACCTTTTTAAGAAAACAGTAATTGAAGCAGTATGTTAGGCTGAATCTTCTGGCCTATTTGTCTTGCCATTATTGTCATTCAGTACTTGGCTCTGAAAATATATAATTTTTCCCAAGTAAAATATAGTTCCACAATTACCATAATGCCTTAGATGAGCAAGATGCACAAATTAATTAAGGAATATTTTCTGTTCTTTGTTTGAACAGAAGAAAGATATTTGTAAGTCTCTATTCATGCTCTATAAAAGGAAGACATGTAATAGTATTGTATATATATTCTATATATAATCTATTTTAAATTGAAAATACAACATAAGACTCTATGGAGTTTAAGTATTCTCTTCTACAGTTGACATAAATTTATTAATTGATTAAAATAGGTCTACTCTGTGTTGTTCTGGTTTTTTGTAGGTTAGATTGGTCTCAAACTCAGAAGGAACCTATCTGTCTCTGTCTTGGTCTCCCACATTTTTGGATTAAAGATATCCATTTATATATTTTTTCTTTCCTTTTCTCCTTTCTTTGTAGATTTAATTTCTATGGGGATATATCTATCATTATTGAGACAGGGTTTCTCTTTTAGTTTGGGCTGTCTTGATTTGCTCTGTAAAGCTCTGTAAATTAGATTGGCCACAATCTCACATAGAACCTGTTTTTTTCCTTGTATCCCAAGTTTTGGAATAAAGGCATGAATTTAAATAATTGAATTACCATTATTAAACAATAACATTAATTAAACCATTTTGTATTAATTTGAGTTCCAATTCTCCCATGGAAACCCCATTCTTTTTTGCCATTTTTATGTTTATTTATTACTGATATGCTATTTTATGCTAGCTTTTCCTAACTGTTGACTGTGGGAGGCATGCAGTTTACATGTTCTTCCCCAGCATAACTCTGGGTCCGTACATTAACAGAATATATCTCTTTAACTTTCTCTCTTTTTTTTTCCTGAGACATGATTTCTCTCTGTATCCTTGTTCTGGACTTACTTTGTAGACAAGTCTAGCCTTAAACTCACAGAGATCAGCCTGCCTCTGCCTCCCAAGTGCTGGGATTAAAGGTGTGCACCACCACACCCAGCAATTAACATATCTCTTTTAGGGGCAAAATGCTCTTGAAACTAGTTGTCCAGTGGTAACTAACCCCACACCTAAGGAGACTGATTTGTGACCCCTTTCTCTTTATGTAAATTTGAGATTATGTGTATTTTTCCATCAGATCAGTAAGGACATTATTGAATTTAACATAAAGGAAAAAAATGTGTCATTTTTAAATTCTAGACTGTCTTTAGTAAGCAGCCTTAACTTAGCAAGGTTTCCACCCTGCCTTCATTCTTTAAACCATGCTGGTCTAGAATTCAGAGATCTGCCTGCTTCTTCCTCTAGTGTGATGGGATTAAGGGAGTGTGCCAGTTCCACCTTGATCAAATATTTCACTTAAATCCCAGATATTAGTAGCTCTGCAACCCAGAAAGCAACTGTGAACTGTAGTGACAATTTGAAATCTGCCCAAAATCTTCAAAAATATTTGTTGTTTTAGCAATGACAAACCAGAAAAATATCCTTTCTACCATCCAATATAGGAAAATCAAAGTCATCTAGACAAAAATCAAGCAAAGAAATAACATTCCAAAAGCCTTAGTCTAACCATGCCATCACATGCTGCAATTAATGCTCTATTCATTGTTCTTTGGAATCTAGTTGCAACTGTATTTCATTGGTGGGCACTTCCCAGAAATCCCTGACAAGCATCTAGTATCCAGGGAGTTCTGAGCTCCAGCTGCCATCAATTTTGTATTATGCCTCCTTTCTCCATTATCACTGTTGGCAATTTAGCATTCCATTTGTAAATTCTTTGCTTTAAGCCTATCCTAGTCTGAACTTTCTCATAAAAAGATACACAGAACCACAATTGTCAAGGTAAAAATCATTTGCATGCTAAAAGAAACAAACTCAATTAGAATCCAAAAGTATTGAGGCATTATGAATTCCTCCATTTTTAATCTCAAGCTCTATTAGGATGGCTACCAGTTTTTTAGTATGAAAGGAGAGTTAAGCTTTCCACCTTTGCTACAATGCACTAACTTTTGTTAAGGTAGCTGCTCCTTTGAAATGTTTTTGGGTTTGGCTCCCTGCTCTTTGGCTAGGAAACTACCTTTTACCCAGGCCTTCTCAGGCTATAAGCATCGATTTTAATTGCCATAGTTAGGCGCCATTTGTATTGACTTCATCAATAGCTGTTTCCTCAAAAATCTACAACCACAACAACTCAAAATCGCTAAGATTGTTCAGCCCCACAGACTGTTCCAGCCAGAATGTCAGTAAAGCCCTGCAGTTCAGCTTCTGTCTACAAACTTCTTCGGACATTTAAATAACTGAGCACAAAAGGACTAAACATAAAATGATTGTATTAATGTGTTTAACCATTTTTTCATTCTTATTTGGGCCCCAAACAGGTTTACTACATCCCAAATTAGCAGGAAGTAATTTTAAGTGAGCGATATCCCATCCCCAGAAGGTGGGGTGGGTGATTTCTCCCCTCTTTGATCATTTTGTGGGTTATATTCTTGTTGTTATTTAGGGGGAAAGATTACAAGGTGTTAAATGGTCTTGCTAAAAATGTTTTGGAGGTTAGACCCAGGGATTTCTCTCTATTTCTTTTCTGTATCCTTCTTTCTCTCCTATGTAGGGGTGAAAAGGCTTGAGAAAAAGTGGAATATAGACATAATATAGGAATGATAAAGAAAAAGGGACAGATTATTGAATACACTCTTAAATCTTTGCATATTGATACAAAATTAAGATTATATTTGGCTACATCAGTATTGATCTTTGTATATTGATAAAAAAATTAAGGTTAACTCTTTTTAAGATATTGCACCTAAGTAAGGCTTAAAAATGAAATGAGAGGTTTTGGCCTATTGTTAGCAACTGTCATAAGCTGTTTAGGATAATTAAGAAATGCAAACTAATAGTCATTCAAGCATATCATTTTATTAGGACTAGATTAGTCTATCACATTTATTTTCTAAATTAGTCAGAAATCAAGTTGCTAAGAGACAAGCAACATTTGCTTATCCAAATATAAGGACATAGATATGTGGACCTCAAGAGATCTGTAGAATAAGGCATTCAAAGATGTTTTCTTTTGTTTGTTTGTTTGTGACAGGGTTACTTTGTGTATCCCTGACTGTCCTGGACTCACTTTTTAGACTAGGTTGGCCTTGAACTCACAGAGATCCACCTGCCTCTGCCTCCCAAGTGCTGAGATTAAAGATGTGTGCCACCACGCCCGGTCCAAAGATGTTTTCTTAATTTAAGACTTTTTTGATATGGAGACCTGTCAGCTCCTGATAGCACCCCCTATTCTACTATAAGTAGCTGATGAGTATTGAAGAATCTCCAATTGGAGATTGTTGAATTAGTGGCAAACCTGTCACTTGGCAAGAAAAATACCTTGTTTGAACTGTAGACAGACTGCTGTCCAAAAAGGACAAAACTTGGAAGCAGGTAAGTTTACAGCCTAGCTCTGCCAAGACAGGGTAGCCAAGTCCTTTATAATTCCTGCATTATAATTAATGTCTGTCACAGAAATGGGGCCAAACGGCTGAAGATTGATGCTCTAATGTATGGAGAGAAATTGGGAAATATCCAGTCAGCCAGGTGATTGTGATTTCTTAGTTTTGGGAGCTGTTGGCCCTGCACTTCCTGTATAATAGATATATTTATCCCTCTCAGGTCTCTGCTGTGGTTGAAGACTAGATAGCTATAGTCTCATAGCTAAATTTTGAGTTATTTAGGAGTTAAGAGGTTGTTCTGAATCTGCAAAGATGTTATGAAAATGGAGATGCAAGTTAGGATGGAAGCTGAGTTGGATATATAGATCTTTAAACTCATAGAGATGGTTGCATAGTAGAAAGTTAAAGTCAGTTGCCAAATACATATGGACTGGACATTGAGAATTTGTGCTAAGCCTTATTATTCTCATAATTGTGGCCTAATTATTGTTGTTGTTTTGTATTATATTTGTTGTTATAAGAGAAAGAACCATTTTTTGGACTTAAAGGGGGAGCTGTTGGGGAGGGGAAGATATACCTTAAACTTGGAAAAAAAAAGAAGAGGAAGCATATGGAGGGGTGAGGGTGAAGAGGGTGGGACTGGAGGTGGGTGTAGGGAGGGGATTTTGATTGAGATGTAACTTGAAATAAAAAAATAAATAAAATCTTTTTAAAAAGGATTTTAAAAAAAGAAACCCTCTACTGAGACAAGATAATCTGACTCTTCATTCAGCTGTATACAATAAACCCACCTCCTCATTCAGCTATATATGATGAACCCACTTCCTCATTCAGTTGTATGTAATAAAAACCAATTCTTTATACAGTTTTATATAATAAACTCATTTCTTCATTCAGCTGTATGTAATAAATCCAACTTCTCATTCATTTGCATATAATAAAGTTACCTCCACATTCAGATTCATGTACTAAATCTGTTTCCTCATTCAGCTGTATATAATAACTGCCCCCCCAACATTCAGCTCTAATAAATGTACTTAGTTTCCAGACATCTCTACCAGAGCACATGGCCCACCCAATCCCAACATTTCTGTACAAGTGTCTGCTATTTCTTCATTCCCATTGAGCCAGTCAGGTCAATCTGTAACACATGCACATCATGACAGTCCTTGTTCATAAAACATCTATTAGTTGCATTATAAAATAGTAACACTGGATTATTTGGAAGACTGCACTCTTCACTCACAACAAGCAATGATTTTTATATAGCTTTTCTAATTTGGACCCTGAGACCACAACTAGTCTATAAAATGACAACCAAACTGTAGGGAAAGCATAAGAGATAAAAATATCACTGAGTGGCAAAGAAAAATACATGTATACCTGACAGAAGATGGGCTGTAGAAAAGGGACAAAAAGAGGAAATGAGATGTGTTCTGGGCTGATATGGCTAAGACAAGATTATATGCTTCAAAGATTATATGCACAAGGTTTAAGCAAAACAAATTCTATATTAGTACATCTTTTGTGGCTATAATACACATATTCCTATATATTCATGTTTGTCTTTTCAATCTGCTTTGTGTGGTTGAAACAAAATGCCTGAGGCTTGGGTATTAATAAGTAAAGAGATTAGTTTGGTTTATGACTATGGTAGATGATAGTGTCAAACAGCTTGCAACAGTTGTTTGAGCAAAAGGTTTCCCCTAGAAGCATCCACATGGAGGAGCTGAAAAGGTACTGAGATGAATGCAAGAGACACTGAGCACATAGACTTGCTTTGCAAGTCTATGTATATATATATATATATATATATATATATATATATATATAGGCTATCTTTGGCTATTAATTTATGGGTACTCATTTAATTCTTCCTAAATTATTAAACTAGATGCATCTACATGAAGGAGCTGAAAAGGAACTCAGAAGAATGCAGAAGACAACAAGCACCTGTACTAACCTTGCTTTAAAGTAACTGCTCCTGAGAGAACTAATTCTACACTCTGGTATTTGGCATGCTTGTTTTGAAATGTATGAATTTTTCCAAACTTTGTTAATTTTCAATTAAGGGACCATGGGATAACAGAAAGAAAACTTGACTAGTGGAACACATTTGGTTCCTTTTAAAAAAATTGAGACTCATCTGGGCTCTTGCTAATTTTATCCCTAAAAAACATGCTGATTGTTGGTATTGAGGCTGAAGAATGTGTACAATGTTTTAGGAAATTGTAAAGTTAAGGTGTAACAGTCACTCATATCACAGAATTTCTCAGTATACTGCCAAGAATTATTTTTATACTGGGCCAGTAGCAGAAGAGAAGTCTTTTGTGGTACATTTTCTCATAATATATGTCTTTTTAGTCATTTAGAAGAGTGCTGTTCATTAGTATCTGAACCCTGAGCAATGGCTAAATCTCTATGAGCATTACAAATTTGTGTCAGGCCACATTCAAGGGTTTTCTCATTAAATAGATGAGTGTACACATTAATCTTTATAGTCAACTTGACAGAATTAGATTTACCTAAGAAAAAAACTTCTGGGCTTGTCTGTACATTCATTTCCAGGAAGGTTTGACTAAGGTGGGAAGTCTCCCCTAAATGCTGATAAAGGAATGCTCCATAGATTGTATACTGAGACAGAAGAAAGGGGAGAAGGCAAGTAATGCATTACATCACCTGTTTCTGTTTCTTTCTGTAATGTGACTAGTTATACAAGTTCCTGCTACCATGATTTCCCTGAAATAGTAGTAGCTCACACCCTTAAATATTATCCAAAATAAACTCTGCCTTCTTACGTTACTTTTAATGCTATTTTTGTCACAGAAACAAAAAAGTAGCTAATAAAGAATATTACTAATGAGTGTGGGTGTGGTTGTAAGAAACCTTACTGTGTAGCTCTCCAGACTTTGGGGATGGTTTGTAGAAGGAGGTAATGTATGGAAGACTAGGAAAGTCCTAAAATGCTGTGATTAGAGCTTAAAGGACTATGAGCTAAAGAAATCCTGATTTCCATAAGCTGCTTTTGTCAGGTATATGTCATCACAGCTATGAGAAAAGCAACTAAGTAAAACGTAGAGACAAGATGCAAATTATTTTTACAAAACCAGAGTCTGAACATCACTTAACATGATTTGGTGAATAGAATTATTGTAAGTGAAAATGTAATAATGGCAAAAAAGTAATAATGGTGAAAAGAAAAGGGAGTAGTGTTGTTATCAGTTTATTGAAGTAGCAGTTTAGCTGGAGAACAAATTAAGGAGAAGCTATTTTAAGCTTGGAATATCAGGAAAGATTTTGGACAAAGTGTCATATGAACTGAAATTTGAAAATCAGAGTGAGTTTTGAGAAACAGGAATGATTGAATAGGGAGTTTTAGCAAAATAGGCAATCATGAACAAATCACAGAGATGAAAAAGTATGTGTCATGAGAAAGGAACACTAAATAACTCAACATGATGACAGCCAAGGCTTTCACTGTAGAGACTTAGAAACGTGATATTGCAAGGGGATTTGCACAAGGCAGTTATGCTCATGAATGTAGGATTAAGGATCTTCAGTTTTAGCCCATTGGCAATGGGGAACTATAGACTATGGTGTCCAATGAGGTAAGCTGTTCACACTCATAACAGAAAAACACATAAGGAAGGCTATGATCAGAGCTTCAGTTTCAGGCTACTGCAACGATTACCTGAGCTAGAGGAAGTCTCTAGAGTCTCATAATAGACTCACCAGTGTCTTGGTGTCTATTCATATAACAAAATACCTTTATAAAAAGGTAAATAGCTTTGCCATTTCTTTGTAAAGGGTCTAGCTATTTCACACCCATGAATTTTAAAGAACATGGTTCCAGCCTCGATTTAGCTCCAGTAAGTCTCATGTGGTAGATTAAGGTATCACAGTAGCCAAAATGAAACCTTAAAACACAGTTTTAAGGTTTTATAAATTCATCATTTGGGAAGCTCAGACAAAGGCTGAAGACAGTGAATCAACAATCCTTATGGATTTTTAAAACACACATGTTGTTGGAAAATATAGGAAGGAATCAGAAAGAACTTGGGGTATGGAAATGGTATTGTAAGGAGAAGATGGGCACAGAGAAGAAAGGACAGGGCAGGAAAGAATGAGGTTGCCTTTCAGAAAGATGATATGCAAAGGGGCTCAGACAGGACATAGGTCTGAATCAGAAGAGGCCTGAGGTTGAGATGTTGCAACAGGAATAAGATAGGCACAAATTTTAGGTTTCTGCCCAAAGGAGCATCTGCTTATGAATACCCTGTGGGAGAAGATTATTGTTTTATCCATTTATTCTTAAAATATGTTTTAATTGAAAACATTACTTTCCTCCCTCCCTTTCAACACTATAGCCCTTCCCAACTATCTTTCTTCAAGCTATTCCTATGTCCTCACTCTTAAGTTGATGGTCTCTTTTTCATTGATTATTATGAAACAAATATATGTGTATGCACTTATTGTATATGCACATATTGTATGCACACACACGCGCACGTGTGTGTGTGTGTGTGTGTGTAACCTGCTAGGTCCATTTTTGATGTTGGTGTATATGTCTTCAAAGGTGATCACTCTGCTTTAGAAAACCAATAAGGGGACTCATGCTTAGGAAGAACCTAATTCTTCTTTTCTAAGCAGTCATCAATTGCATATAATTATTTATCTAGTGGTGGGACCCTGTGAACTACCCTGTCATATTAACATGTACATTAATTTAACCATTATTTTGGCCTTGCTTATGTACCCATCTCTATAAAAGACTGTGTCACCACAAACTTCCTAGGATTTTGGCTCTTAAGATCATTTTTCTCACCCTCATCTAAGATGAAAATGCAGGACATATTAAATAGATGTATTTGGGCTAGGCTTCCTACAACCCACTAATCTCTACATTGTGTCCAGTTGTGATTTCCTGTGATAGTCTCCATTTGCTGTAAAGAGAGGCTTGTTTGGTGAGGGGTGGTAATTACATTTATCTGTGTGTATAAGGATAAGATCTAGTAAGTAATAAAGAATTACATGAGTCTAGCAATGTGCCAGTCATAGACTTTTTCTAAGGTCCATGGCTTCTTCACTAATCCCAAGGCTTTTATATTTAGAAATCATGAGGAAGAACAGAGTCAGAAGCAGACAAAAAATTCCATATCAAAGATACAGAGAAAGAAAAATGAGCTAAGGGGCCAGGTGTATTTTACAGATACCAGAGGGAACTGTGGGCAAGTCTTTCAATGAAGCCAAGATTTAGGATAGATGGTCAGTGAGGAGGCAGGGTCTTCAGGATACAGATTGTATGCTGGGCAGGGTCACAATAGCACAGGCTGAGGAACTGACCATTGGAGAAATATTAAAGGTATTTAGGCAATCACATGCATGTAGAAAGTTCCAGAGCAGATGTTCTTCATAAAGGAGCTAGGTAGAAAATTTAATTCTTCAGACAATCACTTTGTATGAGACTCATAAAAATCAGTCAAAAGAAGAAAGTGTTGCAGGCTCCTCATACTTCCTCCCCCAAGATAGAGTAAGAATCCCATGAAAAGTAATATCAGCAGCTTCTACATGAAGTGGAAGGCAGGGCCAGCAAACCCCAGAGACCCTGCTTGCTGGAGGTGGTGCTGGGTTCTTACAAAAAAGAGATGATTCAAGAAGATCATTTTGAATATGCCAAAGGAGAAATTTAAAAAAACCTCCTCAGTATAAAATACTTGAGGGAGAATGGCAGAAAATTCTGGGAAATGCTGCAATAGCTGTGATGGACCTGGTTAAAAAATATTCCAAGAAGTGCTCATAACACCTAGAATTTTCTTAAATCACCTTGTCTAATTTGACTCTAAGAAAAGCTTGGATATTTTGAAACCCAGGGTTTATGTTTGCAATAGAATGTCTGCAGATCTATATGAAAGGAGATGGGTATATTGTAGAGAAATCACTGAGAATGAGGAGGAAAGGTGAGCTAGACCATGGGATGGGAAGAGATCTGAGGACAAGGAGATTTGACCTGGAAGAGAAGGCAGAGTTCCCTTTCCTTAGACAAGAAACAAAGCAACATTGTGCATTGGAGGGGAAGTGTCCCTTTGCATTCCCACACACAGAGCCTAAGTGAATTGACTGTGCTGGAAGACAAGAAGACTTCCTCCTTTTTATGGTGGGGACAGGAACTAAAACTGACAGAAACTAAAAAGAGAAGAGGAAGAGATATAAATTACAGAGGCCATGGGGCTTGATGTGACCTAGAAAAGATGTGAGTAGAAAATGAGGACAGAGTGCTGACCTTAGTGCTAAAATAAATCTGAAATACATTCCGAAGAAAGCTGACAGCTTCAAGGTTCTTTGTGTCCTTTTTCTCTCTCAGCTTATTACCTTGAGGTTCTCAAAGGGGGACATCTACTCCTATCTCTAAAATTAAATCAGAGTTTCTAAAGCTGGCTCTAAACAACAATAGTATTCATTCATTTATGCTTTTTCAGAGTGCTACTAACAGAGTAGCATTAAAGGCCCATTAAATGAAAGCTGTCCCCTCCTAGCCAGAAGAATGGAATCTACCTCCAAGTGAACGCATATGGTTGTTGTCTTCTTTAAAATTTAATCTCCTGGCCAGTAACCCAACAAAAGGACCAGCCCTCAGGAAGTCAGTTTACCTTAAGCTATGTTAAGAGAGAAGAGGAATAATTTGCTCTTTAATGAGATAATGTACCCCCCCCCAGCAGAATACTAGTCCCCTATCATTGTAGCTTTAAGAGTCTCTGTCATGAAGCCTTCAAAGACTGCTTGCATGTCTTAATTACTCAGAAAAGCTTAACTTTTCCTTTCATCTTTCCTATAACTTTTCTAAGCACGGTTTCCTTAACATTTTGGGCTTCACTCCTTCTCAGAAACTTCTCCCGCAACCGATCATGTGGCTACTTCTTTGCGACTTGACTGACTTTCATGCTGGCGTAACTAATGCCCTTTTTTATTTTTGTACTCTAGCTTTCTTCTCCAAGCAGCTGACACTATTTACAGTTAACCTGGCCTGAGGTTTTCCTTTGAAATTCAAGTGGTCATCAAGCTTCTGTTTGAGTCTGTCCTAATAATATTTTATTAATTAGACTAAGAAACCCAACAGAATACCTGACTTTCCTATGATGTGGTGACCATGAAGAGACTCCTCAAAATTTCCAGTAACACTATGCACCCCTGCCTGGTCAGGATCTCAGGATCCTGCTTTACCCTTCTGAATGTCAAGATTACAGGTATGACCACCACAACCAGCTTAAGCAATAACTCTTTTTAAAAATCCTCTATTAATTGTTGAGTTGACTATCTAGCTGAAATTAAAATACAGGTAGTTAGAAAGATAGATTAGATAGAAAGATAACTAAATTACAAATAGATGTTAGATCGATAAATGAGAGATAGATGAAAATAGACAGACAGAAAACAGAGAGAGGTGAGAGAGTGATAGACTATTAAAACAGAGTTACTTATTAGCAATTTTATAAGAATACAAATTATAAACTGAATATTAAAAATTATGAAAAAGTGTGCTATTCAGTAATTTCACTAGAAATTTTGATCTTTTAATCTAATAATATATGAAAGATAAGCTGATAGCTAATATATGTAAATTATCCTTTAATGTTTTCTTGGAATATGATAGATTTTGATTTTTTTCTTTTTTAAATAGTAGATTTATTTTGGATTGCTTGAGGGTTTGGGGAACTTCTGTGATATTTTCCAAAATGGCTCTGCTTATTTGCATTCTCATCAACAGGGCCAACACTTCTTCACCTCCTGAACAGCATTTATCATCTGTCCTTTCAGTTCTTTTTATGATAGCCATTCTAACAAGCAAAGGAGGATAGCTCATTATGATTTAATTTGCATTTCCCTAATGATTAGCAAGTCTTAGTCTTTTTTCATGGACCTTTTGACAATTTATCTCTCGACTGTTGAGAACACTGTTTTTATGCTTTCAAAAATTGAGCTAATTGTTTTATTGCTTTGTTCTTCACATATTTTGAATGATAACCCTTTACCAAATGCATAGTTAGCAAATATTTTCTCATGCACTATATATCTTCTTTCTCTATGAAGGATTTCCTTTGTTGTGAAGAACAACAAAGGCTTCCTTTTGGCTTATAAAAATTAAAATTTCACACAATCCTTCTTGAGTATGTTAAAAGTAGTGGTAATTGGTTTATCAAAGATATAGCTGAACAACTATGTTTACCGCAGCAGTGTACACAATTACCAAAAATAAGGAATCAACCTAGATGTCTATCAAAAGATAAATGAGAAAACAAAATCCAAAAACAAAACAAAACATGCCATCCACACTGGAGTATTTTATTCAACCTTATAAAAAAAAGAAAATTCTGACATTTGCAAACACACAGACAAGAAGGAACATTGTGCTTAGTGAAATAAGCCACAGAAAGATAAATAATTATTGTTTATCAATATTATTTATGTTTATAAATATGTGTTTGTAATTATTATGTTTATTCACTTGTATGTAGATCTAAAACATTAAAAACCCAACCAAGTAGAGTAAAATGGTGACTTTCAGAGTCTGGTATGGAAAGAGAGGATGCAATCAGAAGATGCTGGTGAATGAGTTAAAAAGACAAGAGAGTGAGAGGATGATTCTACTGCAGACCGGAATGACTCTAATTATAACTATAACTGCTTCAAGGCAACCAGGAGAACAAATTTCCATGTGCCACCACAGAAAATGATGAGAAGTAAAAGCTTACTAATTACCTTGCAGCAATCATTCTACATTTTATAAATACATCCTGTAAATGCATACAACTATAGTTCATTACTAAAATAATATTAATTAAAATATAAAATTGTTATAAAATTTTCCAAATTTGAGAAATATAACTAGTTTACATTTTTATTCTATACCTTCAGTATCCTGGTATAGAAACACATGTTAAATTATACATTTAAGTGTTTAGCTACTTCCTCTAAAGTAAACTTGCTGTGTTTATAATTTTCCATGGAAAATGATTACCAAGGGAATAAATCAAGAATGGGATTTCACATCATGCCATATATCACATGTGGCTTCCAAAAGCTTCCATGGACCTTGCCAGAACATCTTATAAGATTCATTTCTCCATCTATGTAACTGAAGGAACTGCCCCATCTTCAAATACATAAGTCAGGCAACAGGACCAGAGTACATGGTTCAGCAGTAATCATCCTTTATTTTTCATCAGCAAAGTTTTTAAAGAGTTTAAAGGAAAATACAACATAAGACTAGAAAAGCCTGTTCTTAAAAAGACATGAATTATCAAACAAATTCCTAGTACCAGGAATGAGATTTCTACCTGTGAAATATTGATCAGGAAGATCCTAAAGACTTCCAAACTATACGAGCTCCTGCTATTTCATTTGATAGCCAGGAGAACTAGATGGCAAAACCTTATAGAAAATGATTCTATGTACCAGTTTTATGATATACAGAAATAATTCTGGAACTGAGCTGGAAGCTTCCTTCCTGTTGGTTACTTTACATAATCCAAGAATGTATTGTTCAGGGTGCTGGGAGAAAACAGGTAGCAATGGTTTTACCTAACTTTGAACTCTCTGAACCAACCTGCCAAGCAAGAGCTATACACATGCAATAATGACACTACTGCTTGACTACTCATCCTCTGATTGGATTTAAGTTTCACTTCACTGTAAGGAATCCATAGGTATTACAGTTATTCTGATTAAAAATCCATAATGTGTGAGGGGTTATAGGTCCTAGGGGAGAACTAGGGCTACCATTGTTTAACAAAATATATGTAACATCACACTGCCTTCTAATTTTTTATTTATTTTTTATTATATGAATTTCACACCATGCACTCTGTTCCCTCTCATCTCCCACCTTACCTCAGACCCACCCTCCACCCTTGCAATCTGTCCCAGAATAAAAAATAACAGCTCATTGTGGAAGCTGCAATGTGTCTCAGTGTGTCCCACAATGTTCCCTTTTGTCCACACATTTTTTTTTTTTTTTTTGCTTGCAAATGTTCATTAAAATGACTCCTTGGTCTGGTGCGAGGCCTCTGGTTTCTGCTACTTTGTCAATACTGGAACCTCACTGGAACTCCTCTCAGATATGTTGTAACCTTCCTGTGTCAAGGAGATCCTGTAGTTTTGGGTTGTGGAATGGGCCTCTTCTTGCACTCCAGCAGTTAATCCATGGGGTAGATGTTGTGGTGGGCCAACTCAAAGCCCTGGTTCTGGACCTGCATCCCCCACTTGTGTGGCCAGTTATACTGTGGAAAGGTGTGAGGCCTGCTCTCCCGAATGCTACAGCATGTGAGGGGTAGGGACAGCTCTCCTGTTCTTGTGACCCCATCTGGGCCAGATCTGTTGGCCAATGGTGGTGAGGGCAAAAGTGAGGGGAGGGGATGTCTCCCTAGCCAACACCACCATATAGCAGACAGAAGGCAGGGCTAGCTCTCCAGCATTCACTCCCTCAGCTGGCCTACTCATAACCCCCATATCCAGGACCAGCTGCAGTGTGCTACCCAGGCAAGGTGCAGGGCCTGCTCTCCTAAGTGCTGCAGCATGTGAAGGGAAAAGACAGCTCTTCTGCTCTTGTTAATCCATCTTGGCCTGATCTCACCCAGGGCTAGCTCTCCACAATCCCTACATCTAGGGCCAGGCAGAGTTCTTCTAGTTATTGCTTGTCTCCTGTCCTGGGAGCCCATGTGGTGCTTGCCTGGTTTTGGTCTGGTAGTCACTACAGGCTACCCCATGGCACCAACGTTGTGTTGGTATCCAGCTTGTTTTTTTTCCAGTAATGTTAGGCTACTATTCATTCAGATGTTCATGGCTCAGAACACTGAATGTAGATATAGCCTCTCTCCTATCTGTCACCTACTGATCGATGCACATGTGACCTAGCAGCCACATCTGCAATGCCTCTAGGGGCAAGGGCCTTCTAATATTTATGTTTTAACCTATATATTGATGTTATTCCCCTCCTTAATCAGAGAAGCCTATTTTTCTATTAAAAGGTTAAGGCAAAATTCATGACTGCTCAAGGTGCTGAGAATAAGCAATAGATAAGTACTTCCTAAATAAGACATTTGTACTATCCTTTCTAAGGCTCAGGCATCATTGTATAAAAATGGGGAGAAAAAGTAATATAAGGGCCAGAAGATATGGAAAAGAATTGTAGAATGCCACCTTACAGGCAATACATAGCCACTGAAATCATGAGCTTATAGCAACTGCAGATGACTCTACTAATTTTGCATCAAAATGGTCCCAACAACAGGTTTAAATGAAAAAGTCCTTAGGGAACAACACTCCTCATTTCTAAATTATTGGTTAAGCACATCATTTAGAAGGGAGCGCATGGTACAAGACATATCCATTTTAACAAAACAATATAGTTGGTTTTTGCACTGGTTCCAATGACATCTCCAGCCACACGATTTCATCACATCTTATCGAAATATGAGCTATTTCTTATGAATTGGACTTTATAAACTATAGGAAAGTGTGTGTTTGCACTCCAAATTGTACTCACAATAGACTATTGTGTCAGCAAGCACATTCTCCCTGGCATTCTTGCAATGCAGCACACGGTGTCCATTACAGATCAAGTCACTGGGGTGACATTTTTTTTCTCGAGTTGCTACATAGTGCCTTCCATAGTTACAAAAGCCAGTATAGAAGAGGTCTCTAGTTCAGATTCTAATCATTTTGAAAGCATGCTACTCCAGCAGACATATCCAACATTATCATCTACAAAATTCATGTGTGAGAACTGTATGATATAGTTGCAAAAAAAAAACAAATAAAAAGAGTCTGAGTAATGGAATATGGCACATTGGTAGCACATTGGACAAAAGTTCTTCCAATGGAAGCCTGACAATCTGAGTTTGATTCCTGAAATCCAGTGTAGAAGGAGTAAACAGACTCCTAAAAGTTTTTCTCTGACCTCTTCACTCATGCCTTTTCATTCTACCTGGGGCAGTAGGACAGTAATTCCAAACTTGTCCAGTATCAAGCCAGAAGTGCATGGTTCAGGGAATTCCAGCCTTGTCCAGTATCAAGCAGGAAGGTCAGGGCTAGGTCATCCCAGGCAGAAAAGTGTGGAACATGGGACAGGATCCATCCAATGGCACAGGATACCCCAGAGAGGCAGGAGAAAAAATGTTCTCTATTTCCAGCAAGTTTTACAACTCTCTCAGCTAAGCTGCCAAAACCAGGCTCAGAAACTTCAAGCAGTTCAGACCTGCTCGACCAAACCAAGTGACTTCAGTGATCTGACTTGGCTCAGACGGATCTGAAGGATGCTTTGGGAACAGCCAGCGACCAACTGCTGCAGGTGGGAAGTACAGCAAATGGTGCAAGAGAGCAGAAGAAGCTTTGCCATCAGGATGACCAGCAGCAGTGCTCAAGATGTGAGTCTGGTTAAGCTGGTGCTCCCAGTGCTCAGAGGCAAGCGCTGGCTGCAGGCATAGGAGACCTAACTAGTCAGCAGCAGGAGCAAGGCAGGAACCTACACCCCAAGCAAGCCTAGCTAGTTGGGCATTACCAGCTTCCAGTTCTTCATAGAGGAAAATCCCTTGTTCCCCAAACCCAAAATAAACATTCAAGTTTCAGATTGTCATGGAGGAGGAATGGAGAAAGAGAGTTTATTTCATGAATCAGGGAAATTATAAACCTTTAGGTACTTTGGGAGTGAATGTGTTTGAATCACTGGGACTAAAAGTGCCAAGAATATTTCAGTAGAATGATCCCACCATAAGAAAGGGAATGTAGCACCAAATTATGCCATGGGTAACCATGATGGGCAAAGAACTCCAGGTACAGTGAGAGACATAGACTAAGGGTCATTGACTGAAATCCACCATACCAAGAGGCAGGCAGGTTTCTTACCAGGAAAAGTTTGATTCTGTAACTTCCTCATGACATTCCTTAGAGGATATGCAGTTTCTCCAAGACAGAAGAGAGGATCTCACTGAAAAAGGGAGTCTGTCATTTAGCACAGACCTCATGGGCTTTCTGGTAATGGCAGACTTTAAACTTAACAGCAGAATTCCCCACAATGGATATATATATATATATATATATATATATATATATATATATCCACATGCACGCATATATGTATCCACATGCACGCACATGTGGATATATATACACACACACACACACACACACACACACACACATACACACATATATATATATATATATATATCCATTACAGGGAATATATATATATGCATATATATATGTATATATATATGCATATATATATGTATATATATATATATATCCACCCACATGTGTGTGCATGTACACACACATATGTACATGCAGGCATGCACACACATATGTATGTGCATGCACAGTAATAATAGGTAAAAATAAGTCACAGCATAATATCACAATGTTTTATATAAGTTTACAGTTTTGTGTTGGATTTTATTCATAGTTATTCTTGGAGTTTTTAATCCTCTGGGTCTCAGAATGCACATACTTGACAGAGGAGAAACACATCCAGAATTCCACCCAAGGTATTTCACTCTCAGATAGCTAACTTAGTTATATGTCTCATCACCCATTTCAAGGACCATGAAACCATCACTGTATCAAGGAGGCACACAAACAGAGAAGGATAGCCCTATTGGAATTGGCTCAAAAGATATTCTACTCTCAGATAGAGGTTAGCTTCAGTTGCATGTATCATCGCTCATTGAGGGGCCATGCAACTCCTGCTCTGAACTTGCTCTTTAGTTCTATCTGTGCCTATTCATGTGTCAATTGTGTTGTGTGACTTCTTGAGACACAAATTTCTGCTCACTTTAGGTAAGGTACTGAAAACAGAAAAAAAAAAACCCACATCAAGGATAGCTTAATGAACCATTAAGGAAAGCTTACTGCAATTACTTACTAAAACACAGGTAACCCAAAAGCTGCTTTGTAGTGGAGAAGTCCACTCCAGCATAGGTGAAACTCATGCACACAATGTCCCTAGAGTTCCTGTCACACAATGTTGGCACCTCCATGAAGATAGACTGCTCAGAAAATGTTGCTGAATATGTAACTTTGAGAACATCCCTTCCACATATTGTGACATTCAGAGTGGGTAAGGTGTTTGAAGTGGTAAGTGGCAGGAGCCCCTTTGCTTCTTTTTTAAGAGGGACTGTGTCATTACAGATGCAATAGCTACTCAACAGTTCCAACAAAATTAAGCACTTTATGTAATATGAATGATTAGAAAAATCTGTTTTATGCAGCATTTGCTGAAGTGTCTGTATCATGATTTTGTTCTTGGTACCTCTACTGGTGTTGATCTATGCTACTTGAATGCTATGAATATATGTATTTCTAGCATTTTCTTTGCCTATTATCTATCAAATCTATCCATTATTATTCTCTTATCTACTTAATACATCATCTTCATCTGAGTTTTATCCTCAGTCATTTCCTTTTTCCTCTTCTAATGTCTTTAGATAAAGAGAAGTCACTAATTTTAGCATTCTATTTAATATTTTCTTTCAGTGTTAGCTCTTATGTTCTCAGTCTGTTGAATGACACCTTTAAATCTATTACTCATTGTTTCTATTGCCCAGAGCTCCACCCTTTGCCATATTTTTATGTACTCTGAAGTCTATCTGCATGACACTATCTTTTCAATTGTGATGAAATTGCAGAGGGTTAACTACCTCCATCTTAGATCACATTCCAGTGTTCCAGATTCATCATGAAAGAAAAAGTCATAGACCTTGGAAGAATATACAGTTATTTCATATAAAGAAAATATGCATTTTATACTTTTATTAAAATTTATTTTGAAAGCATATGAAAGAGATCCATTTTGAAAATTGGGTTCCTGTGACCACCACTGCAATTAGTACTTAAAATTCTCTTACATATCTACTCTGTAGGCAAGCATTATTTTGCTTTTTAAAACCACATATTGGTCATTGTGAAGACTGAGCATATTTTGTTTTATATTTAAGAACACATATAAATATATATTTGTGTATATGAATATATGTATATAGGTTCTGAATTTTAAAGTCAGCAAGGGGTGATTATATGAGAGGGGTTAGAGGGAGAAAAAATAAAAATTTAAAATATATTGAATTGTATTCTGCATGTTCTTTGGACCCAATATCAGTACTACAACATAATGTTTAATCATTTTGGGTTGAGATCAAGTGCACAACACAAAGTGTAGCAATCACACATTGTTTTGTTTTTCATATTCCCAGTTGCTAAACAGAGTTCAATTTTATGAATATAACATAATTCTTATATCCATTGTCACACCAATGGCCATTTAGGTAGTTTATAATTTATGTCAATTGTGAAATAATTTGTGTGTGTGTGTGGTTTTTTGGTTTTTGGTTTGCTTTTTTTTTTTTTTTGCAATTTTTGCAGCTTGGGAATATCCTGCTCAGATATAATAATTAGTTTTTTCACCCTCCAGTATTTTCTGTAAACACATATTTAAAATTGATACTTTTTCAAAATTGATGAAAGGCCTGTGTCTTTAGTCTTTTAATTTGAATCATAGTGTCTTTGATTATGAAATAAAATGGAATAAAATCGCAGAGAAGATGATATATTAAGTATTACTTAGTTCATCTTCTCAAATAGTCATCTGCAGTGTTTATTTACTTATCTGCATTAAAATATTAATGTTTTCTATTTACTCTTTTACTGTCTTAAGGTGTGATCCACTCTTTCATTTTGGACTTTGATAACATTTTTAAGATACTTTTCTTAATCCATAGTTTAAGAAGAAAAACTTGTTCTGACAAAAATTAAACTTAGACTTTGCAAACACTTCATATTATTTTCTATTTCAGTTATTTCTGCTTGTGATGATTAATCATCTGTCAACTTTGCTAGATCTGGATTTCACTAAAAGGCAAGCAGCTTTTCTTAGTCTAAGACAACACAGACTTCCATGAGAGATATTTATAATCAGATTACTTAAAATGGAAGGACTAACTCTAAATTCAGTCAGCACCTTTCAGTGAAAACCCATATAAAATGAGATTAGAAATAGGAAGGTTGATGTTTTGCCTGCTAGTTCATTTGTTGTGTTTCTCATGTTGACTTTCCTTGATATCAGAACTCAGCATCTTTGGGCTTCCAATATGGACCAGCACCTCTGGGAGAATCCTCCACGTCTTCAACATCAACTAGTTTCTCAGTGTGTTCACTGTGAGAGAGCCACTGTTGAACTACCCAGACCAAAACATGCAAGCTAATCTAATAAATTCCCTTTTAATTTATAGTGATTGTGTTGACTCTATTACTCTATGGAAACTGAGTAACACAGAGTGTGGTACCAGGAGTACAGTCATTGCTGTGAGAAAACTGACCATGTTGCTTTAAGCCTTTGGAATTCTTTAGAAGGAGGATTTGTAGAACTTTGGATTGGAAAAGCCATTTGGTGCTCAGGAAGTTTCCAATGGACCTTTCCTTTAGAAGTTTAGAAGATAAGAATGCTCAGAGAAACTCTGACAATAGAGACCCAGTTCATGAATATCAGAACAAGGACTTTATCAAGAACTATGCTAGAAGCTATTCATATGATATTGTGATCAAAAATATATCCTCACTCTACCCATGTCCCCAATACCCTGACTGAGGTTCAATTTAAAGATAATAGACTTATATTTTAGAAAAGAAAATTTCAAGGCAAGATGGAATTCAGTCTTCCTCTGAAGAATGAACTGTGATAAAAAGGAAAATCATCGTCATTGTACAGAAGACTCCTGTGGTGAATTGTGACAATAGGAAAGTATTTCTTCAGAGTCAGAACAAAGTAGATTCAGCTGTAGTCTAGTGGAACCAGGCTATATCTTCTGCTGGTAACACAACTTGACAGAGCCAGAAACATCATCCATCTGCAAGATTTAGGAGGTAATAGAACACAGTTGAGGCCATGCAATGTGTAAGAGTATAAGAGGCTTTAGCTTTAAGTTTTGACAGTGTAGAATCAGTTGCATTAGGGACCCCAAAATATTGGAGATGCCAGTATTTATCTGAAAAGGAAAATGAAGATATAGAGTGTGCCTGGCCTAAATATAATAGAATATGTGTGTGGTAAAATGTTAGAGCATTGATGGCGGCTATACAGCTCTCTGGAGTCCAGATTATTATACTGAAACACTAAAGATGCCAGACGTGAAACTGTAAGTTTACTGTTTGGCTTGTTGTATCTTAAGTTATTACTTGTTTGCTGGCTATGCCCTTATTCTTCACTTTTAAGTTATTCATGTTTACTTTGTGTCATTAAATGTTGTAAGTATGTAACTTAGTTTTGCTTGCAAGATACCCGCAGCTAAGACACTTTAGACTTTTAAGTTAGAATTTTTCGATATTACAGACTTTCATAGTTGGGCTGTATTTTATGTTATAAAATAAAGTTGGAACACTCTGATGGGTTATGTGGTGACCTCTGACATAGAAGTCACCACACAAGGGAGTTCTCAGGGAAAGGTGAGTGTGCTATCCAACTGCTCCATCAGCTCCCCTAGATCAGTGGAGACAATTAGATGAGACAGGGATGATGTCTAAGAATTTCCCATTTTAATGTTTCATTCTCTGGCTTATATACAGAAGCAAATGGGGGATTATCCCCATGGGACAATCACATTAAAGGTCATCCCATCACAACACATAGCACAAGCCTGGTAACATGTGTGATCATGCACTGATCATGAGCATGGAAGTCTCCTTCACCCAATCAGCTATACCCAAGATCCGGCTTCAACTCTGGCCTGGGATCTTCTAGCTGTTGCCATCTTATCTCCCACAAGTTAACTTTCATTTTCTCAGAAATGAGACATTTCTCATAAGCCTCCATTTCCCTGGTCCCCACATCTCCCCCTGTTTTATTTATTTAAACAACAGCGAGATAGGGAGGGGAAGAGACCTAGAGAGAGAGAGAGAGAGAGAGAGAGAGAGAGAGAGAGAGCCTCTTGTCCATTGCTCAGCGGCAGCAAAGTGAGAGACTGGGGAGGGACTGGTGCTTATCATCCCTTATGAGTTCTTGTCACCATTCAAAGGTCTCAAATGACCTCACTAAGGGCTATGTTAATCCAAGGGTTGTGGGGGACTCCATCCTTGGATCAACATCCTTGATCACCTGAGCAATCACCACCAGTTTGTGACTTAGTTGTACATTTTCTTGGAAGTACCTCCAGTATCAATATAGGCCCAAAACTATTAAAGCATAAACAAGAATCAACCCCATCAATGTCAAGTTAGGCAATCAAAACCATGAAATCAGTTGACTCCAGACATCTTGAAAGAAGGTGGTAGTAGGGATAATCAGAACCCTAGTATCATTAAATTTTATAACATCATTAAACAGCAAGCTTGACATTTGTAAATACTTATCATTTCAATGCCCCTTCATATATGTAGACAAATTAGCAATCATAGCAGTAGCATTTACTCCATAAGCGGTCTGACACATATGTATGTATTGAGGATTACAGAGATGATGTTGCAACAAGGTGACGCTATGAAGCTGTTCCACTAAAAAGTTAATCTCTTGTTGTAGCCCAGTAAGATGATTGGTCAGGGCAAGTTTTTGTTGTTGTATCCCAGAGACACCACAGATGACCATCTATAGGGTTTGAGCCATAGTGGTGGTTTGTGTCAAGGCCACAACAAATACAGTCACAGAGGAGGCAAAGTCAGCATTTGCTGGTTGAAGATGATAACTGGATATTCCATTCTCACCTGTGAGACTTGTAAACTTCCAAACAACAGTCAAACCAGGCACACCAGAATCTGGAAGACAAGATGGGAAAATAGTATCTCAGGAGCTCTTTTTTAGTCCTATAGCTCCGTGTGTTAGGTATTTCTTGGCTTTTTTCTCTTCTCTCCTCTTTTTTTCTCCTCTTGTGGGAACTTTGGCCTAATCTGGTCATGTGGTTTTGAAGCCACCAGAAAGCCTTTCCCCCCTTATTGGTCATTTTATTCAGCTGATATGGCATCATCGGGTGTAACGGACCTCCCACCCTGTGGAAGAAATTTAAGGTACCTTGTAGGTACCCATATAGGTCTTGGTTCTCCTATTGGGAATGCACACCCAAATCCTCATCCCATGGTGATAAGTGGGTTGGGTCCCCTCCATAATCTTGTGGCAGGATCTTTCCATTTTACCTGTAAGTCTATTTTATGATCTTGAGTTGACCAATGTTTTTGGAAACATGAGGCTCATTTTGGAAAATTTTAAAATATTTAAAGTAAACAGTGCCAACCCCAGCTGTTTATGAGGTCTCATTCACCCTTTTGGTTTTCATAGTTGGGTCTTTAGGGTTTGATGATGTCTCTCAATGATTGCCTGTCCCCTAGGGTTATTAGGAATTCCTGTAGTGTTTAATCTGCCATTGGTGAAAGAAGTCATGAAGGGCCCTGCTAACAAAGAATGGTCCATTATCTGTCTTTACCTGATAAGGTAGGCTTAATGTGGCAAAACATTATAAAAAAAAAAAAAAAGACTTTGTGTATGTTTAGCCATTTTGCATGCATGGGCAGTAGCATGAGGGAAAGTATCAATAGACACAAATGTGTATTTAAGCTTTCCAAAGGGGGGATAGTGTGTCATGTCAGTTTGCCATAGTCTATTAGGTTTTAAACTGTGGGGATTTACTCTTATTGGTTGTAAAGGAGGGACTTGAGGAAAAGGTAGGCAGGATTTACAACTATGAACAATCTTTTTAAAATCTCCAATCTGGATCTGGGGAAACGTTTTGTGAAGCCCTCTCCAATTAAGATGAGTTAGATCATGAAAACTATGTGCCTCCTGTAGAGTAGCAGCCTGGACCTGGGATGAAGTTTCCTCATTAGCAAAGCAGTTTCCTAAGGACATCAGTCAAGGTAGCCATTGATGGCCTTTGAGATGATGTACATATTATATAACATCTACCCTGTCAAGCAGTAATGCTCGTGCTTAAATCATTAAAGGGATGATGGGATTACTCTCCAAATTTATATAGGATTGGGGAAGCCCAGGAAGCAACTTTGCCACATATTAGTTGTCCGAGAACAGGTTCATAGGTTGAGGGACCTTGGACAAAGCTAGGACAACTGCAAACATTTCTTTAAACTGAGCTGAGCCCTCCCAGGGATGTGTATATGTCTTTGAGTCACCATCCCAAAATATGACCACATTTGTCCTTTCTCCACTCCCATCTCTAAACACATTGACAGCCCCCATAATTGGTTTAAATTTGAAGAATTTAGGGGTCTTCTTTTGGGGTAGTGTTAAGCCTTCTAAATGTTAATTAATTGGTCCTGCTTGCTGTCTGTTACTTATATTAACTCTGATTGGTTAAATAAAATGCTAAGGCCTGAGATTGGCCAAAGACAGAGAAAGGTGGGCCTTCCTAAGATTAGAACAGGAAGCCTGTGCTTTAGACAGAGGATTAAATCTTTCCAGCCAGCAGCAGGAAGAAAAAAGTATTCCAGCCAGGAGCAGCTGGAAGAAGGAGGCACACGCCATGGAGTAGATGCAAGAGGATAATTCCAGATGGCCTGGAACATCAGCTAGTGTGGAGAATGGCAGTCCAAGGGGACATATGTATTCATGGGGTCATATTTGGGTAATGGACTTAAGAGCTAGCTTAGATGGGCCAGGATTGCACAACTCAGGCCAAGGCTTGTTAAAATTCATGTGATGTGTGTTTGCTCATTTATAATGTTTGGTTAAGAATTAACAGCCACCGAACAAATTAACAATAATATAAATACTGTTTAAATAGTTTAATTAGCCATATTTCTTTTTAAAGTCTTCCAACCCGATTTTTTAAAGGAAGTAACCGATTTATATGACCCATAATTGCAGTCTAGCGTTCCAAGGAATCCCTCAAGGGATAGGACCAGGCTGTCATTATTTCTTTGACCCCATTCCAGTCTGCCAATTGATAAGGAACTACAATCTTTTCTGGGTCACACCCATAACAGCACAGCATGATATCCATAGCCTTCATTATTAAATCAGCCACCTGGTCCAATGAGGCAAAAACCCTGGGCATACCTCCCAAAGCAGCATGAACCCATTGTAATGGTTGACCCCTCTGAACAACCACTAACATAAACAGAGCAATACTGGGCAGGATCCATAGCTGAAGGTCTTCATGGGGCTCATATCGAGCTAGCTCAGCTTCGTTAAAAGCCTTTTAAGCAACTTGAAAGGCAGTCTTATGGGCAGGCACCAAAGTTATGATGTCTGTGGGTTGTCTACCCTTTAGGAGTTCAAAGAGGGGCAATAACTGTCCTGTGTACACAGATATCCAGGCTCGGAGCCAATTGATCTCCCCCTCAACCCTCTGGAGGTCTGGTAAGGTGTAAGAGTCTGAAATTTGGAGCTGGGTATTTAAGGGACTCACACTTCAGGACAGCTGTGACCAAATATTTAAAAGGAAGGAGGAGTCTGAACCTTATTGGAAGAAATATGTAAGCCTCCCTCAGTCAAGCATCTTTGTAAAATTTTGTATGCCCTCCCCAGTGTTTCTGGGGAGGGGGAACTAAGGAGGATATCATCCATATAAGCATGAATGTAATATCTTTTAGCTCTTGAACAGGCTTAAGAAGGGCCTGAACATAATTTTGGCAAAAGGCTGGGCTATTAGCCATGCCCTGGAGAATCACCTTCCATTCATATTGCCCATCAGGGCCCCCCCAAAATTGAGGGAAGACACAGAAAAGATGAATTTCTCAGTCCTGAGGTTGTAGGGGAATGGAGAAGAAGCAGTCCTTAATATCAATAACCAGTAAATGAAGGCCCTTTGGAATGGCAGGTATCCAAGGGAGCCCCCACAGGGGCATACCTTGTATGACCATCTGATTATTAATCCTCCTAAGATCCTGTTACATTCTCCATTTACCATATTTCTTCCTAATTACAAACACAGGAGTATTCCAAGGACTAATGGATGTTTAAATATGTCCCAACCATAACTGTTCAACCACAGCTCTTTTAATGCTTTTGATTTAACCAAAGGAAGAGACCACTGCTCCACCAAGATTGGGGGTCCAGTGGTCCACTTAAAAAGGGGTACCCAGGGAGCAGTGGCCTCTAGGATTGGGATGGCTTTCCCAAATTGCCTGTCACTCCATTGGTGGCCGCTGTGATTTCTCCTCATCCAAAATGTAATCATAAAGGCCTTATGATCCATGGTGGTATAGGTATCTGCCTGGCCCAAGATATCCTGACCCAACAGATTTCAGTTGAGCCCTAATGCAACCAAAGACCTGACCTCCCCTGTGGATCCATCCATGTCTTTTCATGTAATCAAGACGTGGCTTTCTTCTGACCCAGTGTTCCCCCCCACCTCCAAGATTGAGGCCCCAGAGACAAATTTCCAGTTGTGAGTGACTTCCTCTTTTTTAACACAGTCCAGCCAGCACCAGTGTCTATCAGGCAACAGAATCTCTTTCCTTCCATGGTAATGTCCATTTTGGACCTTATCCACAAGACAATTGGTATCGTCCAATTCACCTTAAGTGCCTCACAGGCATGCTCAGGGAGATTCTGTGTGGAGTTCCAGCCAGGGGAGGGCCCTTTAGATAATTCAATCAGCCCTTGGACTTCTGATTTCCTCCTTGGACTAAAGGGGCTGGAGGTTGCCCCACCCCTAGTTTAAGGGTGAAAGGGATTTTCCTTCAATGTTAAAGTGAGATCTACATTCTTTTAACCAATGAAAACCCTAGCAACAGCAGGGACACGGAGTAGTTGGCCTTGAAGACCTTGGTGAAGGGCTAGCATTTACCCCTCGTCCTCCTTTTATTAGGGCATTTCCTCTGAAAGTGACCTGTCTGTCCGTACCCAAAACATTGTTTCAGTCCCTAAGACCTGCCATTCCAGGGGTTGTTCCACCTCAAGAGGCAGCCAGAGTAAGGACCTTGGTCACAGCTTCAGTTAAGGCATCTGTCTGTGCCTGCAAGGGAGTAGTTAGGGACCGTGCTTTATGGCTCTGTGTCCCCACATCTGTGGAACAGATTATCCATTTTTCCATTGACTGTTCTTTCTGTCCTGCACATGCTAGCTTATGGTCTGTATTCATTCCATCCCATAGTAGCATTTTAATAAATTGTTCCCTTGTGGAGCCAGGAGGAAAATGCTTTGAGTGACCCTATCTATAAAGGAGGGGAGATCTTCACTTGGCTTTTGTGTTAAATCCTGAAATGGGGCCCTCTGAGGTTCCTTCCTCCAGTTTATGCCATGCTGCAAGTCCTAGAGCCCTGACCTGATGGTATACGGAGAAGGAATGACTGCCTGCTGGAGCCCCGAGCTGTAAGGGTCTGCTGTTCCTGACAACATGCCAAAGGAAGTGGGTATCACATGCTGGGCTTTAACATTCTGATCAGCCTATACATGGCACTCCTCCTTATATAGGGCACACCATTTAATGAACATATTATTAGGGAGCATAGCTCAGCATAGAAGCTTCCTATCTTGTGGGGTGGGGTACATGGCTGATGAGCCAACCCCTGCAGGATAGTTCCCACCCAAGGAAAATTAAGCCCATCCTCTGCTACTACTTTCTTAAGTTCCGTTAGATCATTCGCTTCCCAAGGGTACTAGATGGCTGGCTTATTCCCCTCCTCCCTAGGTTGACATTGCCTGGAAATGCTTGTTCCTCAGCTTGCTGGGAATCCTCATCGTATGAGTGGAGAGGTTATCCCCCTTGGTGGCCCTCCTCCATGCCCCATGTGAGGGGCTCTGCACTTCCACTGGTTGAACTACTTCCTTGAATGGAGGATGGGGGGTTGTGACAGGCAGAGCTGGGTACAGTCTCTTCCCCTCCACCCTCCATGTTTCCTGGCCATTGGTTCCCCCCCCACCTGAGGGTGGTCTCATCCCTTCCTGCCTGACAGCCTTCAGATCGAGGTTCCATTTTCAATGAGGACTCTGTTAAGTCCCCTTTCAGTTTTAGTTTAACAGCTTTGAATCTCTTCGTAGGAAATTGGTCCCACTCTGGCTCTAGAAGGGATTTGGGAGTTGAGAATGAGTATCCCCCCCATCCTTTTACTGTTGAAAACAGGCCTTAAGGGCCAATGTTATTGGGAAATTTTCCAGGGGGAAATCTTTGCCCTGCATGATCTCTTGTCATACAGCAAGGGAGCACAGAATGATCCCATGTATCAAAGCAAAACAAGTTTGTAGAACCTACCCATGGTGTAGTTTATACAATTGCCTCCCACACCCTAGTGACTTGGGTCTCAGAGAGCTCCAAACCCCTGCTCTTAAGCATATATTTTAGTGCCTTAAGTGCATGCTCTTCAGTTTTTGGAGTTGCATGCCCCAACCTTTCGGGGTTCACTCACCTTGCTGTCTGCTTAAGTTTGAACCATCTCCTCCTCCTGTCCCTTGTGTAGGTGAAGGTCTCTCTTCATATCCCTCATTCAGGCACCAGTTATGTGGTGAACCTGACACAGTGGTGTCACATGGACCATTCACATTAAAGGTCACTCCATCACACCACATAGCACAAGCCTGGTAACATGGTGATCATGCACTGATCACGAGCACAGAAGTCTTGCTCACCCAATCAGCTATACCCACGATCAGGTGTCAACTCTGCCCTGGCATCTTATCTCCCACAAGTTGACTTTCATTTTCCCAGAAACAAGACATTTCTCATAAGCCTCAATTTCCCAAGTCCCCACAGGGTTAAAGTGATTATTTGTGTGTCACATTGACAAATGGTGGAGTTGCAGTTGTTTATCAACTTCATATAATCTGCAATCACCTGAGAACAGAGTGTCTATGAATAATTCTATGGGTCAGGCACACCCTGTAGACTATCTGTAGGATATTCTCTTGATTATGTTAATTGGTGTAGGAAGATAGAGCCTAGAAATGGACAGAGAAGAGTATCATACCATGAAATTTGGTCCTAGACCATATAAAAATGGAGAAAACCAGCTAACCTTATACATATGTGCTCTCTGCTCTTGTCTGTGGATGTGAATAGTTACTGTAAGTTCTTGTCACTTTGCCTTTTCCACAATGGAGGACTACAAACTTGAACTGTAACACAAATAAACTCTTCTTCCCCTGAGATGTTTTGTTAGGCTATTTTATTACAGGAAACAGAAATGAAGCTAAGATACTGTTCTTATATTTCCTATGCTATAGACATTTGATATTTTCTCTGACGCTTTAACTGGGGGTTTGGGGAAAGTGGGTAGGAAACTGGGGCAGAGAGGAAAGGAGAGAGTGGGACTGAGATTGGGATGTAAAATGAATAAATAAATGAAAAAATAAATCTATGATGCACCTCTCTATAAACACTATATTAGATTTCCACGATATCAAGATGCTTTATTTTAATCAATAGTTGGATTAAAGTGTTTCCTATTTTTTTTTGTCTCTTTCTTCTTCTTCAAGAAATCAGTTTTATGAAAGCTCATTGAACTTCCAAATATTTGATATTTTTAATATCCCAAATGTTTTTTTTTTCTAATGATATATATTTAAAAACCTTATCTAGGATTTCCATATTGAAATTTATTAAACAGACAAAAATGCAATGATATACATATGTGAACTATCATAAAGATATCCCTTATTTTGTATATTTATTGAAAGTGAATTAAAAGTTCAAATAATATTTTAGTAAAAGAACAACTGTACTAAGGTTTTTAGTATTAGGTGTGCTCGCCTTATGCATGTGTTTTTAAAAAGTTTTAAAATTAGTGTTGAAGGAAAGAAATTGGAGGGGAAACATGATAGGATACTGGGGTAGGAGCAGTTGGAAGGGCTATGTGAGTGGGCACCATTCCCTGGATGAGATCCTAAGTTATATAAGTGCAGAAAGTGAACAGAACAGCAGCAAATGTTCATTACTTTCTTCTTTTTGAATTTGGATGTACCATGAATAGCTGCTCCTGCTCCTACTACCTCAACCTCTTGCTATGACAGAATGAACCTTGAACCATGAGACAAAATGAATTCTCCTATAAGTTGTTTTCTTTGAAGTTTTTTTTCACAGAATCAGAAAAAGAAACCAAGACAAATGACCTCACAAAATACACATTCCCATAGTCTTTAAGTATATTACATTTAATAAGGTCCTTGCAGAAATAGTCACACCCAGGACCTTAACAAATATCACTTGGTACAGGAAAACTGCCAGGGATAGTAAACCTCAACTAACTGCAAGAAGTCTTATCATTGGAAGCATTTTAATTTGAGATTGCAGAGTCAAGGGGAGCTATAAATATGATGAGCTATCAGAGGATTGTGACATCACTGAGTTTGAAGATGTACAACCTATTTGGACAGAAAATGTTAAGTAAGATGACCCTTCCTTAGAACAGAACATTCCTGCTCCACAAGGACCATGTTAGGCGAGTTCCAATCTGTAGTACATTTTTTTTTCAAATAGCAGAAAACAATATAGTTATTTTATCTGATATTAACACTGGCACTTTAGTTTCTCATACATGTCAATATGTTATCCCTTTCTATTTTTTTTTTTTTTTTTTTGGTTTTTCGAGACAGGGTTTCTCTGTGTATGCTTGGCTGTCCTGGACTCACTTTGTAGACCAGGCTGGCCTCGAACTCACAAAGATCCGCCTGCCTCTGCCTCCCAAGTACTGGGATTAAAGGCGTGCGCCACCACCGCCCGGCATCCCTTTCTATTTTTAAACTTTCAAATCATCTTTATATTAAGACTCTTAAGACATGCTTTTGCATTTATAAGGGCTAAAAATCCATTTTTTTGAAATAAGAAATATATTTTAGTCGTATTTAGGAATATATTTATATTTTTCTTCTTTTTCTTTTTCCTCCATCAATATTGTTTCTTCCACCTCTCTTGTCTGGTCTATTTTGGATGAGACAGAATTTCCAGTGTTCACATTTAACAATCATCTACAAAGTAGTAGTTCTCAACATTTTCAATGCTGCCATCCTTTAATACAGTTTCTCATGTTGTGGTTACTTCCAACCATAAAATAATTTTATTGTTACTTCATAACTCTAATTTTGCTACTGTTATGAATCATAATGAAAACATCAGACATGCAAGATATCTGATATGCCAACCCTAAGGGGGTGATGAACCAGAAGTAGAGAACCACTGATCTAAAAACATTGTGTAAATGTATATGTACATTTTGTCCTTTTTTACATTAAAGTTAAATGATTCATAGCTTGTTATAATTCCTGGAGTTACTAGTTAATACTGTACTTCTGTATGTAATGTATTATACCCATATTTAAACATTACCTCCATATTTCCTGTAATGGAGAGCAGCTGACAAATTTTCTCTAATATTTAAATATTCCCAATCTACCTCCCACAGAGTTCTTTGGACATTGTATTGTACATTCAATTCAGTGATTGGCCAGTGATACCCTAGCGTTTCTATGGAGATTTGAAGACTCTTTGGCTTTATTATCTCATTTGGCAGAGTGCACCTTTCAATTATCAGACTTTCTAAAAGCATTAGCATCCTTTCTTTTACACATCGTGTTACAGTAATTGTGGCTTTCTGAATTCAATGTTGTATATTAAAGTATGTACCTCACTCAATGCAATTTCCTTCTTACTTCTCCACATTCTGTTTGTTTTGTTTCATTTTCAAGACTATACATCATTGAGTTCTTAAAAACATTGTTTAGAATTGTGGTGATATTTGATAGGAATTGCATTGAATCTGCATATTGCTTTTGGAAGGATGGCCATTTTTATTATGTTGATCCTACCTGTACATGAGCATGGGAGACCTTTCCATCTTCTGATGGCCTCTTCAATTTCTTTCTTCAAGGACTGGAAGTTCTTGCCATACAGGTCTTTCATTTGCTTGGTTAGAGTTACACCCAAGTATTTTATATCGTTTGTGGCTATTGTGAAGGGTGTTGTTTCCCTAATTTCTTCCTTAGCCCATTTATTTGTTGTATAAAAAGGGCTTCTGATTTTTTTTAATTAATTTTTTATCTAGCCACCGTGCTGAAGCTGTTTATCAGCTGTGAGAGTTCTCTGGTAGAATTTTTGGGGTTGCTTATGTATACTATCACATTATCTGAAATAGGGATAATTTGACTTCTTCATTTCCAATTTGTATACCCTTGATCTCCTTTAGCAGTCTTATTGCTCTAGCGAGAACTTTAAGTACTTGTTGAAGAGATACAGGGAAAGTTGATATCCTGTCTTGTCCCTGAGTTTAAAGGAAATGCTACAAGTTTCTCTCCATTTAATTTGATATTGGCTACTGGCTTGCTGTATATTGCCTTTATTATTTCTAGGTATGGTCCTTGTATGCCCATTCTCTTCAAGAGTTTTAGCATGAAGGGGCGTTGGACTTTTGTCAAATGCTTCTTTAGCATCTAGAGAGATGGTCATGTGATTTTTTTTCTTTCAACTTGTTTATATGGTGAATTACATTGATGCATTTTCATATGTGAACCATTCCTGGGATGAAGCCTACTTGATCATGGTGTATGATACTTTTGATGGGTTCTTGGATTCCATTTGCCAGTATTTTATTAAGTATTTTTGCATCTATGTTCATGAGGGAGACTGGTCTGAAGTTCTTTCTTTATTGGGTCATTGTGTGGTTTAGGAATCAGGGTGACTGTGGCCTCATTGAATGAGTTTGACAATATTCCTTCTGATTCTATTTTGTGGAAGTGTTTGAGGAGTATTGGTATTAGCTCTTCTTTGAAGGTCTGGTAGAATTCTGTACTGAAACCATCTGGCCCTGGGATTTTTTTTTTGGGGGTTGGGGGATTTTTAATATCTGTTGCTATTTCCTTAGGGGTTATAGGGCTGTTTAATCTGTTAACTTGATCTTGATTTAACTTTGGTAGGTGGAATCTATCAAGAAAATTGTCCATTTCGCTAAGGTTTTCAAATTTGGTGGAGTATAGATTTTTAAAGTAGACCTAAAGATTCTCTGGATTTCCTCAATGTCTGTTGTTATTAAATTCTCAACTTCATATGGAATAACAAAAAACCCAGAATACCTAAAATAATCCTATACTAAAAATAAACAAACAAAAAAAACCGCCTGGAGGTATCACCATCCCTGATTTCAAGCTGTACTACAGAGCCATAGTAATAAAATCAGCATGATATTGGTATAGAAACACACCAGTGGATAAATAGAATCGAACTTAAGACCCAGAAATGAACCCACACACCTATGGTCACTTAATTTTTGACAAAGATTCCAAAACCATACAACGGAAAAAGGACAGCATCTTCAACAAATAGTGCTGTTCCAACTGGATGTAAAAGAATGAAATTAGACCCATACTTATCATTTGTACAAAACTTTAGTCAAAGTGGATCAAGGACCTTAACATAAGGCTAGACACACTAAATTTATTAGAAGAGAAAGTGGGGGAAACCCTCAAACTCATCAGCACAGGTGACATCTTTCTGAATAGAACACCAACAGCTCAGGATCTAAGACCAACAATCAATAAATAGGACCTCATAAAACTGAAAAGCTTCTGTATGGCAAAAGACACTGTCACTCAAACAAAATGGCAGCCTACATACTGGGAAAAAATCTTCACCAACCCCATATCTGACAGAGGGCTAATACCAAAAAAATTACAAAGAACTTAAATGCCAAGAAAACAAACAATCCAATCAAAAATTGGGGAACAAAGAAATGCTCAGCATCCTTAATCATCAGAGAAATGCAACTTATGAGGACTCTGAGATTCTGTCTCACACCTGTCAGAATGGCTAAGATCAAAAGCTCAAATGACAACATAGGCTGGTGAGGTTGTAGAGAAAGGGGAACTCTCCTCCATTGCTGGTGGGAGTGCAGGCTTGTGCAACCACTACGGAAATCAATCTGGCGATATCTTAGAAAACTTGGAATAGCTCTACCTCAAGACCCAGCCATACCACTTCTGGGTATACATCCAAAAGATTTCTCACCAAACCAAAAGGACATTTCCTCATCTATGTTCATAGCAGTCTTATTTGCAATAGCTAGAAACTGGAAACAACCCAGATGTCCCTCATCTGATAAATGAATAAAAAAAATTGTGTACATTTACACAATGGAATACTACTCAGCTAATCAGAAACAAGGAAATCATGCAATTTTCAGCCAAATGGATGGAACTAGAGAAGCTCATCCTAAGTGAGCTAACCCAGACTCAGAAGGACGCATATGGCAGCTATTCACTTATAATCAGATTTTAGCCATATAGTACAGGATAACTATGCTACAACCAATGCACCAAAGGGAATATGAACATAGGCTTTTTTCCTGTGAATGAAATACTTTGCCCTAGTGGTGCTGCCTTGTTGGCCCCGAGTGTATGAGGAAGCTTTTGTTGCTCATATGACTGCTGAAGTGGGGCAGGGGACTGTTATGTAGGAACACTCCACTCCAGAGGAGTGGGATGGAAGGAATAGGGGATAGAGGGTGGGAGGGCAGGACTGTGAGGGGTGGAAAGAGGACACTATGTTGGAGACGTAACCTGAAGTAATAAGTAAATATTTAATTTATTTTTTAAAAAACATTGTTTTGATGTTGCTTCAGTTACCTAAACTCTGGTATAACACCAGAGTGATCTATAAATGATCCATAATGTATATCCCTGTGTAACTTGATCTGTGACTTTTTGGATTATTATCTTTCCTATCTCCTCACCCACTTCTGAATGACCAATAACTTCTCTCTCTCTCTCTCTCTCTCTCTCTCTCTCTCTCTCTCTCTCTCT
>CAJQZJ010032395.1:593411-696592 GCA_907164525.1 Lophiomys imhausi | reverse complement strand
TTTGGCTAAATTGGTATTGATCATTGTATATTAATGCAAATTTAAGATTGTATAGGGCTACATCGGTATTGATCTTTGTATATTGATACAAAACTAAGATTATATTTGGCCACAATGGTATTGACCCTAGTATATTAATGTAAAATTAAGATTGTATTGGGCTACATCGGTACTGATCTTTGTATATTGATACAAAATTAAGATTATATTTGGCCACATTGGTATTGATCTTTGTATATTGATACAAAATTAAGGGTAACGCTTCTTAAAGGTATTGTTTGTAGTAATACTTAAAAATGAAATGTCAAGTTTTGACCTCTCGCTACCAACCGACATAAACTGTTTAGGATAATTAAGAAACGGAAACTAATAGTCATGAAAACGTGTCATTTTGTTAGTTACTATGACAGTCTATCATAGTTATTTTCTAAGCTACTCAGAAATCAAGTTGCTAAGAGACAAGCAATATTTGCTTATCTAAATATAAGAGATAGATAGGGCATCTTCAAAAACCTCAAGAGATCTGCAGAATATGGCATTCAAAGATGTTTTCTTAACTTAAGATTTTTTGATATCAAGACATGTCAGCTCCTGACAGCACCCCCTATATTACTCCAAGTAGAAGATGAGCATCGAAGAATCTCCAGTGGGAGACGATTAAATTGGTGGTAAGCCATTCTCTTGGCAAGAAAAACCACTTGCTTCAACTGTAGACAGACTTCTGTCCAAAAAGGACAAAACTTGGAAGCAAGTAAGTTGACAGCCTAGCTCTGCCAAGACAGGGTAGGTAAGTCCTTCATAATTCCTGCTCTACAACCAATGTCTGTCAGAGAAATGGAGCCAAATGGCTGAAGATTGATGCTGTAATGCATGGAGAGAAAATGGGAACTGTCCAGGCAGCCACTGGTATGTCATTTTTTTAGTTTTGGAAGCTGCAGGCCCTGCACTTCCTATACAATCAGATATATTTATCCCTCTCAGGTCTCTGAGGTGGTTGAAGAATAGATACCTAGAGTGTCATAGTTAAATTTTGAGTTGTTTAGGAATCAAGAGGGTGTTCGGGATCTAAGAAGATATTTTTAAAATTATGAGGCAAGTTAGTATGAAAGCTGAGTTAGATATAGAACTTTAAACTCATGGAGATGGTTAGATAGTAGAATGTTAAAGTCAGGTGCCAAATACATATGGACTGGACATTGGGAATGTATGCTAAGCCATATAACTTTTATAATCGTAGCCTATTTATTTCTGTTGTTTTGTATTGTATTTATAGTTATAAGAAAAAGAACCATTATTTGGACTGAAAGGGAGAGCTGTTGGGGGGAAAAATAAATACCTTAAACTAAAAAAAAAAAGAAAAGAAAAGAAAAGAAGGGAAGAGGATGGTGGGGCTGAGGGGGAGGAGGGTGGAAGGGTGGGACTGGAGGGGGGAGTAGGGAGGGGATTGTGATTGAGATGTAACTTGAAGAAATAAAAAATAAATTATTAAAAAAAAAAGTGTGTTGAAAGATAGTATGAATGTTGAGTCACATATAGATAGACCTTTAAACTCATGGAGTTGGGTAGATAGTAGAATGTTAAAGTCAGGGGCCAAATAGGTATAAACTGAACATTGGGAAGGTATACTGGGCCAATTTAATCTCATAAATGTGGCATAATTATATCTATTGTTTTGTATAATACTTACTGTTATAAGAGAAGGAACCAGCTGTTGGACTGAAAGGGGAAACCTCTGGAGGGAAGAGGGTGGAAGGGCGGGTTGGGAAGGGGGAATAGAGAGGGGTTTGTTACTGAGATGTAACTTGAAGAAAAAAAAAATAAAGTATTTATAAAAAAAAAAAAAAGAAAAGAAAATATTATGATACCTGTAGACACATGCAGTGGGGGTATCAGGGTCTTTCAAACAAATCTATGTGTAAATTGGTTAGCTTGATAACCTGCCTTCCCTTGGACTTTCATTCTTTTATGGATTTAAGCACTGGAAGATACTGAGAAACAATTATTCAATTTTTCCTATGCAAA
This sequence comes from Lophiomys imhausi, assembly GCA_907164525.1. Classification (NCBI taxonomy): domain Eukaryota; kingdom Metazoa; phylum Chordata; class Mammalia; order Rodentia; family Muridae; genus Lophiomys; species Lophiomys imhausi. Next base: position 694,570 of record CAJQZJ010032395.1, on the reverse strand, counting down.
GGAGAAGCATACTTAACGTATTGTCAGTTGCCTGCAATCATTCATCACTGTTGTGAGCATATTGTTCTTATTGTATTGAGCTAGGTCTTACTATGTAGTGTTGTCTGGTTAAGTACTTGTTATGTAACCCAGGATGTCCTTGAGTTTAAGACCATCATTCTGACTTATCATCCAACCTTCAGCACTTTTATGGTCCCAAGCCCCTCCTCCAATTTCTCTTTCAGTTTTGGGTAAATAACAAAATGAAGAGAAAGCTCTGGGGAACATACTTTTTCTAAGAGATCCTAGTTATGTAACACATAGGTTGGTAAGTATTAGGGTAGGGAAAATTTAAATTCAAGGGACAAAGAAATTTAGAAATTTGAAAGGATTAATATGATAATGAAGAGCTCAGATCCAAACACTCATTTATTCCAAGTGTGACTTTTTGTCAAAAAATGTTCTAGTCACAGCTACCATCCATCCATACAAACAGTTGCATGTTCATCAGTCACAAGCTCTGTCTGTGCTCTCAGTGTGACTTATAGCACTTATAGGACTCATTCTAGCTGGAGTTCACAGAGGTTCATAAACAAGTGACCATCACAGATCACCACCATCTGCTGCCTAGAAGCCCCATTCACAGGTGGAGTTAGCATGAGGCCTACAAACTTTCATACTGCACCCACAGTTGGTCAAGGGAACGTTTCTGCTTAAAATAAGGCATCTGCATTTGCTTGCATTTTATTTTTTAACCTTAAAACAGCATTTAATGGCCTTTCACTATTTCCTCTATGATCCACTTGAATGTGATGATCACAAAGCCATTACAGAATGCTGAAACTGAGTATGTTTAAAGTCTATAATTAAGTTGGCACTTAAAATCTCTGAAGCATTTTTGTTTAAGTTAATTCAAAAATATCCTTACTCACATATAGTCAAAGGTATTGCTATTAAAATAGGAAAGTTCTTAAATCATAGCTTAATTTGCAATTATGAATTCATTTATTGTTCTTAATGTTGTGAAACACACTAGTTTCTCCTAAACAGATGCTCACAATTAACTCTAAAATGGTGCTGATATGCTGCTTAATAAGCCCAAGCACTAGGTACCTTAACTGTTATATTTCTTTAAGGCATAGTATTCCAGTTATATCTGCACAGGCAATCACATAGCTTTGAAAAGTCATGAAATATAATAAATTAATGAACTTTTCATTTACTTTCTATAACTTAAACAGTCCAGAATGTGACTGGAGCAGAATTTGCTAGAACTCTCTCAATTGACAAAGTGCTCCTTCAAGGAATTGGAATGCTGTCAAAGTAACTCTCAAGTCAGTTTGTGGGGAAAAAGGCCCTGGAAGTAGGCACTCAAGACAAATATTTATGCCCTGCTTGGTTATACCCAAGAGAAACAAATATGATAGGCCATAGGTTTCTCCTTTAAGAACTAGATTTATCCACTGTAAAATAAGACCATTAATTCTTTCACTGTGGAGAGTGTGGTTTGCCTGTAGAGTGGGGTTGGGTGTTGGGAACATTATACATTTTAGTTTCCCTCCTTAGAGCAACTGGAGAAAACAAAATCAACTTAGAAAACACCGTAGATGTAGCAACTAGAGGATCTTCAAATGATAACTGGAGATTTCCAAATTCTCAACTAAACCAAGGAAAGCAATTTTAAGAAGAAAGACTGAATTGGCTGCAAGAAAGACACAGGGAAAAAATATGTCCTATAGAAACTAACATCAGAATATACAGCAGGCAGAAAGAGTGAAGAGCTGTATCAAATGATTTCTCCAAGTATTGATTAACCTTGGGAAAGAGATGCAATGTGATTCTGTGGTGTTAAAAGCTGCTGTAATGACAAATACATTTTGAGATAAATGTAAAATATGTTAATAATAGCTATATGACTTGAGGCACCACAAATGACTCTGCTTGGAAAGTTTCTTGTGATTATTGATCATAGAAATAGTAAGACCTAAGCACACCACACTTGGACTACAGTCCTGTAGTCCAAGAAGGCTCAACAGCTCTTAATTTAGTAGACTTTGGTTATGTAATCTGCAGTTCTTATATTCCCATTTGTGTTGTATTTGATCTCAAATAATTTATAGCCTAATATAGAGTATTATGTGTCCTTTGCATAAATAAAGTAGAGACTATGAAACAATTAAGTTGATATAAAGTTCCATGGAATTATTTCAGGAGTGAAAACAGGGAGTCCCCAAGAATATGTCCAAGGGAGTGAACCTTTAATATTATCCCTAAAGGATCTATAAATTCATACTATATGAAAAAATGAAGAAATATATTTTCAAACACAGAAACTATACATACTAATGTAGAGAATGTAGTAATGTAAAGCACACTTGTATGGTTTGTTTCAGTGATCATGAGTTACTTGAGAGGTGAAGAAAAGGTCAAAGTGGGCAAGAAGAGTGTGTTACATTGTGGAAGATTTTGTACATATGAAAATTTAGAATTGATAGTAGTAAGAAGAGGACAAGTTGAATAAGTGTTATAGCCTAGATGAATGATACACTGAAGCCCATATTCTAAGTTTGAACCTATGTGCATGGTGTAGGACATGTGACATTTAAGTAGTGTGATCTAGTGAAAGGAAATAAATTTACTGGTCACGTGCCCTTGAAGGAGATCCTGAAAGCTCAACCACTTCCTTTTTTTCTGATTAACATCCTGGCCATGAGGTGAATGACATTGCCATATATCACCAACATGGTACTTATATGATGGTTTTGACTATAATGTAAGCTTTCATGTTACAGTTGAACATGACTCAAGTGCCTAGTTACTAGACTGAACACTCAGTCACCAATTTGGAACAGTGGCTTTGAACCTGTTGTTATATATCAATGAAGATTAAAGACAGACTCTCATGGAATATACAAGTCTGAAACAAATTATATTCAGAATTAGAGAAAAAAAATGAGAAATTGAGGGGAAATGAGAACTATTCCAGAGAGGCAGGGGTTTTCAAGAGAAGAAAATTCCACTGTACTTCCTTTTCTAGTTTTTTTTTTTTTAATGGAGATAAGGTACTCAAGATTAAGCTGATGTTTCTACATCTTGAACCACAGGTAACAGGGAGAGACAGTGAGCAACCCTGGGTATAGCTTGAGCATAGGAGACCTCAAACCCTGCCCTTATGGTTACACACTTCCTCCAACAAGGCAAACATACTCCACAAAGTCCACAACCACTAATAGTGCTACCTCCTATGGCCAAGCATTCAAACACACGAATCTATGGGGACCACTCCTATTCAGGCCACATGTAAGAAGTAAGACAAAAACTTATATAATTGCTGGAAGAATTGTTGGCCTTCTAGAATATTATAGGCTGGGCCCCGAAGACCCCACATATATATTGAATATTCTTCTGATCTTACCAAGGAAATCATATGTTGTCTATATGTTGTTTGCCCAATGAGAAGTGGCTCAACACCTCACCCCATCAGTTCATCTTGGACTCCCCTCTAGTTATTATTGGCTTCAGTATCTGTGAGCTTTCAGTTAATTGTCTATCCTTACTACCCTCCAACCTTTCAGACACATTTCTCTTAATCCCACCCTCTGCATTCACTGCAATGTTGGTGAACAACTGAAGCTGTACAAAGAATCATTTCCCTTTACTACCTACAGAGAGCTAGTGTCTGTTTCAGTGTGCTTCCATCAGAAGCACAACCACTGGATGGCTGGCAAACAATGAACTCAAACCCACAGAACTATGAGTCAAAATGAATCTTTAGTCATACATGTTTGTTAGAGTGCTAGAAAATACACTACCAGAGTCCCTCCTCCTGCTCTCAACCCTTTAGCCATTATATCAGAAAAACCCAAGTACTAATAATCAATAAATGGGACCTTATGAAACTGAAAGCTCTGTGAGGCAAAGGACACTGTCATTAGAACAAAAGAGCAACCTATAGATTTGGAAAAGATCTTTACCAACCCCACATCCAACGGAGGACTAATATCCAAAATTTATAAAGAACTTAAGAAATTAAACACCAAGAAACCAAACAATCCAATCAAAAAATGGAGAGCAGAGCTAAATTGAGAATTCACAAAAGAGGAATTTCTAATGGCCAAGAGACACTTGAAGAAATGCTCAACATCCTTAATCATCAGATAAATGCAACTCAAGATGACTCTGAGATTCCATCTCACACCTGTCAAAATGTCTAAGATCAAAACCTCAAATGATAGCACATGCTTGCAAGGTTGTAGAGAAAGAAGAACACTCCTCCATTGCTGGTGGGAGAGCAAAATTATACAACCACTATGGAAATCAGTCTCTGGTGATGTTTTAGAAAATTTGGAATAGTTCTACCTGGAGACCCAGACAAACCACTCCTGGGCATGTATTCAAAAGATTCCTCACCAAACCACAAGGACATCTCAACTATGTTCATAGCAGCTTTATTTGTAATAGCTAAAAACTGGATACAACACAGATGTCCCTCAGCTGACGAATGGAATAAAAAGCTGTGGTACATCTACACAATGGAATACTACTCATCCATTAGAAACAACGAAATCATTCAATTTGCTGCCAAATGAATAGAAATAGAAAAACTCATCCTGAGTGAGCTAACACAGACCTAGAAAGATGCACATGGCATCTATTCACTTATAACTATATTTTATCCATATAGTACAGGATAACTACCCTACAACTAACAGACTGAAAGGAACATGAACATAGACTCTGTTACCTGTTAGTGGGATACTTTGCCCTAGTGGAGCTGCCATGTCAGGCCCCAGAGGAGGAGGAAGCTCTTAGCCTTCATATGATGGCTGAAATGGAGGAGGGGGGCTGATATGTAGGGGCACCCCACATGGGCGGAGTAGGACATGTGGGGGGGAAGAGTGTGGGAGGGAGCCCGAGAGGGGTGAAGAGAGGGGACTGTGATGGAGAGGTAATTAAAATATAAATAAATATTTTAAAAATAATCATGATAATACCAATATTCCCAAATTCTTTTTTAAAAATGTTTTCAATATGGATTCAAGAGACAATGGCTTTCCTAAAACATTGTAAGAGCATCAATCAGGAAAAGATAATTAGGCCACTGTGACAAGAGAGTTTCATATCCCCAAATTAAATTAATACTAAATTCAATATTTATTAGGAATCTAATAATGAATTTCAAGAGATTATTACCTTTTTACAACAAAGTATAATACGAACATTTTTCCAGGGAGATTCCTTTAGGAATTCACAATATATGAAGAGGACATAGGAGAAACTGAAATGAGAAATGCCAAACATACTGCTTTCGGGAGAGCAAAATGAGAAACACAGAGAATCTGAGCTATTTATGACATTTAGAAGACATGTGTGTATGTTCATGCATATTTACATGTATGCACATTCATGTGTAAACACACACACACACACACACACACACACACACACACACACACACACGTAATTAAAACATGAAGAAATGGGCTAGAACAGAAGCCCTGGAATTTTCTATTTCATTCTCTTGATGAAGGGATACCTTCTATGCAAAGGTCCCCTTGAATTTAAAGCAGTGTAATCTGCACAAATGTCTCTTGTGGATAGGATGGCCTCTTTCTGAGATGAAGACACAAGGAGAACTTTCAAATGTGAACACCAGCAGGTTGACATTCTTACCAGCATCTAAATAGCCTTCAGGTAGGATAAGCATTTCTGTTTCCTGTCATGCCCTTTTTGACTATCCCTATTCCCTTAACTTCACAGCATATAAATCTTATTCTGTGTTTCCTAAGATGAGTTACTTTGTACCTTTCTCACATCCATTAGTACATTACTCAACTAACTTTATTGGCACCTCTATCAGGACAGGAAACATAGCTCCAAAGGGCTTAAGAGTATCACCTGTGTCCAAGTAACTGGCACAAATTTTCTCAAGAAGTGATAGGATAAAATGACATAAACACAAAATCCAATGCTCATTTTCCCCAGGTTGTATTTCATACTCTTATTCAAAAGGAATATTCACTTAAGCTAGCCAATACTGAGCTGTTAGTAGTAAGGACTTTTGGTGAAGAAACTGCAGAATAGTGCTGTTCTACAACTAATCTAAGATTGCTAAATAAGAAAATAATGGAGTTTCTCTAATCTGATTCCCACGTGAATTTTTTCCAAGTTTATAAAGTTCAGAGTGTTCATATGCCAGTTTTCTCTTATGTTCCAAGCTGATGGGGTATCTGTGGTACAACAGGCAAGAAGCGATAGGTGACAAGTAGCCCTGATAATCAGTAAATTCATCCATTTAATTTGTACTCATGTTACTGTCATTCTACTTCTAGCAGATAATTTTGGCCTTCTCTAGGATCAAGCTGAAGTGCATGTTTTGCCACCAGAAGGCCAGAGCTCATTTGGTTTCCAGGCAGAAAAAGATTAAATACAGGATGGGATCCATGCCACAGCATATCTCACAGAGGTGAGAGAAAGGACTTTTTCCCACTGTGCAAGTGTTACAACTCTCTTAGCTAAGCAAGCAGGAGGGTTAGGGTAGCCTTAACCCCCTCTGTCATGCAAAGAAAGGTTAGTGATCTTGCTAAGCTGCCATTGCTGGGCTGGGAAGCTTCAAGGAGTTCTGAGCTCCCTAACAGTGCCAAGTATCCAGGAAATTCCAATGACTCCTTCAGGTGTAGCCAAGAATCAGCTGCTGCTGCAAATGAGTGCTATGATGAGCAATGTGGGCAAGGGTGAAATGGGAGTTTTGGAGTTGTCAATCAGGGTGACCAGCAACAGTGATCAAGATGCAACCTTGGCAAGACACCAGTGGTGGTGGCACTCCAGCTCTTCAGATAGGAGCCCTAGCTGTCTGCAGTAGGAGACCTGGCTATGAGGGTAGAGCAGTGAGGCAGGAGCCTATACCCCAAGCCACCCTAGCTAGTCAGGCATGTCTAGCAATGAGTTCTACATGTAGGGAAAGCCCTTCCTCCCCCATGCCCAAAATAAACAGCCAAGTCTCAGAAGGACATGGTGGAGAGGCAAGAGAGAGAGAGAGAGAGTTTATTTAGTGAAAAGGCACATTATAAAACTTGAACAGTGGGGAAGGACCTTCAGGTGAATGTGTTTGATTGTTTGATTTGCTGGGGCTAAGAATGTCAGAAATACTTCATTTATATGTAGTAGCAAGGTCCTATCATATGAAAGGGAACACAGTACCTAATTGTCCCATGGGCAGCGGGGATGGGGGAAGAACTCCTGGTACAATCAGAGGCATGGACAAATGGTCAATGGCTGAAAGGCAAAGTACCAAGAGATCTCATTATCATGGGGAGGGCTTTCCCAGAATCCCTAGTGATTATTGGGTGATCATCTTATCAGAAAAAAGGGCTGGCCCTGTAAGATCCTTGAGGGCCACTCAACAATCGTCAGAAATGTGTGTTGGGTTCAGAATTACTCAGATCAGGCAGAAGAGGGAACCCCACTAAGAAAAGGGGCTCATCTTAGGGGCTTTCCATTAATGCCAAACTTCAACCTTACCAACAGAGTCCAACACGTTACTTTACTTCTTAAGTCCATTGGACACTATGGTTGTCAGATTTTTATTGTCATGAGAAAATATCTGAGGGGATCCAAGATGGCGGCAGCCCATGTGGATGCATTTTGAACTTGGGGAAAACAGCCATAAAGCCACAGAGTTATAAGACACTGTGGAAAAATCTGAGTGATGCAACCCACCTGGGTCTCACCCAGCTACCCAGGGACCACTAAAAGTCCCTGAGCAGGACTCTCCCTCCCCTCCTCTCTCTGACACACACTGAAGAAGCTGAATCTGGGAATTGGGAGCCCCCCACCAGGAGAGACGCCAGGTAAGATCCACTCTAAAACCCAGCGGGCAGATTCGGACCTCACACAGGGTTACTCACCAGCCTACTGAGCACCCCAGATCACATGCAGGCATTCCGGCTATTTAGTGAAAAGTTATGGACCCTTGGGAGTACCATATACTCTTACCAGCATGCGCCAGGTGCGTAGCAGCTGATGGTTCCACAAGTGTCAGCCCAGAGGCCAGTGGGTTCACAGCTGCATTTTGGAAAGCCCAGGCATATCTGTGCACCCCCAGAGGGGTACTGGACATACATACAGGACTCTCTATTGGATTTACAGTCATTGGAAAAAAATGCTGCAGCTGGACTGAGCAGCAGGAGACTCTTCTGGCTGCAGGTTACATAGCAGCTCAACTGCTGTGTACCAGAAATTGGAGGACAGTGGTCCCATTTGAAAGTATCCTAAGCCAGCTCCATACACATATAGGCAGAGCTGTGAGAGTGGCAGAAAGGGTGGTTAGGTTGGAAGGCGGATTTGCCCACAACAGGGCCCAAGCCCTGGGGAAACTGTGGGGTTTCAGTTATTATTATTAGACTCTTTTGCTAGTACTGGTCCTTCTGGTGGGAAACCAGAGCTTAAGCATATATAGCTCCACCCCCTGGATGAGTGAGGTTTGGACCTGGGATACATGGCTGAGTCACCAACAAGCATGGAGTCGGGTCCTTTCAAGTCTCCAACAGGCCTTGGGAACTTCAGAGTCCACAGAGTCTGTGCCTGGACACGCAGGACCATACCACCAGAGCCACTACAGGCTGAACACTCAGTGTGCAATATAGAGAGGTCTGACTTGGGAGCAGTGAAACAATCCCGGGCCATTCCCCATTGCCTGGGAAAAGGCTACACTAGCTCACAGTGCTTCTGGCTATTAGATGCACATTGACCCTGAGAACCCCCTGTGAGCAGCTGGGGAGGACCACAAACACGGTTCAACACATAAGCTGCAGGGGAGCTACACCCCACCCAATAGCCTGAGGCCTGACAACCTGCATTGTCCTCTATAGGAAGACCAGTTGGATCCCAGGAATCTACAGGAACACATCACCATCACAAACCCTCACCTGAATCCCCAATTGGGACGAAACAGAAAGAGGTGAGCTCTCATAGACACACTGAGAACTTTCAAACAAGGTCCCACCCAGCCAGTGGAAAGTGACAAATCACCAAGCAATATGACTGCTATACCAAAGAGCCCCCATTGGCTCCAAGCCGAGAAGACAACAGAAACAAACAACTAAGAACAACCAAAAGGCTAAAGATCGGAGAAAAAACAGAAATAACAGAAGTCAAGAAGATATGACTCCAACAAAACTCAACTATGCTAGTACTTCAAGCTCTGACCACCCCACCAGAGCTGAAACACATTAAAATGATGACAATTCTACATTATGGAAAGGGATAGAGTCCTTTCAAAAAGAATTTAAATCTGTGAAGGAATTCAAAGAAGACACAATTTCACAAGCAAAAGCAATGGATAACACCATTAGAAAGCTCCAAGCCAAAGTGTCTCAACTTGAACAGGAAAAAGAGAGGGAAATGAAAGATTCCCAGGCAGAAAAGCAAATTGGAGCAGGAAATGTACAAAATGAATAAAATCATTCAAGACATGAAAATGGAAATGGAAACAATAAAGAAAAGACAGTCAAAGTTAATAGAGGAAATCGGGAATCAAGGGAAGAGAAGAGGAAATACAGATATGAGATTCAGAAATAGGATACAAGAGATGGAAGACAGAATCTCAGGCATGGAAGATTCGAAAAAGAAATCAGTACAACATCCAAAGAAAACGAGAAAACTAAAAAACCTCTCACCCATAACATCCAAGAAATCAAGAACTCAATGAAAAGACAGAACCTAAGAATTATTGGCATAGAGGAAAGAGAAGACTCCCGACTCCAAGGTCCACGAAATATCTTCAACAAAATCATAGAAGAAATCTTCCCAAACCTAAAGAAAGAGATGCCAATAAAAACCCAAGAGGCTTACAGAAAACCAAACAGATTATATAAGAAAAGAAACTCCTCTCACCAAATAATTGAAACTCCAAATGTACAGAACAAAAAACAATATTAAAAGCTGCAAGAGAAAAAGGTCAAGTCACATATAATGGCAGAACCATCAGAATTACACTTGACTTCTCCTAAGAAACTTTAAAAGCAAGAAGGGCCTGGAAAGATGTTCTACAAGCCCTGAGAGAACATAGGTGCCCAGCCAGACTACTTTACCCAGCAAAACTCTCTATCAACATAGATGGAGAAAACAATATAATCCATGACAAAATCAAATTTAAACAATATCTAGCCACAAACCCAGCCCTACAGAAGATCCTAGAAGGAAAATTCCAACCCAGAGAAGAAAACTACACTCAAGAAAACAGAGGAAATAGAAGACTCCACAGCAAATAAACCAAAAGAGGCACAGGACGATCACCTATACCAAACTAATGGGAAATAACAACCCCTGGTCAGTAATATCCATCAACATCAATGGACTCAACTCCCCAATAAAAAGACGCAGGCTTACAGACTGGATCTGTAAACAAGACTTACCATTTTGCTGCATACAAGAAACACATTTAACTAACAAAGATAGACACTATCTCAGGGTAAAGGGCTGGGAAAAGGTTTTCCTAGGAAATGGACCCAGGAAGCAAGCTGGAGTAGCCATCCTAATATCAAACAAAATAGACTTCCAACTGCAGAAAAAAAGAAGACAGAGAAGGGCATTAAATACTTGTTAAAGCAAATATTCATCAAGAAGACATATCAATATTGAACATCTATGCCTCAAATACAAAGGCACCTTTACCTACATTTGTAAAAGAAACGCTACTAATATTTAAATCACACATCAATCCCCACACATTAGTAGTGGGAGACTTCAAAACCTCACTCACAACAATGGACAGATCATCAAGACAGAAGACAAACAGAGAAATAATGAGTCTTACAGAGCTCATGAATCAAAAGGACTTAACAGATATCTACAGAACGTTTCACCCAAACACAAAAGAATATACCTTCTTCTCAGCACCACACGGACCCATCTCCAAAATCGACTATATAGTTGGACACAAAGATAGCCTCAACAGATACAAGAAAATTGAAATAACTCCTTGTATCTTATCAACCACCATGGAATAAAGCTGGACCTCAACAGCAAAACAATCAATAGAAAGCCTACACACAGATGGAAATTGAACAACTCATTATTGGATGACTACTGGGTCAGGGAAGAAATAAAGAAGGAAATCAAAGACTTCTTAAAATCCATCGAAAATGAAGGCACAACATACCCAAACCTATGGGACACAATGAAAGCTGTGCTACGAGGAAAGTTCATAGCAATAAGTGCCTTCAAAAAGAAAATTGTGACAGCTCATATTAGCGAATCAACAATTAAACTGGGTGAATTGGAAAAAAAAAAAAGAAGCAAACACTCCCAAGAGGAACAGAAGGCAGGAAATCATCAAAATTAGGGCTGAAATCAACAACTTAGAAACGAAAAGAACTATACAAAGAATCAATGAAACCAAGAGTTGGTTCTTTGAAAAAATAACCCTTAGCCAAATTAACTAAAAGGCAGAGGGAAAAATCCCAAATAAACAAAATCAGAAATGAAAATGGAGAAATAATAACAGACATTGAGGAAATCCAGAGAACATTTGGGTCCTACTTTAAAAATCTATATTCCACCAAATTTGAAAACTTAAGTGAAATGACAATTTTCTTGATAGATTCCACCTACCAAAGCTACATGAAGATCAGGTTAACAGATTAAACAGCTGTATAACCCCTAAGGAAATAGAAACATTCATTTAAAAACTCCCAACCAGAAAAAGCCCAGGCCCCCATGGTTTTAGCACAGAATTCTACCGGACCTTCAAAGAGGAGCTAACACCAATACTCTTCAAACTCTTTCAACAAATAGAATCAGAAAGAACACTGCCAAACTCATTCTATGAGACCACAGTCACCCTGGTTCCTAAACCACACAAATACCCAACAAAGAAAGAGAACTTCAGACCAATCTCCCTCATGAACATAGATGCAAAAATACTTAATAAAATACTAGCAAACCAAATTCAAGAACACATCAAAAGTATTATACACCATAATCAAGTAGGCTTCATGCCAGGAATGCAGGGATGGTTCAACATATGAAAGTCTGTCAACAAATTCACCATATAAACAAGATGAAAAAAAAAAAAACACATGATAATATCGCTAGATGCAGAAAAAGCATTTAACAAAATCCCTTCATATTAAAAGTTCTGAAGAGAACAGGCATACAAGGACTGTACCTAGAAATAATAAAGGCAATATACAACAAGCCAGTGGCCAACAAGAAATTAAATGGAGAGAAACTTGAAGTATTTCCTCTAAACTCAGGGAGAAGACAAGAATGCCCACTTTCACCATATCTCTTCAATATAGTACTTGAAGTTCTTGCTAGAGCAATAAGACAACTAAAGGAGATCAACAGGATACAAATTGGAAATGAAGAAGTCAAACTATCCCTATTTGCACACGATAAGATAGTATACATAAGCAATCGCAAAATTTCCACCAGGTAATCTTAGAGATGATAAACACCTTCAGCAAGGTGGCTGGATAAAAAATTAATTCAAAAAAAATCAGAAGCCCTTCTTTATACAACAAACAAATGGGCTGAGAAAGAAATAAGGGAAACAACCACAATAGCCACAAACAATATAAAATACCTGGGGATAACTCTAACCAAGCAAGTAAAGGACCTGTACAACAAGAACTTTAAGCCCTTGAAGAAAGAAATTGAAAAGGCCACTAGAAGATGGAAAGATCTCCCATGCTCATGGATAGGTAGGATCAACATAATAAAAATGGCCATCCTACCAAAAGCAATATATATTCAATGCAATTCCTGTCAAAATACCAACACAGTTCTCTATAGACCTGGAAAAAGCTATTCTCAATTTCATATGGAACAACAAAAAACCCAGAATAGCTAAATCAATCCTGTACAATAAAAAAAAAAAACTTCTGAAGGTATCACCATCCCAGATTTCAAGCTATACTATAGAGCAATAGTAGTAAAAACAGCATGATACTGGTATAGAAACAGACCAGTAGATCAATGAAATTTAATTGAAGACTAATAAATGGGCCCACACACCTATGGCCACCTAATTTTTGACAAAGAAGCCAAAACCACACAATGGAAAAAGGACAGCATCTTCAACAAATGGTGCTGGTCCAACTGGATGTCCACTTGTAAAAGAATGAAATTAGACCCATACTTATCACCTTGTACAAAACTTAAGTCCAAGTGGATCAAAGACCTTAACATAAGGCCGGTCACACTAAATCTACTAGAAGAAAAATTGGGAAAAACCCTTGAACTCATTGGCACAGGTGACAACTTCCTGAACAGAACACAAACAGCTCAGGACCTAAGACCAACAATCAATAAATTGGACCTCATGAAACTGAAAAGCATCTGTAAGGCAAAAGACACTGTCATTCAAACAGAACGGCAGTCTACAGATTGGGAAAAAAATCTTCACCAACCCCACATCTGACAGAGGGCTAATATTCAAAATATACAAAAAACTCAAGAAATTAAATGTAAAGAAACCAAATAATCCAATTTAAAAAAATGGGGAACAGAGCTAAATAGAGAATTCACAAAGGAGGAATCCCTGGTGTCTGAGAGACACTTGAAGAAATGCTCAACATCCTTAATCATCAGAGAAATGTAACTCAAAATGACTCTAAGATTCCATCTCCCACCTGTCAGAATGGCTAAGATCAAAAGCTCAAATGACAGCACATGCTGGTGAGGGTGTGGAGAAAGGGGAACCCTCCTCCATTGCTGGTGGGAGTGCAGACTTGTGCAACCACTATGGAAGTCAGTCTGGCGATATCTTAGAAAACTTGGAATAGCTTTGTCTCAGGACCCAGCCATACCACTTCTGGGTATACACCCAAATGGCTCCTCACCGAATCATAAGGAAGTTTCCTCATGTATGTTCATAGTAGCCTTATTTGTAATAGCTAGAAACTGGAAACAATGCAGATGTCCCTCAACCGAAGAATGGATTAAAAAACTGTGGTACATCTACACAATGGAATATTAATCAGCTATCAGAAACAATTAAATTATGCAATTTGCAGCCAAATGGATGGAACAAGAGAAGCTCATCCTGAGTGAGCTAACCCAGACTCAGAAGGATTCACATGGCATCTATTCACTTATAGTCAGATTTTAGCTATATAGTACAGGATATCTTTACTACAACCAATGCACCAAAGGGAACATGGACATAGACTTTTTTTGTTTGTTTGTTTTTTAGTTTTCTCTCCCTGGCAATGAGACACTTTTCACTGGTTGTACTGCTTTGTAGGCCCCCAGTATATGAGGAGGCTCTTGGCCCTCATATGACTTCTCTACTGGAGCAAGGGACTGTTATGTAGGGACACTCCACTCCAGAGGAATGGGATGGAAGTGTTAGGTGGTAGAGGATGGGAGGGTGGGGCTGGGAAGTGGGGGAAGAGGACAATATGAGGGAGATATAACCTGAAGCAACAAATAAATAAATTTATTTATTAAAAAAGAAAAGAAAATATCTGAGAATTTGTAGCATATTTTTCAAATGTTTATTTTGTTAACAGTTTGGAGAGTAAAATTCTGACGTCCTGCTTACCAAGTTGAAAAGGCCTCCTGGTAGATGGATGGCCTTGTGATGGTCTCACCTGTGTAAGGTTAGGAAAGCGGGGAAGTCAAAAAAAAAAGAAGGGCAAGTTTGCTCTTACGTAAAAACTAACTGACTGCTATAATATAACAATTTTAGTTCATAGTAGTATGAGTGTACTCTCAGGAGAGATGCTAGTCATTATCTTGTACTCTGCTCTACTTCTTAAAGGTCCCTCCACCTTTCACATATACCCCAGCCAGACCAGTAACCACCCTAACTTGTTAATATTTTTATGCTGTAGTACATTACAAGCAATACAGAGAAATAACAAGGGTTTTTACATAATTATGTTTACAAGGGGGTAATGTTTGACAAACATGCTTACATTTCCTTTATATAATTGAAGCATAACTTCATGTGGATGGGCATTGCATTATGCTATATGCTTGGAATGGAGTAGAAATTGACATTTATGTCCATATATATATATATATATATATATATATATATATATATATATATCAGTCTCACAAGTAGAGATTTATTAAATGCATATGACAATTGCTGGGCTAGGTGACTGTTATTATAGATGAAGAAGCTGAACCAGACAAAAACTTGTATAAGTACCTTACAAATAGAATAGCTATATTCAAACAAGCTTTATTTTCTAGATTTGACCTTGTTTTCTCTGTCACTTAGCACTTCTTCATTGATAATATATGTAATTTACCAAGCAGGAACAATTGGCAATTTTAAGGGCCAGTGAAAATATTTTAACATCTGAGAGGAATTGGTTATACTTGCTTTTATGTCAGTACAATCATAAGGCAATGTGTATAAATGCATATATGGAGACATGTACTGTATATGTGCAATTACATATTTGTATATGTGTATATGAATATCTGTGTGTGTTTAGTAGTAGATATAGTAGCTACAGTAGTGAAAGGGTGGTGGTCATTCTATTAAACCAACAGTATGTAAAGCACAGTAAATTCATAAAACAATTTTCATGTATTGTATAATCTATTATGCAACATAAACAAGCAAGTGCAGTTTAAGATTCCAGAAAGTGCTTGGACAAACCTAAATTACTGGATTTTATCCACTAGTGTAGACAACCAGATCCATTTAGCAATACCCATCAGAGAATTAAGATAATAAACATTAGCTCTCAAGATTGTTCTATCAATGCTGTAGTCTCCCCTCACTTCTATAACACCTGGTAGGGAGAACTCAGTGACATGTGAACCTCTCCCATACCTTGGGGTTCTGTGTGATAATCCTGAAGTTAATTGTATTCTTACTAAAGATGAGGTAAATCTGGTAGAGCCTAACATGAGAGCCTGTCTGATGCTAGCTCCCCACCATTGTCTTTTTAAATAAACCAACCCACAAATCGTAGTGTAGAAATTGAGTATTCAATGAGAAACTTGTGTCTGAACTGAGGTCCCAAAATACTTAGAAAGAATGAAGAAATTTTGATGGCAGCAAAGAGGTTAGGTTCTCTGGGCATCACCTCTTTTCTGCTAAAGACTCTGTTTCAAATGTCCCTAATATTATATTTTTTCAAACACCACTAACAAGAATCAATGCATAATTTTTATTATTGAAATACATTAAATATTATAATAATTGATATTTTTCTGTATTATTGATTACATATAGCTTTTGACTGACAGGCCTCAGGCCACACTGCTATGTAACAATCTAGGAAATATACCTCTGTGACTCTCTTATTTTTTTAGGTTTATTTATTACTTCAATTGACATCTCCATCACAAATCCCCTCATTCCACCCCTCCCGGACCTACCCTTCTAACCTCCCACATTCTCCCCCCTCCCCCACCTATCATACCCCTCCCATGTGGGTTGCCTTATATATCAGGTCAGCAGCGTTATGAGGGCTAAGAGCTTCTTCTTGTACTGGGGCCTACATGGCAGCTCCACTAGGGCAAAGTGTCCCACTAACAAGTAACAAAATCTATATTCCTGTTTCTTTCAATCTGTTGATTGTAGGATAATTATCCTGTACGATAAGGCTAAAATCCAGTTGTAAGTAAATAGATGTCATGTGCATATTTCTGGGTCTGGATTAGTTCATTCTGGATGAGCTTTTCTAGTTCCATCCATTTGGAAGCAAATTGCATGATTCCCTTGTTTCTGATGGTTGACTAGTATTCTGGCTCTCTTCTACCTGTATTTTATTATCTGAACTACAGTGAATACAAAATACAGATAAAATATTAACACCATTGAAATGCACTGGTCTTATCCAAATCTGTCACTAGCAGAATAGCAAGGCACCATTGAAAGAACAGGTGAGCATTTTCCTTGGGAACTGACAACTGTAGAGCTAGGACTCTGCCTTCGAGGATGCAAGAGAGCATGTCCTTAGAAGTCAAAATGGGGTCCTAATGGAGGAATCTGATATTTCCATTTGCAAGCAATCTCCCACATCAGATACTCTAAGAAGAAAACACAACACTCTGACAAAAGGAATGCATACCTCACAGAATGTGAACCTGGGGCCATAAGCTGGTCCTCTGGGGTCGTCCTGCATGTGGAAAAGCAGATAAAGAAACACAATTCTCGGTTAGTTAATGGGTAACTTACTCAGGCTACTCTGAGGAGTAAGGATTTCTGCTGCACTCCCGGGGGAGGAAGGCCATCTTTTGGGTCTGGAGCATTGCCCAGACAGATCCAAGATCTTTTCCTAGGGACAGCAAGAAGTGGAAAGCTACAGTATTTGTGACTAGCATCAGCATTTGACTAGGAACCTCTTCTTCACATTTCAGAAAAGAAGACAAACTTGAAACCCTGTGTTTGAAACAGTAGTCAAAGCCACACAGGCAACAGGCAGATCAGAGCAGTGCAAGCTAGACCCTGTGCTCCTTTAGTGCAAGAATGTACCCAGTCTGGTCCCACTGATGTCCGAGAGATCTTCCTTAATTTCCCTAGCCCACTCGCCGAATAATAGCCTGAAGCTCCTCACCACCCTATCTTCAAGCTCTGAGAGGAACCACTAAGTGTGCTTTTTTTCTGTCTTGTGCATTCCTTCACCTGAGAACACGCACCTTGAGCCTTTGGGTTTAATATCTGGGTCAAGGGTTGAATGATGACAGCTCCTTCCATGTTCCCCATGTGGATAGATGTCCCAACATATTTTTTTTGTTTGGATGTATGTCCCCTCTGTTCTTCTCACTACTTCAGAATCCACCTCTGTGATGAAGAAGCACCAGCAGAATTCTCCGGAAGCCAAGTCGGGATGCCCTCCAATAGGACCTGCTTTTGCACTTCAGTGACTTGCTGTCGTTTACACTCATTTCTTCCTGGACCTTATCCAGGCTGGAATTATATGTGCACATAATTGACTACAGAGAACAGGCCTCACTGATTCTATGTGCCCCTCATTTCAATGCACAGCACAACTGCCTGCCCATTATTGGCATTCAGTGATATATTTTGTGTGCTACAAAGCTTCATCCTGCTGTCCTGCAAAGGGGATAGGAGGCTGTTCAGGAGAAATTCCTGGGGTCTGCACTGCTCCATGAGCCCTGGCCAAGACATATCCTCTTAGTAATCTGCATTTGTTGGTATTCACCATCCTGTTGCTTTGCCCTTGCAAGCACTTTCTGCCAGAGACCCCAAGTCCTCTGCTACAGCTCAGCTTGCCATGGTTATAAGACACTGGTTCTGAGAGCCTCGGGTGGAGGCAACTTAGAGAGGAAACCTTGCCACCAACTCTAGACTTATTCCAGTACACGGTTAATAACCATGGAAAAGACCTTGTTTAAAAACTTTCCTTTCACTGCAGTTAAGTATTAAGTGATTTGTCTTTAACTGACAAATGATTAGAAATGTTCCCTTTTGTGAGTGATTTTAATAGTGACGCTATAAATCATCACTTCCTCCTTTAAGTAGAAGAATGGATGATCATTTCCACAAGCCTGGTGGATCCAAACAAACAGAAACAAACATCATAGTTCTCCCAGTGCATAAGAATTTATGAACACTGAAGAACAAGATCAATATGCAGGAGGATTTGGAAGGAGAAGAGAACATGTTGTAATAAAAGTAAAATCTCAAAAAATAGAAAGAATTTAAAACCAAAAACTAAAACTAAAAAAAAAAAAAAAAAAACTACTCAGTATTGATGATGGCAAATGGGCCTTAGAAGGTACTTTTTGAAAACATTTTGTGAGACTCCATTAAAGGCAGGGTCAGCACTGTTCCCAGGGGTCTCAGTTGTCATCAATACCACCACCCACACCCCATCCCACCCCCTACCCCAGCCTTCACTATTTGTGACATGACTAACAAGGAGATTGGTTCTATGGAGACTGACCGTGAGTCATCAGCTTGTGAGTCTAGACTTCAATCCAGCCAAGACACTTGTTACCTGAGAGCTTCTACAGGACAAGTTTTTAGGTTAAAATACACTGCTAATAAATTTTGGAGCAATGCCTCACAAATCATAAGAACTAATAAATATCAGTATTTCTTTTATTGAAACACGAACATTCTGTGTATTCCAAATGCATATGTAAACCTGCAAGTACACACAATAGCTTTTTCAATCCCTTGCATGTGGCCATCTTCTAGCATCTCCACCATCTTACCATAACAGGAATCCATTTGTGAGGAAGCAGATCCTATTCTGATAGGACTTGACCATCATCACTTCAGACTCACAGGTCAGCCACAGTCCCCTCAACCTCACACACAGATTACATGATCTGCTGCAGTGGTTCTACCTTCTTACTTGTTCTTCCAGCAAGAATTACTCCTCTTCAGTGAAGGAACAGTGATTCAATAAAATTCTGCTCAGTTACATAGCATCTGAATGACTCTACTCATTTGGCATCTCTCCAGACCATTACTATATTTCAGGTCAGAACTACAGTTTCTCCAAACAATAAACTTTCCAATATCACATGTGAACATCATTCTCCCCTACCTAGCTACTTTCTCTGTGACATATGGTGGAAGCACACTGTTTTCTCAACCACTGAATTCTGGGTGTGCTGAATCATATCTACTTTTTTATTTCTTTATATTTATTTACTACTTCAGGTTACATCTCCATCTCAGTACCCTCTTTCAACTCCTTCCAGTCCCACCCTCCCATCCTCTACCCTCATCCCTTCCATCCCACTCGTCCGGAGTGGAGTGTCCCTACATATCAGTTCTCCACCCCAGTTCAGCAGTCATATGAGGGCCAAGAGCCTCCTCATACACTGGGGGCCTACAAGGCAGCACTACTAGGACAAAATGTCACATTAGCAGGTAACAAAGTCTATGTTCCTGTTCCCTTTGGTGCATGGGCTGTAGTATAGCTATCCTGTACTATATGGCTAAAATCCGATTATAAGTGAATAGTGCCATGTGCATCCTTCTGAGTCTGGGTTAGCTCACTCAGGATGAGAGAAGCACATCTATTAATCATAGAATTATAGGAGACATACATACTGAATGAATATACTGTTGTCTCACAGTGAGGGGCACTTTATCTAATCAAATTCTACTTAAATAAGGTAGAACTATGTTCTCTGTGCCATGAGGGTTGTTCAGAGGTAATCTTCCCAGGACTTTCTTGGGGCTTCATGGTCATTTTAGTCCTGGACTTTTCCCTTTTTAAGTTCTGTATCCTGCCAGAGCAAAGGATCTTCAAGGTTACTTCATAGTATAAGATGGCTGTAGATAATCTGGATATCATGAATTCCTTTCAAATAGGAAGGGCATACTCCCATCCCCATGCTAATTCCTACAAAATTCTACACATTTCCCCATACTTAGAACCAGCAAGACTTTTGATTTGGAGCAGATGTCTCTGGGGAAATGTGTCCTTTTAAATGCTGGAATAAAAGATGGAGTTGTGAAAGAATGGACGACCAATACAGGAGTCCAGCCTTCCAATTACCCATGATCTATTGGTACATTTGCAATGTCACTAACATATCTCCTTGCATAGGTCTTACTTCAAGTTGTGAGGCCCTTGAGGACAGGAATCACTTATTTGTCTGTAGTTTCAGTAGAATCTACCTTAGTACCTTGGTAACTAGGAGACATTTGCTGAGTAGTGATTAAAAGAATGAATAAATAATTCAAACAACAAACAAACAGATGTTTGAAATTGAGAGTGTAGCTCATAAATCTGCTTCAGTAGTCTCTATTTGAGTATTTTTCAAATATTAAATCTAATATGTATTACCATTTAAAGTTTAACAAATTGCTTAACAGGAGATCTGAGATTATTCTGACATTTCAAATTAGAGAGTTTTTTTTTTCTTGGCAAACATTATAGTGCTATAAATTTTCATTAGTTGAGTTTGCCTATTCCCTAATGCAATAGGGCTTATTTTTCTTTCCAAAGGTTAATTGTGTTTTTCAAATGTCTACTCTTTCCTTACTCACATTGGGCATAATATTTAAACACAGTGACCTCATTCCATTTTCATATTTTGTTGGCATTTATTCCAATTTTGTCATCAAAGTGATTTGAACATAATATTTTGAAAATATAACTCAGTAGCTTTCAAATAATGCAGATTTAAATTTATATTGCAATCATAAAGATTTTTTAAAGTGGCTATATTATGGTTTGTCTAACATAAACAGATATATTTAAATGAAACATGCAGATCCAAATGAAATGGAAAGCAGACACAGATTTCTCTGAGTCTTTTAGCTTTAGAAAACAGAAGTTTAGTGTGTTGAATTTTAAATATGTTTTGATTTTAAATTAATAGCTGATTTGGATCTCAGGGTTTTGTCATTGATGCCTGCTTAATTAGAGATGTGCTTGGAAATGTAGCACACTCCATGCATCATTAAGCACTTTAAATAATTAATAGTTGATTATTTTCGCTTTAAGGATGGCTTCATTTATAATTCTGCCTCAATGATGAGACTGACCTTTATGTTAAAATCAAATTGTGCTCCTATTTAGAAAATAGAACTTGGAGTGTATAACAAGTGACATCCAGGTCTGACACTTTGTAAAATGTGAAAGGCTTGGCCAGTGTCACACCAACATTAAGTAAAGAGATCAATAATCATGATAGTGTGATGCTTAAATTGATGTTTCTTATGGCATGACTCCTGAGGCCTTTTGCTAACCCCCGACTGAGTCAATAAAAGAGACAGACTGTGGAGTACATGCTCCCTCTGTGAGCAGAGATATAGAGGCAGTTGCAGTAAAGTCACGCCAAGAAAAGGACCAAGTTCTTTCCTCCATCCTGAAAACAAAGCATTGATATCTTTTTTAGTGTGTTTGTGTTTCCTTCCTTTATTTGTGAGCAGAACTTGGTGCTCTTAGGGAACAGACTCTCACAGACAGGTCTACATGTCATCACAGTAAAATACTTCACATTAATTTTCCAAATCAATATCCACCCCAAAAGGACACTTCAGGAAAACACAGTTTGAGCCAATGAGATGCACTGAGTCATTTCATGAAGGAAAGACAAAGAAAACAAGTCATCTCTGAAGAGAAGTAATGTCAACATCTAAAGCTAGGATGCTATTGTTCCCCAAAAGCGAATTCTCTCCTCTCTGTCCCTGGCCATTAAAGAAAGCACTCACTCAATCATACATAACCTTAGTTTGTGCTCTCCCAAACTAAAAGGGAATCATCAATCAACCCCACTTCCCACAAGCATTGAAATCCCTAAGTCGCACTTCTGGTTTTTTTTCCCATAAAGAATTTGCCCATTGCCATCAACTAAATCCAAATATGCTTCTTGGGTACCTTTGTGGATTCAAAGAGGGGTCTGTGTCCCAGAGATAATTTGTGGAGGACCGACAAGGCCTCAGTCCAAGCAGAAAAGGGGTGGCCATATGGGTGTCAGGCTAGATGGGAGATCTGCTCCTGGAGCCAGGCTGGGTAGGCAGGCTGGTGGTGTGAGAGAGGCAGAGGAAAGTCAGAGCCTCTCTGAGGGAGCACCCACCCCGAACAGGCCTAGTCTGCCAAGCTGAGGCATCCAGGTGGAGCCGGTGTTCAGGAGAAATGGTGGAGGCCTGACAGAGGGCTGGTGGAGGCCACAGGGTGCCCTAATCAAGAAGCAAGACTGTCTAGGCTGCCAGTGGCAGCTCGGGGGCAGAAAAGAGCCCTGGCTGCCAGCAGTTGGAGACATAGCTAGGGAAAGGCCAGGCAGGACCTGGGTTCCATTCGAGCCTGACCAGCCAGGCAAACAGCAATGGAGGATTGGAGGATCCTTCAAGGGAGGAAGAACACCCCCACTCCACACTCCGCACACATATCCAACAACAACAACAACAACAAAAAAAAAGATTTACACATTTGTCACTGGTGCAGGGAGAAAAAAGAGATGTTTACTCTGTGAAATTATCCAATGAAGAAAACTGTCCTAGAATTGATATCCAGGGTGGTAATAAAGGGTTATTGTAAGTAAAGTGAAAAACTGTCTTTCAAATTCAAAATAACTACAGTTATGAAGAATATTACCAGATATTCAGATCCATAACCTATTGCCCAGTATTCAAAAAGAAATTGGGAAGGAAATACTAGTCAAGAACAAATATTTATTTGTAATTTATTCAAACTAAAAAGTGAGAAAATACCTAGTCTAGTCTCACAAGCTATAGAAAGCCATGTGACAAAAGCCAGAAGAAATGTGGAGTTAGCTGTGAAAGAGTTTATATGGTAGTACTTCCTCCAGTGGTCTCCATTATCCCACTTCTCTGCAACCAGCTTCCACCATGAGAGTTATACCATCACAGGATATACAGTTACAGAAGTGTTTTGTTCAAACTGTGGTCTGAGGAACAAACTAGACAATAGACAAGCATCTATTATCCAGAAGACCCCCTTTGATAAAAAGAGAAAAGAGATGCAAAGGTTTAATGGGATGGTAAGTGGAAGGTTGCTACCAGTTCTGGGTCTGGAAGAGTTGATTGTCCCTAGAGTCCTTCCATCTGTGAAAGGTAAAGGTCATGTGTGCACACATGTGAGCAAGGATGCACATACACATATTTGGATATTTTCAAGCTTTGAGTTCTGCAAGTCTGTTAGGTAAACCCTAAGTGTTACAAGTGTAAAAGGACTGATAGTCTCCTACCTAAAGTGAGAAGCACAAGCGTTACTCTAAGAATACAGAATTCCTCCTTTGTCCTCCAACACCCCGACTAATTACATTTCTGCATGGGATCACTATTACAATGTAAACAGTTCGGTCTCATATTAGCTGTAAGACTGATGGAGTGATATGTTGTGTATTCTGAATGTTGGATGGTTTGCTCCCCAAGGTCTACATGCTGTCTTACTTGCTGTACAAACCCACATGCACATATACCAAGTGATGTTATGTTGCCTTGCCTTTTATCCCATTTCGCTGATTGGCTTTAATAAAATGCCAAGGTCTATGACTGGGCAGAGAGAGATAGGTGGGGAGAAGTTTTGTGGGCTTGGGAGAAAGGAAGTAGGAGGAGAGAGAGAGAGAGAGAAAGAGAGAGAGAGAGAGAGAGAGAGAGAATGGAAGGGAGATGGGTGAAAGGAGGAAGAAGTACACATGTCATGGGTTAGATGGGAAAAGGCAACTCTATGTAGCTTTGATCATCAGCATAGCATGGAGAAAAACAGTCCATGGAACATACAAGACTCTATAGGTTTTATCTGGGGAAGTAGAAGGTTAGCTTAGGTGGTTAAGATCTGCCCAGACCCAGTACTTAGGCTATTTTATAAACCAACAAGTATCTGCGTGTGTTTATTTATTTATAAGTGGCAGGTTAAGGGATAGCTCTATTGACTGTATATATTAATTAGTAATTATTAATAATTACTACTACATGAGTTCATTAGACTCTCTTAGTAACATGCAGTATAAATAACAACATTTCTTAGTTTTAAAACTATGACATGTTTTGTCCTTTTTGGACAGAAGTCTGTCTACAGTTGAAGCAAGGGGTTTTTCTTGCCAAGAGAAAGACTTACCACCAATTCAATCATCTCCCACTGGAGATTCTTCGATGCTCATCTTCTACTTGGAGTAGAATAGGGGGTGCTGTCAGGAGCTGACATGTCTCAATATCAAAAAATCTTAAGTTAAGAAAACATCTTTGAATGCCATATTCTGCAGATCTCTTGAGGTTTTTGAAGATGCCCTATCTATCTCTTATATTTAGATAAGCAAATATTGCTTGTCTCTTAGCAACTTGATTTCTGAATAGCTTAGAAAATAACTGTGATAGACTGTCATAGTGACTAACAAAATGACACGTTTTCATGACTA
The DNA here is from genome assembly GCA_907164525.1 of Lophiomys imhausi. Classification (NCBI taxonomy): domain Eukaryota; kingdom Metazoa; phylum Chordata; class Mammalia; order Rodentia; family Muridae; genus Lophiomys; species Lophiomys imhausi. The sequence continues at coordinate 669,796 of CAJQZJ010032395.1, read as the reverse complement.
TTAGTTTCCGTTTCTTAATTATCCTAAACAGTTTATGTCGGTTGGTAGCAAGAGGTCAAAACTTGACATTTCATTTTTAAGTATTACTATGAACAATACCTTTAAGAAGCGTTACTCTTAATTTTGTATCAATATACAAAGATCAATACCAATGTGGCCAAATACAATCTTAATTTTGTATCAATATACAAAGTTCAATACCAATGTGGCCAAATACAATCTTAATTTTGTATCAATATACAAAGATCAATACCTATGTAGCCCAATACAATCTTAATTTTACATCAATATACAAGGGTCAATACCATTGTGGCCAAATATAATCTTAATTTTGTATCAATATACAAAGATCAATACCGATGTAGCCCTATACAATCTTAATTTTGCATTAATATACAATGATCAATACCAATTTAGCCAAATATAATATTAATTTTCTATCAGTATACAAAGGTATAAGGCCATATTCAGCCTAGCTCTGCCAAGACAAGGTAGGTAAGTCCTTCATAATTCCTGCTCTACAATCAATGTCTGTCAGAGAAATGGGGCCAAATGGCTGAAGATTGATGCTGTAATGTATGGAGAGAAAATGGGAACTGTCCAGGCAGCCACTGGTATGTCATTTCGTAGTTTTGGAAGCTGCAGGCCCTGCACTTCCTATGTAATCAGATATATTTATCCCTCTCAGGTCTCTGAGGTGGTTGAAGAATAGATAGCTAGAGTCTCATAGTTAAATTTTGAGTTGTTTAGGAATCAAGAGGGTGTTCTGGATCTAAGAAGATATTTTTAAAATTATGAGGCAAGTTAGTATGAAAGCAGAGTTAGATATAGAACTTTAAACTCATGGAGATGGTTAGATAGTAGAATGTTAAAGTCAGGTGCCAAATACATATGGACTGGACATTGGGAATGTATGCTAAGCCATATAAGTCTTATAATTGTGGCCTATTTATTTCTGTTGTTTTGTATTGTATTTATAGTTATAAGAAAAAGAACCATTTTTTGGATTGAAAGGGAGAGCTGTTGGGGGGGAAAAAAGAAATACCTTAAACTAAAAAAAAAAAAAAAGGGATGAGGATGGGGGGTTGAGGGGGAGGAGGGTGGAAGGGTGGGACTGGAGGGGGGAGTAGGGAGGGGATTGTGATTGAGATGTAACTTGAAGAAATAAAAAATAAATTAAAAAAAAACTATGACATGGTGACTTAACTATCTTAACAATTATAAAATTTGGATATATAATATCCTACTGTTTGGAAATGATAAAGAAAATAAATAGCATTTACTAATTTGACCAAGTTATGAACATTATATTTCTTATAAAAAGCTAATGGTGATGTATTATTGTGCATGACTAAGTGTAGAGAGCTGCGACGTGCCGCGCCTTAAAGATGGCGCTGGTCTCCGCCTTCCACCAGCCCGACGGTGAGCGCTCTCGGTGGTAAACAAGTCCATATTTGGCTAAGACCGCTGATCTGGCTTGCTTCTGCATACGTGGGCCTCTAAGATAGCACCACGTGGCTTTACTTGATTGGCTGTTCATTTAGTATTTAGCCTGTGGGTTGGGTCTGCCCGGGCATTCGGAAGACTGTTTTCAAGGGACCTGAATAAACTGCAGGAGAAGACCTTTTGCGAGTTGCGTCATTCCTTGCTGGACAAGGGGGGACGCGACAAAGTGGTGGCCCATACGGGGACCCAAAAAAGACTCAGAACTCCTGCAGTCAGGGGCAGCACTGGTAAGTTCCTGGGATAAATTAGGACAATAAAGTTTCACGGAAATAGCGAACACAAGGTAAAGTTTCGCGGAGATAGCGAACAAAAGGTAAAGTTTCGCGGAGATTGCGAACAAAAGGTAAAGTTTCGCGGAGATAGCGAACAAAAGGTAAAGTTTCGCGGGAAGTTGCGAACTATAAGGTCTCCGGGAGGGAGCAATAAGGACCTCGGTAAAGAGGCAATAAGGTCTCCGGGAGGGAGCAGTAAGGACCTCGGTAAAGAGGCAATAAGGTCTCCGGGAGGGAGCAATAAAGTTCCGTGATTCGGACGAGTAGAAGACACAACTAGCAGAGCAAGGTGAGGAAAGCAGAGAGTGCCTCACAGAAATGGAGCGAATGCTGGCCTTGCTGGCCTTTATCAGTTGCTGGGATAAGCTTGGGAGAGATCTAGATTTTGCCTGGGAGCAAGGTACGTTGCAGGGAGGAGCACGGCCTATTTGGACTATCATTTTTTAAGGACCACCCAGTGATATTCCCTAAGGTTACTTCAGCAGTACCACTTCAAGGGTCACCAAATGTGTTTACTGATGGCTCAAAGACAGGCTGTGGAGCCTATTTGATAGAAAGACAAGAGCCCGTGTTATGTCAATTTCAACCGGGCTCCCCCCAAATAGTAGAGTTGAAAATAGTAATTGAGGTGTTTAAAAGATGTCAATTTGCATTCAATTTGATTTCAGATTCAGTTTATGTGGTCAACGCAGTGAAAGTATTAGAATTATCAGGTCCTATTCTGCCTCAGCTATTGCCTTGTCTAGTTCTATACAGACTGCCAATGCCCTGAATAATATCTCAGCCACTGTGGCACAGGCATTGGATACTCAGACCTCTATGAATTCTCATCTCAAAGGAGGCCTTATGATAGTTAATCAACGCATAGATTTAATACAAGAACAGATTGATTCTCTTTGGCAACTAGCACAATTGGGGTGTGAGTGGAAAATGCAAGGTTTGTGTGTTACTTCCGTGTAGTATCAAAATTTTACAAAGGCTGCTAATCTGTCTAGACAATTGTCAAAGTTCCTCTTACAGGATTGGTCGGCTGAGTTTGAAAATTTGATGAGAGAGCTGAGAGCGACAATCGTCCACATCAATTCCACTCGGGTGGATCTGAGCCTGGCTACTGGCTTGACTTCCTGGATACAGACGGCTATGGATCATCTTAAGGAGTGGGCGGGCGTAGGCTCTTTGGCGATACTGATGATACTAGCCTGTCTGGTTTGCCTATGGTGCATCTACAAAATGAGAGCCACACAAAAGCGTAATGCAGCCATGATTATACAAGCCCTTGTCGCCATTGAGGCGGGCCAGTCCCCTCAGTCATGGCTCGCTGCCGTGAAGCCTTAAATATTCACTGACCATAGTCCCTGCCCACTGAGGTATTCGTTCCACGGATATTAGGGTCTGGCAAGTCAGTGACGGAGTTGACGGGTAAGTCTCGGCCACCTAAGACAGGGCAGTCCCGAGTGGGGAGGCTGACCCAGAGACGGGTAAGAGTTTGAGCACCGCCCTCCTACAGGCTCAGGCCCACCGTGAGATCCCCAGATAGGGGGATTACGAAACCTTTCCAGGGACTTCTACCAACTTTAGAAAAAATAAAAAAAAAAAGGAGGAACTGTAGAGAGCTGCGACGTGCCGCGCCTTAAAGATGTCGCTGGTCTCCGCCTTCCACCAGCCCGACGGTGAGCGCTCTCAGTGGTAAACAAGTCCATATTTGGCTAAGACCGCTGATCTGGCTTGCTTCTGCATACGTGGGCCTCTAAGATAGCACCACGTGGCTTTACTTGATTGGCTGTTCATTTAGTATTTAGCCTGTGGGTTGGGTCTGCCCGGGCATTCGGAAGACTGTTTTCAAGGGACCTGAATAAACTGCAGGAGAAGAGCTTTTGCGAGTTGCGTCTTTCCTTGCTGGACAAGGGGGGACGCGACAACTAAGACATAAAATGCAAGTTTCTTTTTCTTCCTAGGAAGAAATCTTGTCTTATTCATTCCAGGAAGTGGGTGTATTTGCACACACTTCTTTAACAATGCTATTTTGAAACATCATTATAGTAGTGTAAATGCTCAAATTGCATGTGAATTTTTTAAGTTGCTTAGTTGTACAGTTAATAGAAATGTCAGCTGTACTCAGGCTCGTCCCCTCTCCTTAGCCCTTCAGGACTCATGTTCAATAGGTGAATTAACTTTACTCATGTCATGTAGGAAACATAAATCTTAGTGCACTAAAGTTGCCTTTGGGGAAGTATTGACTTCCTTGTGGTTAATTATTTTATGAATGATCTTGATGTTTTGTGCCTCAGAGTACTTTTTTCTTGGTGAGTTGCAGTTTCAATCCCTTAAAATTTTCAGAGATCCTTTAGTAGCCAAAAAGTTTCAGGTCAGGGTGATCAGGGATCATAACTGTTGGATTGAAGAGGCTGTCTTAGAAGTCAGATTACAAGGACTGTTAGGAAAGTGGAGATCTAGCTGATGCATATGCTTTTCCCTGGTGTTCATCCAACCCCGGCTTTGAAGAAAGAGAATTGTAATTACTGGCGGCTGAAACTGAGTATTTTAGTATTAGCATGGTTGTGGCCAAAAAGCCTGAGAGAAAAAAATTAATAAGGAAATATGTATTTTGGCTTGTAGTTCCAAAAGTTTTGTGCCATGATAAATTAACCCCATATACTCTAGTAGAACATGGTGATGGAACAGGGCAGTGGAGACCTGTTAACCTCAGGACATACAGGAAGCAGAGAGGCACCATGGATAATAATATATCCTAAATGTCCATATCTACTAGTGACCTATTTCTTCCAGCTAAGTCCACATCCTAAAGGATCCAGAACCCATCACAATAGCATTACTTCTTATAACTAAGCTCTAAACATATGAGCTCTTTTCTAGAAAACATTGTGTGTATGTGCATGTGTGTGTGTGTGTGTGTGTGTGTGTGTGTGTTCACCTGTGGATTCTTCAATCACTCTCCACTTTTTTTGAGGCAGGGTCTCTCACTGAATTTGGAGCTCATTTAATTTACAAGACTGGCTAAACAGTAAGCTCAGAGGATTTTCCTGCCACTACTGACTAAAAACTAATATAAAAGGTGCATGACACTATAACCAGTGTGTGTGTGTGTGTGTGTGTGTGTGTGTGTGTGTGTCTGTGTGTGTGTGTTATTTAGTTTGTTTATATTAGTCTTTGAGATATTTAGATCATAATCACCTCTCTTCCAATAACTCGTTCTATATACATCCCCTTTTCATACCCACCTAATTTCACATAATTTTATGTCTTCTTTTTTTCCCTTAAGTCAATCAAGTACAATTTGTATGGCCCTTATTTTATTGGATGTATTGCTTTCCACTGAAGCATAGTCAGTTTAATGGAGGCTACATTCTTAGAAAAAAGCTATGCTCCCTTTCCAAGCTTCTATTAATTGCCAACATATCCTAGATATAGGTAAGATTGGTGCCCACTTCCCTTCTCCATGATGATATTTAGTTGGGCTTGAACTTGCACAGGTACATGGTATCATAACTACTATTAGTTCATATGCACAGCTATTCTTCTGGGTGCAGAGGACTGTTTCCTTGTAGTCACCTGTTGCATCTGGCTCTTATAATTTTTATGTTCCTCTTCAACATTGATCCTTGAACCTTGGGAGTATAGAGTGTGATATAGAGGTATCATTTAGGGTGAAATAACCCCCATATTTTCAAACTTTGATTCTGAAGATCCAAACTCAGGTTTCTTATACTTATATAGCAAGCATTTAGTGACTGAGCCATCTTCCTAGACTCATATGATATCTAAATAATAGCACTCAAACAGTGGTGCTGATGGGGCCATTTGGGTTCATCTTTGCATTGTATTTTGAAAGGAAATTGCCCTGCAGCTCCACATTTTAAAGTGATGAGCATAGCAGATGGGTTTAGAAATGGCTATTTCTCAAAAATGCAGTTCATCCAGCAGAGATTGCCACCTTTTGAAAATAGTTATAAGGACTTTTGGTGAGAGAAGAATTCCTGAGTTACATGTTTACCTGCTTAGAAATTTGTTTTCTTACATGTTGTATACATTTCTTAATGAAGATAGTCTTTTTTCATGGAGGGAAGGGGGAAGTTGATGAAACTTCCTAGATTCAGAAAAATCCAGAAACTTATAAGATTCACAAGGTCAGAAAATTACAAAATACTATAGGCTCAGTCCCAAGGTTGTTATATCTATAAACAAATGCAGAGAGGAAATACATTCTTTGGTGGAACTGCCAAACAGCTGAGCAGGGAGGACCAGGGATGCAGGGTTTTTGGGTCCTCATCTATGCTGAAGCAGGCTTCCTGGTGATGTAGCTGTCTTTGAGTAATATACATTTCTGCAAGTAAAATTTCTCCTTTGCTTTCCATCAGGAAGTAGCCCCATTGAACTCATTGTTTCACCAAATTAGGCTTACATGGAATCATTTCTGTAGTCGGTTATCCATGCTCCACATGAGGAGACCAGACACTTGTACACATCTTCCCAGGAAAAGTCACACAGCAGAAGGATCATCTACCTCAACCACAGCCAATAAGCAAGCAAGAAACAAAGAGCAAATTCTTCAGACTCCCTGTGAGGTAAAAACATGCACAAACAGAAATTACCCTTTAATTCAGAAACCCAAAATAAATATTTTTTTCTTGGATCCATGGAATACTTTAATTTGTAATTGCTGCCAGCCAACTTCCAGTCCTTAGATTGTTGAGTTGAAACTGACAATGCCCAGATATTTGAGTTAAAGGTGAGAGGATTATATCTGTGGTCCCCTGGACAAAGAATAAGGTTCAAGAAGAACCTATCAGCACAACTGGAAAAATAAATTAGTGACATTGAGGAAGAAAGTATCTTTATCCTGGTTTGCTTTCTTTTTTTTTATGGAAGAATTCTCTGTCTTTACTGTGATAGTGATTACATGAAGTCATATATTTGATTAAAAATAAACACCAATACAGATTTTAAATAGTGAAGACTGAATGAAATCTAGTTAAGAATACAGTTTAGATGTTATTCTAAAGACAATAATGTATTGCTATTGGAAGCTAATCGAAGAGCTCTCAAGATTTTATGGACTATTTAGCAATTTCCTAATTTTAAAAGTTAAGTTTTTGCTAAAAAAATTAGGACATTATAGATAGATCTAAAATCCCTTTTCGTCACCATTCCTCATTTTATTTATTTTATCTGCACCAAAACCCCAGCAACAACTACTATCATAAGTTTCTTGTTCATTTGTTCATAAATATTTTATGATTTATGAACACATATATGCAGTCATAGAAAATACATATTGTTTTGTTCTCTACTTTCTATATCAATACTATTATACAGTACCTTGTTTTTTCATTCAATGTTCTATTTTCTTTTTTTTTGTCTTTCAAATCTGTTTTTTTTCTTTATTTTTTATTTCTTCAAGTTACATCTCAATCACAGTTCCCTCCCTATTCCCCCTCCAGTCCCACCCTCCCACCCTCAACCCCCATCCTCTTCCCTTTTTTTTTTTCTATTAAGTTTAAGGTATATCTCATTTCCCCCTACAGTTTCCCCTTTCAGTCCAACAAATGGCTCTTTCTCTTATAATAATAAATACAATACAGTACAACAGAGGTAATTAGGCCACAGTTATGAGGGTTATATTGCTTAACGTACATTCCCAATGTCCAGTCCATATGTATTTGGTACCTGACTTTAACATTCTACTATCTAACCATCTCCATGAGTTTAAAGTTCTATATCTGACTCAACATTCATACTAATTGCAACACAATTTTAAAAGTATCTTCTTAGATCTATAACACTGGTTTGCTTTCTATTGATGTAAACTAAAGCAGTTTGTGGAGGAGGGTGTTTATTTGGCTTATAGTCATGATCACAGCTGGATATTAAAGAAATTCACAGAAGGAACTGAAGGAAGGAAGATAGTGGAAAAAACTGAAGCAGAAGTCACAGAGGAATGCTGCTTATTGGCCTGAATTGCCATGCTTTGCTCAGTTTGCTTTCTTATACAACCCAGGACCATTTGCCTAGGGGTGGAACCACCCACAGTGAGCTAGGTTCTTTCCACATTAATAATTAGTTAAGAAAATGCTCCACGGAATGGTTTCTAGGTCAGTCTGAGGGAGGCATTTTCTCAACTGAGGTTCCCTCTTCCCAGATGGCTCTAGGTTATATATAAAATTGAAACAGACACATACACACACACACACACACACACACACACACACACACACACAACGTGTAACTTTAAACTATTTATTATTAGTATCTTTAAACACCTTCCAATCAACAAACCCTAGGCACTTTAGAAGGATATCAAAATGAAGGTGGTTTCAGGTGTGGTTCCTTGGGATAATTTGTCACCCATCCATATAAATCAGCACACCCAGGGAGCACAGCAATCAGAAGGAGCTGCAGTGATCACCCAGCTCTTCATCATGACGGCTGCAGCCTCACCCCTGATTGGGGTTGGTCTCCTTTATCCAGCAGACAGCCTTGGTGCTCCAGTGCCACACCCCTGCTTGAGGCTTCAATATCTTAAGACCATTTTGTTTTTGTGAAGCTCCTCTTGGCAGGTCAGGCACCATGTGTGACCTCGGTTTGGGTGTCACGGCTTCTACCAATCCAGTCCTGCTGAATCTCCACGAAGGCAGGATCTGCTCTCCTCCGCTGGCTGCCCTCAGCCTTGGTGCCCAGGCTTTGCCCATCCAGCTTTTCCAAATCTCCATGGGACAGGCTTTTTGCCTTGACAGGCTCTTCCTGCCTCGATTTGCTAGGGGCAGGTAAAGCTCTCTGTGGCCTTTCTTGGCCTCAGCCTTGGCAGCAGCAGTTGCCGCCCCCCTCATTGGGCACTGCAGTCTCTGGGCAGGTCTGCATTCAAAGGCCAGGCTCGGTGCTGGCCCTTTATATGGCTCAAAGAAAGGCTTTTCACCTTGGCTCCACCCAACCTTGGGCACAAGTCTGGGTAAGACATTGTAGAATCTTTCAGTGTGAGGCGTTGATGCGTAACATGTAGAGGCAGTGCCGCTTAAAAGTCCCCTCCAGTTTCCAGGGCCTTCCTTTTTAAACACTCTCTAATTATGCAACAGGATGCTTTCTCATTGGCCAACCTTATGCCCTCCTCCTGAGGTACACCTGTTGACCAGGATCCTGTGCTCTGCCAGGTACTGCCTGCAAAATCAGTACAAGATTTTAGACTGATTTTGTATAACCGTTCTAGGACTCTGTTTTTCAGAAGTCCTTACATACTCATTTTACACAACTGAGTTTCCAAAGAAATACAAACCTCCACTATACACACACACACACACACACACACACACACACACACACACACACACAAACACACACACAGCCCAATCTTTGTTTCCACTTATTACCTCAAAAAGCACTTCCATATGACAGCTTTGAAAATTTGTGAATCTAATAAATAAATCAGTATTACCATTTAGCTAATGCTACGGTAGGGTGCAGTAAATTAACTACCCTAAACTTAGCAGTTGTAAGCAATTTTTATTCAATTCATGAATAGGTTGATGCGTAAGGCAAGCCTGTCCTTCAGCTGTTCTCCTACAGCCTGTAATTCAGGCTGGTGGTGGTGGGAGCACTGTCTATACTTGATCTCCTCATCTAGATACTTCAGTGGGCATGTTCTGTGGACTCTCTGTTACAAGACAAAAAAGGGGACGTTCAGGGTCTCTTGAAGCATGCATAAACTCAGTACAACACACTCAGCATCTGCTTTCACCTCCATTGACTGAAGCAACCAGCAGCCTGACCAAGAGATCATTAGATGGTGTGTAAAGGGCACAAACCCAGAAAGGAACAGGAAAATGGGGCCAGTTTTGCCATCAGCACACCAAGATATAAACAAATTGAAATGAAAATTGCAAAAGGATTTATTGTAAGAAATAAACAAGGAAAGGCACTTACTTGTTCTCTGAAGAAATAGAAAGAAAATATGGGTCATTTGAGAGTGAAAATAGATGAATGATGAAGTTTTAAGTCAAGACACAAGTGATTTATATAGTGAAGGCTGACAAGAAAAAACTAGATATTGCCATGTTATAGTTTAACATGCCTGTGGAAGTACTACTGGTTAGAACTGATAAAGCACACAGCTCAGTCTGAGCTAACAAACAGGGAAAAAAATGTGAGAAATACATAAAAAAAGAACAAATGTAAATAAATTTAGAAGAGAAATAATGAAAAGTAGTCTGAGCATCATACCATGATACAATAGTACTCTGGAAAGTAAATGACACAACTGGAGATAAATCCTGTCATAAGATTTAACAGAAGAAAATATCCAGTTTGTACATTTATCATTATTTTGTTTTGAGGCAGTACTTTGCTTTGTAGCCAAGGCTGACCTCAAACTCACTACATAACTAACAATGGCCTCAAATTTGTGGTTCTCTTGTCTCAGTCTCTGAGTCCTGGGATTATATGTTGTAGCAGCACTTTCAAGGGAGAACATATGAAGAAGAAAGGTTTAGCCATTCTAATAATTTGCAATTCACTAAGTATCAACAAAATATACTGTAAACTAACAAAAGTTAAGAAAGTACAGAACATTTTAGTTCTGAGAATTTCTAATTAAAAGATCAGCTCCATACTTTGAGATGAAAATATCATATGGAAATCACTAACAAGGAAAACTTGGACACAAACCCATGATATATAAGGCTATAAGTCTATAACAGAGTCAAAGAGGAGTATTTACAAATTAAATAGAATCAATACTTGCAATTTCAGAATATGTAGTAGAAATGAAAATTAACAATTAACTATTTTCATTCTCTTTTATAAGTATGTTTTTGAATTTAAGTAATTCCTGTGGCACAATGCATATTAATTTGAAAGTATATGCAATAATCTTAGATATAATTCATATGATTTTTATTATACTAAATTAACAATGTATTATTAACTAGATGTAAAAATTTAGATCATTGAATATTAATAGAATATTAAAACTAGGAATACTCTCTAAAAATACTGAGTTGAAAAGTACATATTTTGAATAATTCTAAAAAGCATGTCATACATGTTCTGTCTATTACTAAGCAATGTTGCTAGTAAACTAAACTAAAATATATATTTTCACAATGCTAACATGATGAAGAAAATTATTTTAAATGCAATAAAATTTATAATTATTGAAAGTATTATCTACCAGTCTTAGACAATAAGAAAATGATTTCTATTTCCATGGTCATTCAGTGTGGCTTTAAATGACTATCTATGTAGAAAAAGTATAAAAAGCATAGACATAAAAAAGAACAATCATTATTAAAGATTTATGAGTGCCTACCAAAAGTCCAGAAAATATCCAATAAATAACAAGCAATCAGGAATTGTGCCACATAAAAATTTTAAATAATAAAATAACTTTTCTGCTTTACAACAATATGTCTTGTTTTCAAAAGGTTTCAAAATAGAAAATGCTTACACTTTGTTGGAAATTTGCACAATCATATGTCATAACTTCATGAAATTATGAACTTGAAGGAAATAAAAGTACATTGAACAGAACAAGTAGATAAACCCAGTACCTGAAAGTAGTCCTCCCATATAGTAACCATTTTAAATATCTCTCTGACATGTTAACAGCTTAATGAAGTTTTGTTCATTCACCTTGTTGTAAATATAGAAGTTATTGAGGCAGCTCTGTTTGTTTATAAGAAAAAGTTGGATGATAAAATGAGATTAGGTTTTGCTTATACTGAATGGATCAGAGCCAAGCTCATCTTCATTCAACACAAAACAAACAAAATTTAAAAATGCTAAAAGTAAGGAAATGGCAAAGATTGACTGAAGCATGTAAATCAATAATTTAAATTGAAAACTTGGGACAGTCATATTAAGTCCAGTGCTAGTTACATAATAATTTGCCATGGAATATTAAAATGTGAATGACACAGTGTTTCAAAGTACAGTGGCTCATCTCAAAAGGAGTTCAAAGCTTGGAGAAGTCTGTGAATTGGTTTTGGAAATATTAGAACTACTGTGCTCTGTGTGTGGTGGAACTGAAAGGCACTTCCAGCAAGATTTCTTTTACATCTGCTGGATACAGCAAGAGAGTATATATGGGAAGCTCATGCAAGTTGAGAAAGCATTGAAATCAATTTCCTTTCCCACAACTGGGCAAGATTTATCAGAAAGAACTCTTCTGAAATTATAGTGATGTGAGCAATTTGGAGGAAGGTAACGAGGTTTCCAAAAGAAGAAATGTGGGATATTAATCTACCCCTTAGATCTATCTGAAAATGAGTAAATAAGCAAGTGGCACAAATCATTTCCCTCTCTTTGGCAAAATTTCAACTGGAAAGCTATGAAATGAATTATCATTAAGGTTTGTAACAACATTTTATCATGAATAAGGAACTTGGAATTGAAATATGCCCCCACCAGTAAATTAATCTTTCCTTGGTATTCTGTTTTATTCTTCTACTCAAAAATCAATGACTTCCAGCCTACCTTGCAAATCTTATAAGAATTACTTAGCTGGGAGTCTAATGCCCTTGATGCACTCACTCTCACTTAACTTTTGTCTTCCTACAAGGACCTCATATACTGACCAATGCCATCCAGTGAAAATATGACATAAGTTGTGAGAACACATGAAGTTGGGTGGGTAGAGAAGTGGGACTGGATCTGGGAGAGCTGCAGGGGGAATGAATATGGTAAAAACCTATTGGATAGAATTTTTAAGGAACTAATAAATTTAGTTAATTGAATGGGACTCAGTGGTATAATATTAGCCTAATATTTATGAGACTCTTGCAGGAGCACAAAGATGAAAATAGAATATAAAGAAAGAGTGAGACCAATTTTAATAATATTTTATTTAATATATTAAAAAGTTACTGTTTCAACATGTGAGCAAAATAAAATTTAGCGACATTTTTTAGCCTTCTTGTTCTTCTGTCTTTGATATCCAGTATGTGTCTATACTTGAAGTATACCTCAAACTAAGTTGACCACACATAGGTGAGTTAGAGCCACGTACCATAAGACTAGGTGGTGAGAGAGGCAACTCCAAGACCCTGAGGAGATGCCAGGTGTCCTTTTTAATGCTTACTTCCCTGATCTCCAGATCCAACCTAACCACAGCAGTCTTATCCATTTCTAGATTTCAAGCTTCTGAATTGCATGGAGAACCATTTCTGCAACACCATGTGGCTCATAAGTTCAAATATACATACACATACAGGAGTGTTTTTCATGTTCATTTACACATATAGATACAAATTCAGACACAGATCGGTGTGGCAGACCCTCCTGATACATTCTTAGCTCATGTCTGTGGCTCCAGTATTTAGGCAGTGATCACATTCTTTGATAATTCTTGGTTTTATTTTTAAAAGGTAAAGGTGTGGAGTGGAGAGAAGGCTCAGTGGTTAAGAGCTCTTGTTGCTCTTCTGTAGGACCATGGTTCAATTCCCAGCACCCACATGGCAGCTCACAAATGTCTGTTACTACAGTTCCAGGGATTCTGATGTCCTCTTCTGGATTCTGCAGGCACTGCATGCACATGCTGCACAAGACATACTTGCAGGCAAAACACCCACACATATAAAGTAAATAAAATATTGTTTTTAAAAATGCAAAGTTGCTACATATTTTGTCTTTGTAACTATAAGTCCCTCAGTCTCTCCTCACTATCTCACTTTTCTAACACAATACAGCTACTTTTTAAACTCACTTTTCATATTTATTGATCACATGTTGAAACAGTAATATATGCAAATGTTGTTAGTGTTACTGGCAACTTCATAAGTAGTGTAGGATGAGATATATCATGAAATATTTTTTGTTGTAGAACATAGCTAGTGAAATGCCAAGATAGCTAGGATTAATTTCAGCTAAAATATATCTGAGGTCCTGGCACATGAGCAGAACTCTGAAAGTTGGTCTCCAGTATAAAGAAAAGAGTAGTAATGCATTAAAGGAGAAAATCTGCTCTATTTATGAAATGATGTGCTCGGACCTCTCATTTTCAAAGCCAGTAATGGAGGTTGAAATAGGCAGCCTGGTTCTTAAGCACAACCGGCTGTGAGCTGGGTTAATATAGAGAAACGAAAACATTATTAGTGAAGAATCTGAGAAGTTCACTTTAATGGAACAAAACCTGCCATTAAACTTGTGACCCTGTTGCCTATTCAGGGTTCACAGAAATGTTCACAGGGCAATGCACAGCTTGAAACCTGGAAGTGAATGTTCCTGTATAGTGGGACTATCCCTGGAGTGCAGGTGAGTGAAGATAATGGCAGAAGTCTACCAGTTATCTCAAGAAGAAAAGGGCACCAACCACAGGAGGGAGTCCAGAAAAGGCCAGGAGCTACTGGATTCTCAGTGAGCAAGAGACTCAGGAAACATTACAGCACTTGGGATTCCCACAGAGCTGCGAGGATGAAGTCTGTGCTTCATCCACCAGGGCAGAGATAATTTGCAGTTAGTGTGATGTGCCTGTAAGGGCATGTAATATTCCATGCCTTTAAGTTATTCATCTGAGAATTTATCACAGAGAAATATCATATCCAAGGAAGCATAATGAGATCCAAAATTATAGTAACACACACAATGAGACTTTGGATTATTAAGAAGCAAGCAAGTCTGGAAAGATGATCCAGATGGGTAAAGGGACGTTGTTGCCATGACTGATGGCCTGAGCTCAATTCCAGGAACCCAGAAGGTAGAAGAAAGAATTGACTCCTGCAAGTCTCCCTCATCTCTCCACATGCCTGAGTTCACAAGCAAACACACACACACACACACACACACACACACACACACACACAGAGAGAGAGAGAGAGAGAGAGAGAGAGAGAGAGAGAATAAATGCTTTAATACTAGTAAACAAGAATAGTCAGAAGGAAAGAGCCAAAGTTTCTTGGAAGCAAAGTCGCATCACTTGGTGGCATGGATACTTAAACTGTGTCAATACAAATCCATTTTAGAAGCAGCATACTACATGTAATTGTTTTGCTTACATTGCATCATAACATGCATGAAAGTGCTTGCTACAGGATAGCCCTATGACAATAACTCTGATGTTAACTAAGAAAAGGAAGGTATTTTTCAACTTCATAACAATTTTGTGGAGTCCACTGAATATGCTGTCTGTCATGACCAAAATACTTCTGAGGTGCATGCTGGTAGTCACAAATTGAAGCAATGAAAATATATTTCAGATATCCTATGATTACAATTAAATTGTATCTTGTCACAGTCAAAGATATTCCCCCTTGCTATTTCTTTATCTATTAGCAAAATCACTTAAATCTCCATTTTGAAGGCAAATTCAAGGAATCATATACTGAAATTGCAAAATATTCAGAACAGCACCTGGTGTGGGGTGGAAATCTAAAAGCAGCTCCACTGTGGGAAGGATCTGTAGCTTCATCAAGTAGGAGGTCATATAATAGGGCCACTCAAGACATTAGGAAGCTTGTGAGCAAACATAGCTTGCTGCAGCCACCTTAAAAGCAACACATAAAAGCCAGTCAAAAAACAGAAAGAGGAACAAAAATCAAGTTTCCATCATGCCTGCAGCAAATAAAAAAAAAGAATTGCATAGATATGATTATATGCTAGGAAGACATATTTCTAGCTTTATCTCTAATTCCATTAAAATGAAAGATGGATAAACAGATGGCATAAATTTAATTCAATTATCTTTTCAGTTAAAATATAAGAAAATATATTGAAAAGATTTCAATTGACAATAAAAGAATCTGAAAAGAACATACTTTCTCTTCTCGTAATTTTTCCTTTGGCTTATTTGTACCTTTATACTCTGAAGCATGCTTGAATCAGTCTCCTCATTTCTTTCCTCCAATGAGCACCATACCTCCTATAACATGGCTCCCTCCTAACTTCATTGTGTGTGTGTTGTTATGTTGTTTGATAACCCACTTAGCCCTGTTAGTAATGCCTATATGCCCATGAGTATAGGCCCATCAACTGGAACATGAAAACCTACTATATGAAACATATGAAAAAAAACAATAATTTTCCCTCTTAACACCTTTTGAGTACCAATAGCTTGTCAGTAATGAATGGAGCACTTCCTTCATTCCTGGGAGGATTTTAGCTGGTTTTGTTTTATGCTGATCTTGTGCAGTTAAGCACAGTCATTATGAGTTCATGAGTTTAATAGCTATGTCTTATCCAACAGACCATATTTTGAAGAATTTCTTCCCATCCATGGGCTCTTATACTCTTTTCTTCTCTTTTTATGAAAAGTTTCCTAGGGCTTTACAGAAGGGTGTTTAATAAACATACAAAGATATCCTGTTTCTGGCTGAGCACTCAGTTTAGTTTCTTATTCTCATCACTTGGCCAGTTATGAATCTTTACATTACTGCTGTCCACTATAATAGAAGCCCCTTAAGAAAGTTAAGAGCATCCCAGGTCTATACTAAAACATAAATTTTTAGAAGGCACTTTGACACAAGACTATGGAGCACAATAACAAAAGACAATAGCTCTGTGCCCTTCAGCCAAATAATGTGATATCTTCAATGATAGAATCTTAAAGTATAGTTGTGATAAATATGAAGCAATGCTAGCTGTGTTGTTTTGGAGGTATCTGGGGCCTCCATAAGCAATAACTCATAGAATGTGAACAAAATGAAAACAGGGGTATAGAATTCTTGATGTGGTGGTTTGAATGAAAATGGTCCCCATAGGCTCATAAGGAGTAGGATCATTAAGAGATAATGTTGGGCTGGGTGTGGCCTTCTTAGAGGGAGTGTGTCACTCAGGGTGAACTTAGAGGTTTCGGATACTCAAGTAAGGCCCAGTGTCACCATCTCTCTGTTTCCTCAGATCTGAATATAGAACCTCAACTACTTCTCCAACACCAAGTCTGCCTGCATGCTACCATGCTTTCAACTGTGATGACAATTTACTAAACCTCTGAAATGTAAGCCAGCCTGGATTAAGTATTTTTCTTTATAAGAGTTGCCATGATCATGGTGTCTATTCATAGCAATAGACACCTGAATTTAGACACGTGGTGTGGAAAGGTTTAAGTAGGGAGGAGTGCTACATTATGGCAGAAATCAAGGGGTAAGGAGGAGAGATAATCCAAAAAACAGTTATATGAAAATTGTATGGAAAAAAATGCTATCTCACAACAGAAATAAAACAGGAGGAGGGCAATATGCTGGGGATAATCTCGGACATTCTGATCATCAGAAAGACCGCGACTGGACCACCGTAGTGATATACTCCTGCTGAACAGAAGTTTGTGAGAAGCAAAGTCAGGGACAGCAAAGAATTCTGTACTGGAAATATAGACACTGGAAGAATGGAGATGCTACACACGGGACATGGAATGCTTCCCACCAAGAGACATTGCACTCCCTGTCACAGTGGAAGAGTTGGCAGATCAGATTTCTTCAGTACATCATCTAATGCTTTTGACCTCCAAACAGAAGTTGTCCTCAGTTTCCTGAGTCCACAGCATCCGTGCAGGTGTTCTGAAACCCAGGAGAAGATCAGCAGAACCACTACAGTAAAACTGAGGGCGATTCTCCCTGGGATTTGTACCATGGTGTCATCTGGCTGACCAGTAAGGGGATCTATCTAACAGGTGCTGAGCTTCCGTGAGCCAAAGCGTGCTGTGAACAGGATATAGACTACTAGATATTGGAACTCTCTGCTTCCACCTATCTGGCCCCTTGGCTGGGTTCTCCACTGTGCACTCAGGGTACAGCATCTGTGTCACAGCCCAGAACAGTGAAGCAGTTCTGGACCATTATGTGCAGTCAGAGAAACCAGTCTGCAACTTTTCACAAAGTTTCAATCTTAGAGACGCTGGCTGGCTCTGAGATTCACCTAAGAGTAGGTTGAGAGGACCATGGCCACAGTCCTAGCACACTAGCTACAGGGGGACTGTTGGAAGCCCCTGCAAACCCAGGCAGGCTGCCCTGGAACACAGTACTTCAGGCAGGAAAAGTCCGCTAAGATTCACTGAGTCCAAGAGCTGTAGATGCCTTGTGAACTCCATATTGGAACTCCCTGTCCATGCTCACTTTATTAGGGCACTCAGTTCAGGGTACTGAGATCTCTACCCAGAGAAGTGAAGTGGTTCTGGACTGTGGCATGCTGCCCAAGGGGGCGGGCTAGCTAGAACACAGAACTTCTGACAGAGAGGCACAGGTTGATCCTGAACCGACCCTCCCCCCCACCCCCCAGTGTAGCTTGGGAGGACCATACCCACAGTCCTGACACCTTAGCTACAGGGAACATGTTAGAAAGCCCCACTGACCTAGACATGTTACTCTGGAAGACAATGCTTATGACAGGGAAAAGCTCTGACCATCCCAACACAGCTGAAACACATGAAAATTATGATAAATCTATACTTTGGAGAATGATAGAGGCCTTACAAGAAGAAAATAAAACCCTGAAAGAATTTAAAGAATCTACAATTTTACAAATGAAAGCAATGGAGAATTCCATTAGAGACCTCCAAGTTAAGTCAGTGAAACATGAATGAAAAAGAGACAAGGCTATGAAAGATTTTAAAGACTTTCAGACAAAGACAACCAA
The DNA here is from genome assembly GCA_907164525.1 of Lophiomys imhausi. NCBI lineage: Eukaryota > Metazoa > Chordata > Mammalia > Rodentia > Muridae > Lophiomys > Lophiomys imhausi. The sequence continues at coordinate 651,449 of CAJQZJ010032395.1, read as the reverse complement.
ATTGGAGGAGGAAACATCTAAAACAGTTCAACACCTGAAATTGGAAATGGAAGAAATAAAGAAAACATAAGCAGAGACAATCCTGGAGGAGAAAAACAATGAAAGAGAACAGGAAATACAGACATGAGTATAGCCAATAGGATACAAGAGATGGAAGACTGTAAAAAAATAATAATAATTAAATTACGTTGGGTATCAGTTGTAGAAATAATTAATTAAATTATTTACCAGTATTTAGGTTATAGTTAATTGGTTCAGCAGCCATTAATTCTTATCCAGACATTATAAATGAATACAGACAGACACCACGTGGATTTTAACAAGCGTAGGCCTAGATTGAGCAATCTCAGCCCACCTAAGCTAGCTCTTAATTCTATCACCCAAATATGACCCCATATATACATATGCCCCCTTGGACTGCCATTATCCACAATGTGTCGATGTTCCTGGCCATGTGGAATGAGGTTCTTTTTTCTAACCCATGGTGTGCATCTTCTGCTGGTCATGGTCTGCTGCTCCTGGCTGGAATACATTAATCCTCTGTCTAAAGCATAGGCTTCCTGTTCTAATCTCAGGAAGTCCCATCTTTCTCTGTCTTTGCTCAATCTCAGGCCTGAACATTTTATTCAAACAATCAGAGTCAATATAAATAACAGACAGCAAACAGGACCCATTAACATTTAGAATGCTTAACACTCCCCATCAGTTCCCTCCTGTTGTCTAATAAAAAGGCTAATTTTTAAACTCATATAGTAAAAACGATAAGACCAAATATGAAAGAATCAAGAAAACCATATATAAGAAGTTATACACATAATGCTTAGTTTATTTGTATCAGGCAATCTTGAAGAAGAAAAAAAATCATCTATCTATCTTGGTATGTCTAAAGTTCTGAACCTAAATAATTTCTATCGTATCCTATATTTATAAACCTAGATTTTATTTATATTTGAAAATATCCTTGTAAATCCTAAAGAACTCAAGTTCAATTGAAATTTTATAACTACTATGCCTTCAACCCCATAAAGACATAAGAAGGGATAAAGTTATTATTTGAGTGAGTAGGAAGCATAGAAGAGTAGCTTCCAAAAAGAAATATGAGAGTTTGTTGCCTTGACAGTCCCAAATATCTCTCGATATTGTTGGAGCATCATCTTCAGCCTTCTGGCCAAGCATTTTTCACAGACTAAATTGTGCAGCAGGAAATAAGGATTTTCCCATTCTGTCTCTGCAGAATCAGAATATCAACTTATCTGCATTTATGCTCTGGTCCATCTTTGGACTGTATATAGTCTGTTGAGAGAGTAGGGGTATTGTTGCCCAATAGGAATTATCTCCTGATGGAAGATTTCTTTTTGATGTTCATTGTCTCCTTCCAAGTCAAATGGGAGTTGTCAGGAGCTGACTGTCTTAAGTGAAACAATTCTTAAAATAATAAAAACATCTTTAAATGTCATTTTCTGTATGCCTCTGAGGGTTTTGAATACATCTACCGATTTATGTATAAATCTATCTGTCTACCTTCTATCTATGAACAAACAAACTGTATATTTTTAAACATTTACTATCTGTTTAACCTATTAAGTCTATTTTGTGATAAATTAAGACTAGTATTTGACATGACCAGAAGCTCAACTGGCCAGTCAACTTGTATTATCCAGACTCCTAAATAGATTGCAATAGCGACCCATAAAAGTATCGGAGGTAAACCTGTAATTTTAAATGATTTATATAGGCATAATACCTTATATAAGAGTTTAAATATGTATAACATGTGTCTAAATATAAAATTCTATAACAATGAATCAAAATTTAACCTGACTTTTGTATCAATATACAAAATTCTATACCAATGTATCAAAAGAAAATCTTATTTAAAGAACAACAATAGTTTTGAGTTTCAGAACAGATTCAATAATCTATCCTTATATCTTATCATTTCTATATTATATACTTATATTCCCCCTCTTTTTCTTTTCAAGTCTTTTCCCACTATATAAGAGAGAAAGAAGGATAGAGAAAAGAAAAAGAGATCTCCAAGTCTAACTTTCTATACCTTGCTTAACAAGACCATATAACAATTTGCAACCATTACCCTTAAATAACATTTATAACACATCAAATAACCAAAGAATATTCCAGCCCACTTTTTGGGAATGGGACATCGCTCTCTTAAAACTGCTTCCTGCTGAATTGGGTCACAGAAAACCTGTTTGGGGGCCCAAATAAACTTGGAAAAATGGTTAATCAATGTAATAGTAACATTTGTTGTCCAGTCTCTATATGCTGAACAATTTGAATGTCCTGAGTAGTTTGTAGTTCGAAGCTGGACTTTGGGTAAGAAAGTTCAGGGGTTTATTGAAGTCCTGTCTGGAACAGTTTTTGAAGCTGGGCCATCTCAGCAAGCTGTTTGAAGTTGTTCTGGATGTAGATTTTTGAGGAAATAGCTATTGAGGCAGTCTATGAGGCTGGATTATTTGGTTTACTTGTCTTGTCTTCTTTGGACTCAGGTCCCATTGTTCTGGAAATATATCATTTCTCACAAGTAACATATAGTTCTGCAATTACCAAAATGCCTTGGATGTGCAGGATACACAAATCAATTAAGGAATATTTTCTGTTCTTTGAACAGAAGAAAGACATTTGTAAGTCTCCATTCATGCCATAAAATGATGTCATGTAATAGATGCTATATATAATCAATTTTAAATTGAAAATAGAGCATTGTGTTTAAGTATTCTCCTCTACAGTTGATATACATTTATTAATTGATTAAAACAGGTTTATTCTGTGTTGTTCTGGCTTTTTGTAGATTAGGTTAGCGTCAAACTCAAAAGCAACCAATTTGTCTCTTTCTTTGTCTCACAAGTTTTGAGAACAAAGGTATGCATTTATATATCCCTTCTTTCCTTTTCTCCTTTCTTCTCTTTCTCCTTTCTTTAATTTCTATGTGGATATATCTATCCTTATTGAGACAGTGTTTCTCTTTGTAGTTTGGGCTGTCTTGATTTGCTCTGTAGAGCTCTGTAGATTAGATTGGCCTCAAACACACAAGGCACCTGGTTTTTCCTTGTATCCCAAGTTTTGAGATCAAGGCATGAATTTAAATAATTGAATTACCCTTATTAAACAATAACATTAATTAAACCATGTTGTATTAGTTTGAGTTTAAATTCTCCCATGGAAGCTCCATTCTTAAGGAGATTGGTGTAGAATAGCATAATATGCTATATTATGTTAGCTTTTCTTAACTGTTGGTGGTGGAAGGCATGCAGCTTTTTTTTTTTTCTGAGACAGGATTTCTCTGTGTATCCTTGTCGTCGACTCACTTGGTAGACGAGGATGACGTTGTTGAAGGTCAGGGATCAGCCTACCTTTGCCTCCCAAGTGCTGGGATTAAAGGTGTGTACCACCACACCCAGTGATTAACATATTCTTTAGGTGCAAAATGCCTCTTGAAACCAGTTTTCCAGTGGGAGCCCCACAACTAAGGAGACTGGCTTGTGATCCTTTTCTCTTTATGTAAATTTAAGATCATGTGCATTTATTCGTTAGAACAGTAAGGACATTATTAAACTTAACATCAAGGAAAAAACGTGTCATTTTAAAATTCTAGGCTGTCTTTAGTAAGCAGCCTTATCTTCTCAGCAGGCTTCCCATCCTGCCTTCCTTGTTTAAAGCAGGCTGGTTTAGAATCCAGAGATCTGCCTATTTCTTCCTCTAGTGTGATGGGATTAAGGGATTAAGGGCATGTGCCAGTACCACCCTGCTCAAATATTTCACCTAAATCCCAGATTTTAGTAACTCTGTAACCCAGAGAGCAACTTTGAACTGTAGTGACAATTTGAAATCTGCCCAAAATCTTCAAAAATCTCTTATGTTTTAGCAATGGCAAACCAGAAGAACATCCTTTCTACCTCCTGATATAGGAAAATCAAAGACATCTAAACAAAAGTCAAGCAAAGAAACAACATTCCAAAAGTCTTGACATGTCTAACCATGCCATCCCATACTGCAACTAAAGCTTTGTTCATTATTACTTGGAGTCTAGTTGAAACTGTATTTCATTGGTGGACCCTTCCCAGAAAGCCCTGAGAAGCACTTCATAGCCAGGGAGCTCTTCGCTCCAGCTGCCATCAATTTTGTATTATCTATGGGGAATTGTCCCCTCATTCCTCCATTATCATTGTTGGCAATTTAGTACTCCATTTGTAAATTCTTTCCTTTAAGTCTATCCTAGTCTGAACATTCGCAAAAAAGATACACAGAACCACAATTGTCAAGGTAAAAATCATTTGCATGTTAAGAGAAACAAACTCAATTGGAATACAAAAATATTGAGGCATTATGAATTCCTCCATTTTTAATATAGGCGATTAATTCTGCTCTTAAATTCTGTTTAGAAGGCTGCCAGTTTTTTAGTACGTAAGGAGAGCTAAGCTTTCCACCTTTGCTGTAAGGCAGTAGCTTTTGGGTTTGGCTCCCTGCTCTTTCGCTAGGAAACTATCTCTCACCCTGGCCTTCTCAGGCTGTAAGCATGGATTCTAATTGCCATAAACTGGGCACCATATGTTAAAAAAAATAATCAAATTGTTTAACCAGTATTTAGAACATTTTTAATTGGTTCAGTGGCTGTTAATCTTTAAGCAGCCATTATAAATAAACACACATACACATAATGGATTTTCACAAACCTTGGCCTGAGTTGTGAAATCCTAGCCCATCTAAGCTAGCTCATAATTCTATTACCCAAATATGATCCCATATATACATACGTCCCCTTGGACTGCCATTCTACACACTAGCTGATGTTCCTGGCCATGTGGAATGATCCTCCTGCATCTACCCCATGATGTGTGCCTCCTTCTTCCTGCTCCTGGCTGGAATGCATTAATCCTCTGTCTAAAGCTCAGGCTTCCTGTTCTAATCTCAGGAATTCCCACCTTTCTCTGTCTTTGCCCAATCTCAGGCCTTAGCCATTTTATTTAACCAATCAGAGTCAATGAAAGTAACAGACACCAGGCAGGACCAATTAATGAACATTTAGAATGCTTAACACTACCCCAACAGAAGACTGAATCTCAGGTGTGGAAGATGGTATTGAACAAATCAGTATAACAACCAAAGAAAATGAGAAATCTAAAAATGTTCTCACCCACAACATCCAAGAAATCAAGGACTCAATGAAAATATGTAACCTAAGAATTATAGGCATAGATGAAAAAGAAGATGCCTGACTCCATGGTACAGGAAACATCTTCAACAAAATCATAGCAAAAAAAAAAAAAAACCCAATCCTAAAGAAAGAGATGCTGGCAAAATTCCAAGAGGCATACTGAACACTAAGAGATTAGACCAGAAAAGAAGTTCCTCTCACCATATAATAATTGAAACTGCAAATGTACACAACAAAGAAAGAATATTAAAAGCTGTAAGAGAAAAAGGTCAAGTAATGTATAATGGCAGACTCATCATAATTATACCTGACTTCTCAGAATCTTTAAAAGTCAGAAGGGCCCAGGCAGACATCCTACCAGTCCTAACAGAACATAGGTGCCAACCCAGACTACTATACCCAGTAAAACTTTCTATAAAGATAGACTGAGAAAACAAGATATTCCATGACAAAACCAAAATTAAACAGTATCTATCTACAAATTAAGCTCTACAGAAGATACTAGAAGGAAAATTTGAATCCAGAGAAGATAACTACATGCAAGAAAACAAAGGAAGCAAAAAACCCCACTGCAGCTAAACCAAAGGAAACACAGAAACACCACCTACTCCAAAATAACGGGAAATAACAACTTATGGTCATTAATATCCCTCAACATCAATGGACTCAACTCACCAATAAAAAGACACAGGCTTAGAGAATGGATCCATAAATAAAACTCATCTTTTTGCTGCATACAAGAAACACATCTCATTAACAATTATAGACTCTACCTCAGAGTAAAGGGCTGGGAAAATATTTTCCAAGCAAACCCTAAGAGGAAAGTTCATAACCCTAAGTGCCTTCAAAAAGAAAATTGTGACAGCTCATATTAGCAACTTAACAGCAGAAATGGAAGCACTAGAAAAAAAGGGAAGCAAACACTCCTAAAAGGAGCACATAGCAAGAAGTCATCATGTTCAGAGCTGAAATCAACAACTTAGAAGCAAAAAGAACAATACAAAGATCAATGAAGCAACAGTTGATTCTTTGGGAAAATCAACAAAATAGACAAACCCTTAGCCAAACTAACTAAAAGGCAGAGGGAAATTACTCAAATCAACAAAACCAGAAATGAAATGGGAGAAATAACAACAGATATTGTGGAAATCCCGAGACTCTTTAGGTCTCACTTCAAAATCTGCACTCCACAAAATTTGAAAACCTAAGCAAAATGGACAATTTTCTTCCACCTACCAAAGTTAAATCAAGATCAGGTTAACAAATTAAACAGTCCTATAACCACTAAGGAAAGACAAACAGTCATTAAAAGTCTCTCAACCAAAAAGAGCCCAGGACCAGGTGGTTTCAGCAAAGAATTCTACCAGACCCTAAAGAAGAGCTAATATCAATATTCTTTTTTTTTTAATGTTTATTTATTACTTCAAGTTACATCTCCATCACGGTGCCCTCTTTCCACTTCTTCCAGTCCCACCCTCCTACCCTCTGCCCCTTCTCTTTTCTGTCCTACTCCTCCGGAGTAGAGTGTCCCTACATATCAGTCCCCTGCCCCAGTTCAGCAGTCATATGAGGGCTAAGAGCTTCCTCATGTACTGAGGGCCTAAATGGCAGCACCACTAGGGCAAAGTGTCTTCTTAACAGATAATAAGATCTGTATTCCTGTTCCTCTTGATGCATTGCTTATAGTATAGTAATCCTGTACTATATGACTAAAATATGATAATAAGTGAATTGATGCCATGGGCATCTTTCTGAGTATGGGTTAGCTCACTCAGGATGAACTTTTCTAGTTCCATCCAAAAGAAGAATCTCTAATGGCCAAGAGACACTTGAATAAATGCTCAACGTTCTTAATCATCAGAGAAATGCAACTCAAGATGACTCTGAGATTCCATCCACACCTGTCAGAATGACTAAGGTCGAAATCTCAAATGACAGCTCATGCTGGCAAGGTTGTGGAGAAAGGGGAGCACTCTATCATTGCTGGTGGTAGTGCAAACTTATACAAGCACTATGGAAATCAGACTGGCGATATCTTAGAAAACTTGGAATAGCTCTACGTCAAGACCCAGCCATACTACTACTGAGTATACATCCAAATGACTCCTCACCAAACCACAAGGACATTTCCTCCTCTATGTTCATATCAGCCTTATTTGTAATAGCTAGAAACTGGAAACAACCCAGACATTCCTCAACCGAGGAATGGTAAAAAAAAAAAAAATCACTGTGGTACACATAAAAATGTAATACTGCTCAGTCATCAGAAACAACAGAATCATGCAATTTGCAGCCAAATATCAATACTCTTTAAACTCTTCTACAAAATAGAAACAGAAGGAACACTGCCAAACTCATTCTATGAGGCCATAGTCACCCTGATACCTAAACTACCCAAAGACCCAACAAAGGAAGAGAACTTCAGACCAATTTCCCTCATGAACACAAATGCAAAAATAATAAAATACTGGCAAACCGAATCCAAGAACACATCAAAACTATCATACACCATGATCAAGTAGGCTTCATCCCAGGAATGCAAGGGTGGTTCATCATACAGAAATCCATCAACGTAATCCACCAAGCTGATAGAAAAAACCACGTGACCATCTTCCTAGATGCTGAAAAAGCATTTGACAAAATCCAACACACCTTCATGCTAAAAGTACTGGAGAGAGCTGACATACAAGTAGTACATCTAGAAATAATAAAGGCAATATACAACAAGCCAGTAGATAACATCAACTTAAATGGAGAGAAACTGAAAGCATTTCCTCTAAAATCAGGGACAAGGAAAGGATGCCCACTCTCCCCATATCTCTTCAACATAATACTTGAAGTTCTAGCTAGAACAATAAGACAACTAAAAGAGATCGAGGGGATACAAATTGGAAAGGAAGAAATCAAATTATCCCTATTCACATATGAGATGATAGTATACATAAGTGATGCCAAAAATTCCACCAGAGTGGGGAAGGAAGATGGCGGCGACCTACACTGACGCATTTTGAATGCAGGGGAAAAAAGAGCCATAAAAAACACAGAGTTATTGGGCACTGTGCAAAAACCGGAGGGGCTAGACACCCACCCGGGAACACTCACAGCTCCCAAGGGACTGTTAAAAGTCCCAGGGAAAGGCTCTCACCCATCTCTCGCATACACGGAAGCCACTAAACCCGGGATTCGGGAACTCCCATTTGGAGAGGTGCCTGGTAAGGTCGATCCCAACACACAGCAGGCAGGATCAGAGGCCACTTGGTGTTAGTTCACTAGCCTATTGGACTCCCCACGCCTCAGGTAGAACTTATACTCACTTAAAAAATTTTGAGAGATAGTGGAAGTTTTAGCAAGGAACAAACAGGGGGCTAAGCGGGAGGTCCGCAGCCGCTCGTGAGGCGGAGGGCAGGAGGTTCAGACAGAGTGCGGAAACTGGGAACACAAAGGCGGGCGGGAGGAGCCTAATCCTGTACACTCATGGCAGCGCAGCTGGGGAGTGAGCCCGGCTGGCAGGGCCAAATCCCCGCGAACCCACGGCAGGACAACTGGGGAGAGAGTCAGGCGTGGGCTGGGCCAGGGATCCACGCACCCACGGCTGAGCCGCTGGGGCAAGAGGTCCACTCAGGCAGCCGGGGGATCCGGGGCACTGTGCACCCAAGGCCGAGCAGCCAGGGAGGGAGAGCCGCGGCTACGCAGACAGGGAGGGAATCAGACTCAGAGGCCAGGCCTGTGGCGAGAGCCTAGTGAGAAACCAGAAATGGGGACCATAGCTGTATTATGGAAAATCCAGACATAATAGGTGAGGAGCCAGACCCTGTCAGCCTCCGTGACGACAAACAAAGCCCACAGAATCTGTGCCTGGGCAAACAGTTCAATACCATCAGAACCATTACAGGCTGATAACTCAGAGTGCAACATAGAGAAGTCTGAATTGGGAGCAGTGAAACAATTCCGGTCCATTACTCACAACCTGGAATTAGGATGCACCACCTCACAGTGCCTCAGATGATTAAAACCACAGTGACCCTGAAATCCCCCTGTAAGCAACAACAGATAGCGAAGTAACTCGTCCCCTGCACCAAAGCATCCACTGTGGATCCAAGCACAGAAAACGACAAGAACAGACAGCTAAACACACCCAATGGCCAAAGGTAAAAAAAAAATAGAAATCAAGGAAATATGATGCCAACAAAGCAGATTTATCCTAGCTCATCCAATTCGGATGACCTCACACCAAAAGAATCACATGAAAACGTTGACAATTCTTCATTATGGAAAGTGATAGAGTGCCTGAAAGAAGAACTTAAATCTATGAAGGAATTCAAAGAAGCCACAATTTTACAACTCAAAACAAGGAACAACACCATTAAAGAGCTCCAGGTCAAGGTGACAGACCTTGAACAGGAAAAGGACAAGGCTATGAAAGATTTTCATACAAAAACAAGCAAGCTGGAGAAGGAAATGTACAAAACGAACAAAACCATACAAGACATGAAAATAGAAATAGAAACAATAAAGAAAACACAGTCAGAGTTAAAAGAGGAAGTGGAGAACCAAGGGAAGAGAACAGGAATTACAGAGGTGAGTATCAACAATAGGATGCAGAGATGGAAGACAGGATCTCAGGCATGGAAGATTCAGTGGAAGAAATCAGTACAACATCCAAAGAAAATGAGAAGGCTAAAAAATCTCTCACCCACAACATCCAAGAAATCAAGGACTCAATGAAAAGACGGAACCTAAGAATTATAGGTATAGAGGAAAGAGAGGACTCCCGACTCCAAGGTCCAGAAAATATCTTCAACAAAATCATAGAGGAAAACTTCCCAAACCTGAAAAAAGAGATGCCAATAAAAATCCAAGAGGCTTACAGAACACCAAACAGATTAGACCAGAAAAGAAACTCATCTCGCCACATAATAACTGAAACTCCAAATATACAGAACAAAGAAAGAATATGAAAAGCTGTAAGAGAAAAAGGACAAGTCACATAAAATGGCAGACCCATCAGAATTACACCTAATTTCTCCTCAGAAACTTTAAAAGCTAGAAGGGCCTGGTCAGATATACTACAAGTCCTGAGAGATCATAGATGCCCAGCCAGACTACTTTACCCAGCAAAACTCACTATCAACATAGATGGAGAAAACAAGATATTCCCTGACAAAATCAAATTTAAACAATATCTACCCACAAACCCAGCCCTACAGAAAATCCTAGAAGGAAAATCCCAACCCAGAGAAGAAAACTCCACCCAAGAAAACAAAGGGAATAGAAAACCCCTCAGCAACTAAACCAAAAGAGGCACAGGACCACCACCTATACCAAACTAATGGGAAATAACAACCCCAGGTCACTAATATCCATCAACATCAATGGACTCAACTCCCCAATAAAAAGACATAGGTTTACAGAGTGGATACGCAAGCAAGACCCTTACTTATGCTGTATACAAGAGACACATCTAAATACAAAAGATAGACACTGCCTCAGAGTAAAGGGCTGGGAAAAGGTTTTCCAAGCAAATGGACCCAGGAAGCAAGCTGGAGTAGCCATCCTAATATCAAACAAAACAGACTTCCAACTGAAGTTAATGAAGAAAGAAAAAGAAGGGCACTATATACTCATCAAAGGGAATATTCATCAAGAGGAAATCTCAATACTGAACATCTATGCCCCAAAAACAAAGGCACCTAGTTTCGTAAAAGAAACACTTCTAAAACGTAAAGCGCATGTCGATCAAAAAACATTAGTAGTGGGAGACTTCAACACCCCACTCACAACAATGGACAGATCATCAAGACAGAAGACAAACAGAGAAATATTGAGTCTAACAGAGATCATGAAACAATTGGACCTAACAGATATCTACAGAACGTTTCACCCAATAACAAAGGAATACACCTTTTTCTCAGCACCCCACGGAACCTTCTCCAAAATTGACCACATAGTTGGTCACAAGGATAGTCTCAATAGATACAAGAAAATTGAAATAACACCTTGTATCTTATCAGACTACCACGGAATAAAGCTGGTCTTCAACAGCAAAAGAATCAACAGAAAGCCTACACACACATGGAAATTGAACAGCTCCTTATTGGATGACCACTGGGTCAGGGAAGAAATAAAGCAGGAAATCAAAGACTTCTTAAAATCCAACGACAATGAAGACACAACATACCCAAACCTATGGGATACATTGAAAGCTGTGCTACGAGTAAAGTTCATAGCACTAAGTGCTTTCAAAAAGAAAATTGTGACAGCTCATGTTAGTTAACTAACAGCTAAGCTGGGTGAATTGGAAAAAAAAGAAACAAACACTCCCAAGAAGAGCAGAAGGCAGGAAATCATCAAACTTAGGGCAGAAATCAACAACTTAGAATCAAAAAGAACAATACAAAGAATCAATGAAACCAAGAGTTGGGTCTTTGAGAAAATCAACAAAATAGACAGACCCCTAGCCAAATTAACTAAAAGGCAAAGGGAAAGAACACAAATCAACAAAATCAGAAATGAAAAGGGAGAAATAACAACAGACATTGAGGAGATCCAGAAAATATTCGGGCATTACTTTAAAAATCTATATTCCACTAAATTTGAAAACCTAAGCGAAATGGACAATTTCCTCATAAATTCCACCTACCAAAACTAAATCAAAATCAGATTAACAGCTTAAACAGCCCAATAACACCCAAGGAAATAGAAACAGTCATTAATAATCTCTCAACCAAAAAAACCCCAGGGCCAGATGGCTTTAGCACGGAATTCTACAGGACCTTCAAAGAGGAACTAACACCATTACTTTTCAAATTCTTCCACCACATAGAAACAGAAAGAACACTGCCAAACTCATTCTATGAGGCCACTGTCATTCTGATTCCTAAACCACACAAAGACCCAACAAAGAAAGAGAACTTCAGACCAATCTCCCTCATGAACATAGATGCAAAAATACTTAATAAAAAACTAGCAAACCGAATTCAAGAACACATCAAAAATATCATATACCATGATCAAGTAGGCTTCATCCCTGGAATGAAGGGATGGTTCAATATACGAAAGTGTATCAATGTAATTCACCACATAAACAAGATGAAAGAGAAAAACCACATGTTAATCTCGCTAGATGCAGAAAAAACATTTGACAAAATCCAACACTCCTTCTTGCTAAAAGTTCTGGAGAGAACGGGCATACAAGGACCATACCTAGAAATAATAAAGGCAATATACAGCAAGCCAGTAGCCAACATCAAATTAAATGGAGAGAAGCTTGAAGCATTTCCTCTAAACTCAGGGACAAGACAAGGATGTCCACTTTCACCATATCTCTTCAATATAGTACTTAAAGTCCTTGCTAGAGCAATAAGACAACTAAAGGAGATCAAAGGGATGAAAATTGGAAATAAAGAAGTCAAATTATCCCTATTCGCAGATGATATGTTAGTATACATAAGCGACCCCAAAAACTCCACCAAAGAACTCCTACAGCTGATAAACAACTTCAGGAATGTGGCTGGATACAAAATTAACTCAAAAAAATCAGAAGCCCTTCCTTATACAACAAACAAATATACCGAGAAAGAAATAAGGGTATCAACCCCCTTCATAATAGCCACAAACAACATAAAATACCTGGGGGTAACTCTAACCAAGCATGTAAAGGACCTATATAACAAGAACTTCAAGCCCCTGAAGAAAGAAATGGAAGAGGCCTTTAGAAGACGGAAAGATCTCCCATGCTCATGGATAGGTAAGATCAACATAATAAAAATGGCTATCCTACCAAAAGCAATATATAGATTCAATGCAATTCCTATCAAAATACCAACACAATTCTTTATAGACCTGGAAAAAGCTATTCTCAACTTCATATGGAACAACAAAAAGACCAGAATAGCTAAATCAATCCTGTACAATGAAAAAACATCTGGAGGTATCACCATACCAGATTTCAAGCTGTACTACAGAGCAACAGTAATAAAAACAGCATGGTACTGGTATAGAAACAGACCAGTGGATCAATGGAATCGAATTGAAGACCCAAACATCACCCACACACCTATGGCCAACTAATCTTTGACAAAGAAGACAAAACCGCACAATGGAAGAAGGACAGCATCTTCAACAAATGGTGCTGGTCCAACTGGATGTCCACTTTCAAAAGAATGAAATTAGACCCATACCTATCACCTTGTACAAAACTTAATTCCAAGTGAATCAAAGACCTTAACATAAGGCCGGCCACACTAAAGACACTAGAAGAAAAAGTAGGAGAAACCCTCGAACTCATTGGCACAGGTGACAATATCCTGAACAGAACACCAACAGCTCAGGACCTGAGATCAACAATCAATAAATGGGACCTCATGAAACTGAAAAGCTTCTGTAAGGCAAAGGACACTGTCATTCGAACAAAACGGCAACCAACAGACTGGGAGAAAATCTTCACCAACCCCACATCTGATAGAGGGCTATTATCTAAAATCTACAAAGAACTCAAGAAACTAAAAGCCAAGAAACCAAATAATCCAATCAAAAAATGGGAGATGGATCTAAATAGAGAATTCACAAAGGAGGAATCCCTAAGGGCTGAGAGACACCTGAAGAAATGTTCAACATCCTTAATCATCAGAGAAATGCAACTCAAGACGACCCTGAGATTCCACCTAACACCTGTTAGAATGGCTAAGATAAAGAGCTCAAATGATAGCGCATGCTGGCGAGGGTGTGGAGAAAGGGGAACCCTACTCCATTGCTGGTGGGAGTGCAGGCTTGTGCAACCACTATGGAGGTCTGTCTGGCGATATCTTAGAAATCTAGGAATAACCTTGCCTCACGACCCAGCCATACCACTTCTGGGTATACACCCAAAGGACCTCTCACGGAGAAATAGGGAAGTCTCCTCATCTATGTTCATAGCAGCCTTATTTGTAATAGCTAGAAATTGGAAACAACCCAGATGTCCCTCAACTGAAGAATGGATTTAAAAATTGTGGTACATCTATACAATGGAATATTACTCAGCTATAAGAAACAATGAAATCATGCAATTTGCAACCAAATGGATGGATCTAGAGGAGCTCATCCTGAGTGAGCTAACCCAGTCTCAGAAGGATGCACATGGCATCTATTCACTTATAGTAGGATTTTAACTATATCGTACAGGATATCTGTACTACAACCAACACACCACAAGGAACATGGACATAAATTTTTTTAATCTTTTTCTTTTTCCTTCTTTTTTTCTTTTTTCTTTTTCCTTTTCCCTTCTCTTTTTCCTCTCTTTTTTTTTGTTGATTTTTTTTTTTTGGTGGGTTTGTGTGTTTGTTGGTCTTTTTTTTTTAGTATTCCCCCAGTAGCAAGGAGACACCTTTCACTGGCAGTACTGCCTCGTAGGCCCTCGGAGAATGAAGAGGCTCTTGGCCCTCATATGACTCTTGATCTGTGGTGAGAGACTGTTAGGCAGGGACACTCCCTCCCAGAGGAACAAGACGGAAGGGTGAAGGGGTAGAGCATGGGAGGGTGGAGCTGGGAAGCGGGAAAAGAGGACAATATGATAAGGATGTAACCTGAAGCAATAAACAAATAAATTTATTAACTATAAAAAAAAGGCAGGTGGGAGGGCTGAAACACTGTGAATGGAATAGAGGATACAGCCATTCGGCCTGGTTTTGCAGACCTCCTGGTGTCGAGAAGACGTAGAACTAAGGTAAAATACAAGAGAATTGTGGTATTGGACCATGCCTTTGACTTCAGCGGAGATGGGGGGAGCACCGTAGAGTTGGTGGTCTTATGTATTCTGGAGTCATACAGAACGGGGTGGTGAGGGTGCATACTCTTGGTCCCACCATTCAAGAAGAGTACACCCTTGGTCCCAGCTCCCAGCACACTGGAGACAGAAATGGGCAGATCCCGGAGCTCAGGATCAGCCTGATGCTGGGCAAACTCTAAACAGAGAAAGACTTCGATCCAGGAGTGGTGGAACACATCTTTGATCCCTTCAGATGGGAAACACAGTTCTCTGATCCCAATAATTAGAGTTCAGAGACACACACATGGGATTTGGAGGGACCTAGGTTTGGAGATTACTTACAAAAGGCCTTCTCGATGCAGGCAGATTGTCCTTTGGGATCTCAAATTATATACACCAGAGCTGGTTTAGCTCCAAGGTGACAGAATGATTTCTTCTTTAACCCGGATTGAAAGATAAAGCTTTGTATGTTGTCGGAAGGCCAAATTTGCTTCAGGAGAAGTACTACCTAGCCCCCACCCCTACAAAAAAAAATAAAAAGAGGGCAATTGTCCCAGGGTTGGGATTGGGGCAGGGCTCTGTTCTTATCTTTCCAGGAGAATCGAAGGGTCCATTAGGGGAGCCCGGGGACGGCTGGACATCGGAAACCTCAGCAGAGAGCAGAATCAGGCACCAAGGTGCACAAGTGACCCAGTTGATTCTGCCTGGTAGACTTCCTCAATAGCTGTCTCCATCAGGGGCCTGCAACCACCACGGCAATCCAATGTCGCTGGGACCGTTCAGCTCTACACAATGCCCCGGCAGGAACCTCAGTGAAGCCTGCAAGATCAGCTTCTGCCTACAAACCCCTTAAGTCATCTAAACAGCTGAGAACAGAAGGACTGAACATGAAAGGAGTGTACTAACATTTTTAACCATTTTTTCCATTTGAGTTCGGGCCCCAAACAGGTCTACTACGACCCAAATCAGCAGGAAGTCACTTTAAGAGAGCGACGTCCCATGCCCAGAGGGTGGGGAAGGTGTTTCTCCGCCCTTCTTTTTGGTTATTTGAAGGAAAACTGAAAACTCCGATGTTTAGGGGAAGAGATTACAAGCTGATAAATGGTCCTGTTTAATGGGTTTTGGACGTTAGCCCCAGGTACTTCCTACTTTTCCTTTTCTGTATCCTTCTTCCTCTCCTATGTAGGAGTGCATGGCTTGAGAAAAATGAGATATAGACATAGCACAGGAAGGTACAAGAAGAATGGGCAGATTATTGAATATGCCCTTATACCTTTGTATATTGATACACAATTAGTACTTTATTTTGCTAAAGTGGTATTGACCATTGTTTAATGTGCAAAAATAAGATTGTATTGGATTACATCGGTATTGATCTTTGTATATTGATACAAAATTAAGATTATAGTTGGCCACAATGGTATTGACCCTTGCATATGGACGTAATATTAAGATTGTATTGGGCTACATAGGCATTGATATTTTTATATTGATACATAATTAAGAATATATTTAACCACAATTGAATAGATCTTTGTATATTGATACAAAATTAAAGGTAACGCTTCCTAATGGTATCATACCTAGAGATACTTAAAAATAAAATATGAAGCTCTGGCCTCTTGATACCAACCGTCTAAAACGGTCTAGGACAGTTAAGTAAAGCAAACTCCTATTCATGCAAACATGTCACTTTGTTAGCTAGTATGACAGTCTATCACAGATATTCTCTAAACTACCCAGTAATCAAGTTGCTAAGAGACTAGCAACATTTGCTTATCTAAATAAAAGAGATGGATAGGGCATCTTCAAAAACCCCAAGAGATCTGCAGAATATGACATTCAAAGATGTTATCTTAAATCAAGATTTTCTTTTTTTTTTATATCGAGACATATCAGCGCCTGACAGCACCCCCTATTCTACTCCAAGTAGAAGACAAGCATCGAAGAACCTCCACTGTAAGATGGTTGAATTAGTGGCAAGCCTATCTCTTGGCATGAAAAAAACCCTTGCACCAACTGCAGACAGACTGCTGTCCAAAAAGGACAAAACTTGGTAGCAGGGAAGTCGACAGCCTAACTCTGCCAAGACAGGGTAGGTAAGTCCTTCATAATCCCTGCTCTACAACAAATGTCTGTCAGAGAAACAGGACCCAAAGGCTGAAGACTGATGCAGGAATGTATGGAGAGAAAGTGGGAACTGTCCAGGCAGTCATTGGTATGTCCTTTCTTAGTTTTGGAAGCTGCAGGCCCTGCACTTCCTATATAAGCAAATATATTTATCCCTCTCAGGTCTCTGAGGTGGTTGAAGAATAGACAGCTAGAGTCTCATAGCTAAATTTTGAGTTGTTTAGGAATCAAGAGAGTGTTATAGATCTAAGAAGATACTCTTAAAAGTGTGTTGCAAGTTAGTATGAATGTTGAGTCAGATATAGACCTTTAAACACATGGAGATTGTTAGATAGTAGAATCATAAATTCAGGGGCCAAATATGTATAAACTGGACATTCGGAAGGTATACTGGGCCATTTAACTCTCATAAATGTGGCATATTTATATCTGTTGTTTTGTATATTACTTACTGTTATAAGAGAAGGAACCATCTGTTGGACTGAAAGGAGAAACTTCTGGGGGGAAGAGGGTGGAAGGGCGGGATAGGAAGGGGGAATAGGGAGAGGTTTTTGACTGAGATGTAACTGAAGAAAAAAAAATAAAGTATTTATAAAAAAAAAATTCCACCAGAGAACTAATACAGCTGAGAAACACCTTCAGCAAGTGGCTGGATACAAAATTAATACAAAAACATCAGGAGCTCTTCTTTATACAAAAGATAAATAGCGTGAGAAAGAAATTAGGGAAACAACACCCTTAACAATAGCCACAAGCAATATAAAATACCTGTGTGTGGGTTAACTCTAACCAAACAAATGAAAGACTTGTATGAAAAGAACTTCAAGTCCTTGAAGAAAGAAATCGAAGACAACATCAGAAGATGGAAAGATCTCCCATGCTCACGAGTAGGTAGGATTAACGTAATAAAAATGTCCATCCTACCAAAAGTAATATACAGATTCATTGCAATTCCTACCAAAATACCAATGCAATTCTTTACAGACCTTGAAAGAATAATTCTCAGCTCCATATGGAATAGCCAAAAACCCATAATAGCTAACTCAACACTGTACAATAAAAAAACATCTGGAGGTATCACCATCCCTGATTTCAAGCTATATTTCAGAGCAATTGTAATTAAAAACATCATGGTACTAGTATAGAAACTGACGACTCGATAATTGGAATAAAATTGATGACTCAGAAATAAACCCACACACCTATGGTCGCTTAATTTTTGACAAAGAAACCAAAATAATACAGTAGAAAAATGGCATCTTCATCAAATGGTACTGGTCTAACTGTATGTCAACATCTAAAGAATGCAAATAGACCCATACTTATCACCTTGCACAAAATTTAAGTGCATATGCATCTAAAACCTTCACATAATACCAGACACACTAAATCTAATAGAAGAGAAAGTGGGGAAAGGTCTGGAACTCATTGGCACATGCAACAACATCCTGAACAGAACACTAATAGATCAATCTCTAAGACCAACAATTAATAAATGGGATCTCATGAAACTGACAAGCTTCTGTAAGGTAAAGGAAACTGCCATTGGAACAAAATGGCAACCTACAGACTGGGAAATGATCTGTACCAACCTCACATCCAATAGAGGGCTAATATCCATAATTTATAAAGAACTGAAGATATTAAATACCAAGAAACCAAATGATACAGTAAAAAATGGGGAACAGAACTAAACCAAGAATTCATAAAGGAGAAATCTCTAATGGCTGAGAGACACTTGAAGAAATGCTCAACATTCTTAATCATCAGAGAAATACAATTTAGGATGACCCTGAGATTCCATCTCACAGCTGTCAGACTGGCTAAGATCAAAATCTCAAATGACAGCACATGCTGGAGAGGTTGTGGAGAAAGGGGAACACTCCTCCATTGCTGGTGGGAGTGAAAACTTTTACAACCACTTTGTAAATAAGGCTGGCAATATCTTAGAAAACTTGAAATAGCTCTACCTCAAAACCCAGCCATAGCACTCCTGGGTATACCTCCACATGATTCCTCACCAATGCACAAGGACATCTCCTCATCTATGTTCATAGAAGCCTTATTTATAATAGCTAGAAACTGGAAACAACCCAGATGCCCCTCAACAGAAGAATAGGTTAAAAAAAACTGTGGTACATTTTCACAATGGAATACTATTCAGTTCTCAGAAACAACGAAATCATGCAATTTGCAGCCAAATGGACAGAACTAGAAAAGCTCATCCTGAGTGAGCTAATCCAGACTCAGAAATATGCACATGTCATCTATTCACTTATAATTGAATTTTAGCCAGGTAGTACAGGATAACTATTCTACAACCAACACACCAAAAGGAACAGGAACTTTGACCTTGTTAACTGTTAGTGGGACACTTCGCCCTAATGGATTTGTCATATAGGCCCCCAGTGCAAGAGGAAGCTCTTAATCCTCATATGACTTTTTTTTAATAATTTATTTTTTATTTCTTCAAGTTACATCTCAATCACAATCCCCTCCCTACTCCCCCCTCCAGTCCCACCCTTCCACCCTCCTCCCCCTCAGCCCCCCATCCTCTTCCCTTCTTTTTTTTTTTTTTTTTTTAGTTTAAGGTATTTATTTTTCCCCCCAACAGCTCTCCCTTTCAGTCCAAATAATGGTTCTTTTTCTTATAACTATAAATACAATACAAAACAACAGAAATAAATAGGCCATGATTATAAGAGTTATATGGCTTAGCATACATTCCCTCATATGACTTTTAAACTGAGTGAGGCTAATATATAGGGGTAACCCAATCCGGAGGAGTACAATAGATGGGAGGGGGGAGAGTGTGGGAGAGTGGGACTGGGAGGGGTGCAGAGAGGGGACTGTGATGGAGATGTAACTTGAAGTAATAAATAAACATAAAAAAGAAATAAGACTGGAGCTCTCTGCCCTCATCTCTAGCTGGTTACACAGTTTTTCTCTTCCAAACTTCCTTCCTACCTACTTAGCCATTTGTTTCAGCCCCAAATTCCTGGAGGCATTTCCTGGGAATATTCCAGTTATGCCTTCCAGAGAGGCACATACACCTGTGAAACATGTAGGCAAGCTTCATATCTTCACTCTCCCACCTTTCCTCTAAATTGAATTCCCAGCCTGATTCCCCACCTCAGTATTAGACTATATGCCGGGGCTCCTTTCACTCTCTAACAGCATTCCCAGGAAACTAAGCTGATCCTAGTAGAATTTCCTGCTATCCTTCCTACTGTAGAAGCCTCTTCATGCCACCCCTTCCTGTCTGGCCCCTCTGCGTTCCTAGAAATCAATCTCCAATAGTCAAAAACACATTGTACCTAGATCCCCTAGTGGCCACACAGAGCAAATCCCAGAAGCATTCCTTATGAGGCTAAACACAGCCACCACACTCTCCTAAATGCAAAGAGGGCAAGAGAAAACAAGGAACAAAATACCCATTCAACAGGACCACATATGTGGACCTAGAATTATAATATTTCAAAACATGAATGCCTAGATGCCAGAGTAAAAACACAATCAATAACAGTCAATAAAATACGTTCCCACCAAAAAGCAACAACCTTACTAACATAAAGCACTGAGAAATGCAGCACAGCTGAAGCACAAGACATGGGCTTTAACTTCACGTATATGATACAAGTCCTTAAAGAGGAAATGAATTAACCTGTTAAAGAAAACTGTGAAGATACAGATAGTGGAAGGAAATGAAAAAAAAAATTCAAGGCATGAAACTGAAAGTAGAATAAATAAATAAGATCCAAACTGAAGGAAATTAGAAATGAAAAATTTAAGAACCCAAACAGGAAGTCTCACAAACAGAATAGAAGAGGTGAAACAGAGAATCTCAGGCATTGAAGACAAGATAGAAGAAACGGATATCTCAGTTAAAAAAAAAATTTAAAAGCACAGGCACAAAATATCCAAAAATCTGGGAAATGATGAGAAGACCAAATTTAAGAATAATAGGAAATATTACATTGTATTTTTATTATATTTTTAAGTTTATTAACTCTTCTTTAAAAAGTATTATTTACTTCTAGAACATAGTTTCCTCCCTCCTCCCCTCCTGGACCCTCCCTTCCTCTCTCCTTCCCTCCCTCATTCACTCCCTCCCTCCCTCCCTCCTTGTTCCTCTACTTGGTACTCTCCTTCTCCTCAGATGAGGTGGGCCCTCACATATGATACTCCCTCAGATCTTGCGTCATGTGAAGGCCAAGAGCTTCCACTTGAACTGGAGCTTGATAAGGCAATCAAGTTGCTAAGAGACAAGCAATATTTGCTTATCTAAATATAAGACATAGATAGGGCATCTTCAAAAACCTCAGGAGATCTTCAGAATATGGCATTCAAAGATGTTTTCTTAACTTAAGATTTTTTGATATCGAGACATGTCAGCTCCTGACAGCACCCCCTATTCTACTCCAAGTAGAAGATGAGCATTGAAGAATGTCCAGTGGGAGATGATTGAATTGGTGGTAAGCCTTTCTCTTGAAAAGAAAAACCCTTTGCTTCAACTGTAGACAGACTGCTGTCCAAAAAGGACAAAATTTGGAAGCAGGTAAGTCGACAGCCTAGCTCTGCCAAGACATGGTAGGTAAGTCCTTCATAACCCCTGCTCTACAATCAATGTCTGTCAGAGAAACCAGACTAAACGGCTGAAGATTGATGCTGTAATGTATGGAGAGAAAATGGGAACTGTCCAGCAGCCACTGGTATGTCATTTCTTAGTTTTGGAAGCTGCAGGCCCTGCACTTCCTATATAATCAGATATATTTAATCCCTCTCAGGTCTCTGAGGTGGTTGAAGAAGAGATAGCTAGAGTCTCATAGTTAAATTTTGAGTGGTTTAGGAATCAAGAGGATGTTCTGGATCTAAGAAGATATTTTTAAAATTATGAGGCAAGTTAGTATGAAAACTGAGTTAGATATAGAACTTTAAACTCATGGAGATGGTTAGATAGTAGAATGTTAAAGTCAGGTGCCAAATACATATGGACTGGACATTGGGAATGTATGCTAAGCCATATAACTCTTATAATCGTGGCCTATTTATTTCTGTTGTTTTGTATTGTATTTATAGTTATAAGAAAAAGAACCATTATTTGGACTGAAAGGGAGAGCTGTTGGGGGGAAAAATAAATACCTTAAACTAAAAAAAAAAAAAAAAAAAGAAGGGAAGAGGATGGGGGGCTGAGGGGGAGGAGGGTGGAAGGGTGGGACTGGAGGGGGGAGTAGGGAGGGGATTGTGATTGAGATGTAACTTGAAGAAATAAAGAATAAATTATTAAAAAAGAATAATAGGAAATAGAACAGGGAGAAGAATACAAGGTCAAAGAACAGAAAATATTTTCAACAAAATTATAAAAGAACAATCTCCCTAACCTAAAGAAGGAAGTGCCTACCAATGTACAAGAAGCATATAGAACACTAAATAGACAGGACCAGAATATAAATTTCCCACAGCACAAAATAACCAATACTCTAAATGAATAGAAGAAAAAAGAATATTAAAGGCTGCAAAGGAAAAAGACTAAGTAACATATAAAGACAAACCTATTAGAATAACACTTGCCTTCTAAATGGAGACTTTTAAAGTCAGAAAGACCTGCACAGATATTCTACAAACTCTCAAAGACCACAAATGCCAACCTAGTCTACTGTACATAGCAAAAGTTTCAATCACCATAGATGGAGAAAAGAAGATCTTGCACATCTATCTATAAATATAGCCATAAAGAATCCCTAGAAGGAAAACTGTAACGTGAAGAGATGAATTACACCCAAGAAAAAGCAATTAATAATCCCTGACCAGCAATCAAAAGAGAGAAAATGAAAGCATACACCACAAATACAAAATAACAGGAATCAAAACAAATACTTGCACCTTGATATCTTACATTAATGACCTAAATTTCCCTAAAACACAAGCTAACATAATGAATATGAAAACAGGACCCATCCTATGACTGAATCCAAGAAACACATTTTAACATCAAGGATAGATATCTTCTCAAGGCAATGAAGATATTTCAGTTAAATAGACCTAAGAAGCAAGCCTGTATACTCATTTTAATATTTGACAAAATAGATCCACACCAAACTAATCAGAAGAGATCAGCAAAGATATTACCTAATCATCAGAGGAAAAAACATCAAAAACATTTTAATTATTAACATCTATGCACAAACACAAGGATACACAGGTTCATAAAAGAGACACTACTACAGATCAAATCATATATTGACTCTTACACACTGGTAATAGAAAACTTCAGTACCCTACTCTGTCCAATAGGCAGGTCATCCAGAAAAAAAACTAAACAGAGAAATACTGGATCTAACCAACATCATACACAAAACAGACCTAACAGATACTTGCAGAACATTTCACTCAAACACAAAAAAATTATACATTCTTCTCAGTGCCTCATTGTTGTGGTGATGTTATGCATTCTAAATGTTAATTAACCTTCTCCCAGAAGCCTGCTTGCTGTACACCAAGTGAAGCTATGCTACCTTTCTTGTTAACCATTGTCTCTAACTGGTTAAATAAATGCTGAGGACTGAGATTGGGAAAAGATAGAAGTAGGCAGGACTAAGGTGTACAGCCTTTTAAAACAGAGAGGTTTATGAGTAGAAGAAACCTCTAGAAGAAGTAGAAGAAGCCAAGAGCAGGAAGGAGGACACATGCAATGGGCTAGAGAAAAAAAAAAATCCTTCCTTGTGGCCTGAAACATTGACATAGCATGGGGAATAACAGCCCAGGGGACATATGTATATGGGATCATATTTGGGGAATAGAATTATGAGCTAGCTTAGATGGGCTAAGATTGCACAATCCAGGGCTAGGCTTATTTAAATCTATCAGGTGTCTGTGTGCTCATTTAAAATGGCAGGTTAAGAATTAACACTGCTGACCCATTAACAAAAATTTAAATACTGAAAAATAATTTAATTAGCCATTTTCTACAAATGGTGCATGGGGAAGCTTGGCGGGGCAGCTGTGGATATTTATTAATAACTTTAAAATGTTATATTAGAAAAGCAGAAATGCTCGTGACCTGGAGGGACAGCAAGTAGCACTTGCCATGAGGCCAATGGGCCTCTATTGCTTTCACTGGCAGTCTTTGGCCACCCCGGACTTTTCCCTAATATTTAAATACACCAAGACCTTTTAATGTTTCAACACTTAGCCCTTAGCTGGACAGACTCTCAACTAGATAATCTCAATTAACACAGACCACCTAATCCCAAACAGCCATGTGATCTGCTGTACCTTCCAGAGTTCTCAGACATGTTTGTCTGCTTCCATGTCTCCTTTTACATCCTCTTTGTAAAACTCAAGGGTCTTGTTTCCATCTCAGGAAGTCCCACCTTCCTATACTCTTTCTGCCCAGCTAATTGGCCATAGGCAACATTTTTGTTTGTTTTTAAATAAAATTATAAAAATTTTAAATGAATAAAAACATCTATACACCTTAATAATCTTAAGTACTCATAAAAATTGCATTTCCCTCAAAAGGGAGCATTTTTAAAAACATATATTTATTACTTCAAGTTACCTCTCCGTTACCACCACCTCCATCCACCCCTTCACAATCCCACCTTTCTACCCTCTACCCTCTCTCCCACCCATCCCATCCCTCTGGTGTGGGGTGCCTCTGTGTATCAGCTCCCTTCAGTTCATTAATCACATGAGGTCTAAGAGCTCCTCTTACACAGGAGGGATACATGGCAGTTCCACTACGGTGGAGTGTTCCATTAAGAGGTAACCAAGTCTATGTTTCTTTTCTTTGGGGGTCTATTGATTGTAGGATGGTTATCCCGTACTATATGGCTAAAATTCAGTTAACCTGAATAAATGCCATGTGTATCTTTGTGAGTATGACTTCGCTCATTCATGATGAGCTTTTCTAATTCCATCCACTTTGTGACAAATTGTATGATTTCCTTGTTTCTGACAGCTGAGTAGCAGCTTTTATTAACCAATCAGAGAATGCCTCAGAAGGGGCAATAACCAGATTTCAACATTGAAATCAGCCTTTTAGAACCAATGTATTAGACTTTCCTCCAACATCTCCCCGTTTAAGTCTAACAAAAGGCTCCTTTTCTTATAACAATAAATACAATACAATAAAAACAAAAACAATTAGGAAAATTATGAGGTATGACATTCATTCTCAATGTCCAGTTCATATGTATTTGACTAGTCAACTAGGAAATATATTCTATTATATACTTTATCTTGATGAGTTTAAGGTTCTATACCTAACTCATCTTTTATCCTAACTTAATTACTAACTAAAATTATCTTAATCCTAAAACATCCTTTTAATTCCTAGACAACTTAAAACTTACTGTGAGGCTATAACTATGTAGTCTTCAATCATATCAGAAACCTGAGAGGGATAAATATATATAAATAAACAGGAAGTGCAGAGCACAAAGTAACTTCCAAAACGATGAAATGAGAGACAACCAGCTGCCAAGATGGTCCTCAGTTTCTATAACATTGGAGCATCATATTTAGCCTTCTGGTCAAGCATATCTCATAGACTTAGCTGTGGAGCAGGAGATAAGATTTGCCCATTCTGTCTTTAGAATCAGGCCATCTATTTACCTGCATTGAAGCTTTGGTCCATCTTTGGACGGTATATAGTCTGTTGAGCGATCAGGGGCAATTCTGTCCAGTAGGAATTATCTCCTGATGGAGATTTTTCTTTTTTTTCATTATTTATCATTTTTTCCTTTATTTTTTATTTCTTCCAGTTACATCTCAATCACAGTCCCCTCCCTATTCCCCCTCCAGTCCCACCCTCCCACCTTCAACCCCCCATCCTCTTCCCTTTTTTTTTCTTTTCATTTAAAGGTATATCTTATTTCCCCCTGCAGTTTCCCCTTTCAGTCCAACAAATGGCTCTTTCTTTTATAATAATAAATACAATACAGTACAACAGAAGTAATTAGGCCACAGTTATGAGGGTTATATGGCTTAACGTACATTCCCAATGAGCAGTCCATATGTATTTGGTACCTGACTTTAACATTCTACTATCTAAACATATCCATGAGTTTAAAGTTCTATATCTGACTCAACATTCATACTAACTTGCAACACAACTTTAAAAGTATCTTCTTAGATCAATAAAACTCTCTTGACTCCTAAGCAGTTCAAAATTTAATTATGAGACTCTAGCTATCTGTTCTTCAACCACCTCAGAGACCTGAGAGGGATAAATGTATCTGATTTTATAGGAAGTACAGGGTCTGCAGCTTCCTAAACTAAGAAATGACATACCAGTGGCTGCCTGGACAGTTCCCATTTTCTCTCCATACATTACAGCATCGATCTTCAGTCATTTGGCCACGTTTCTCTGACAGACATTGTTTGTAGAGCAGGGGTTATGAAGGACTTACCTACCCTATCTTGGCAGAGCTAGGCTGTCAACTTACCTGCTTCCAGGTTTTGTCCTTTTTGGACAGCATTCTGTCTACAGTTGGAGCAAGGGGCTTTTCCTACCAAGAGATAGGCTTGCGACTAATTCAATCATCTCCCACTGGAGATTCTTCGATGCTCATCTTCTACTTGGAGGAGAATAGGGGGTGCTGTCAGGAGTTGATATGTCTTGATATAAAAAAATCTAAAGTTATGAAAACATCTTTGAATGCCATATTCTGCAGATCTCTTGAGGTTTTTGAAGAGGCCCTATCTATCTCTTATATGAGGGTAAACAGATGTTGCTTGTCTCTTAGCAGGTTTACTTCTGATTAGCTTAGCAAGTAACTATAATAGGCTGTCATAGTACCTAACAGAATGACCGGCTTGCATAAGCATTAGTTTGCATTTCTTAATTATCCTAGACAGTTTATGACAATTAGTAGTAAAATGCCGAAACATCACATTTCATTTTTTTTCTTTACCTCCTAACCCTTCCATCCCATTTCTCTGGGGTGGGGTGTCCTTATATAACAGTCACTCATCTCAATTGAGAGGTTGTATGAGGGCCAAGAGCCACTTCATTCATTGGGGATCTACAAAGCAGTACCATCAGTAAAAAGTGTCTTATTGCCCGGAAGAGAGAACTACTAAACAAAAAAACCAATAAGCATACATACAATAGATAAAAAAGACTAAAAATGAGAAAAATATAACTAATATATAAAAAATAAATAAACAATAAAAATTAAAAATAAGAATTCTATGCCCAAGTTCCCTTTGGTGTGTTAGTTGTAGTATCGATACCTTCTACTATATAGTTAAAATCCTACTATAAGTGAATAGATGCCATATGTGTCCTTCTGAGTCTGGGTTAGTTCACTCAGGATGAGCTTTTCTAGTTCCATCCATTTGGTTGCAAATTGCATAATTTCATTGTTCCTGATAGCTGAATAATATTCCATTGTGTAGATGTACCACAGTTTTTTAACCCATTCTTTGGTTGAGGGACATCTGGGTTGTTTCCAGTTTCTAGCTATTACAAATAAGGCTGCTATAAACATAGATGAGGAAACTTCCTCATTATTCCATGAAGAGGCATTTGGGTGTATACCCAGAAGTGGTATGGCTGGGTCCTGAGGCAGAACTATTCCAAATTTTCTAAGATATCACCAGACTGACTCCCATAGTGGTTGCACAAGCCTGCACTCCCACCAGCAATGGAGGAGGGTTCCCCTTTCTCCACACCCTCACCAGCATGTGCTGTCATTTGAGTTTTTGATCTTAGCCATTCTGACAGATGTGAGATGGAATCTCAGAGTCATCTTGAGTTGCATTTCTCTGATGATTAAGGATGTTGAGCATTTCTTAAAGTGTCTCTCAGCAATTAGGGATTCGTCCTTTGTGAATTCTCTATTTAGCTCTGTCCCCCATTTTTTAATTGGATTATTTGATTTCTTGACATTTAATTTCTTGAGTTTTTTGTAGATTTTAAATATTAGCCCTCTGTCAGATGTGGGGTTGGTGAAGATTTTCTCCCAGTCTGTAGGCTGCCGTTTTGTTCAAATGACAGTGTCTTTTCCCTTACAGAAGGTTTTCAGTTTCATGAGGTCCTATTTATTGATTGTTGATCTCAAGTCCTGAGCTGTTGTTGTTCTGTTCAGGAAGTTGTCACCTGTGCCAATTAGTTCGAGGTTTTCTCCCACTTTACCTTCTAGTAGATTTAGTGTGACCGGCCTTATGTTAAGGTCTTTGATCCACTTGGACTTAAGTTTTGTACAAGGTGATAAGTATGGGTCTAACTTCATTCTTTTAGAAATGGACATCCAGTTGGACCAGCACCATTTGTTGAAGATGCTGTCCTTCTTCCATTGTGCCTTTTTGGCTTCTTTGTCAAAAATTAGGTGGACATAAGTGTGTTGGTCTCTTTCTCGGTCTTCAATTTGATTCCATTGATCTACTGGTCTGTTTCTATACCAATACCATGCTGTTTTTACAACTATTGCTCTGTAGTACAGCTTGAAATCTGGGATGGTAATACCTCCAGATTTTTTTATTGTACAGGATTGATTTAGCTATTCTGGGCTTTTTGTTGTTCCATATTAAATTGAGACTAGCTCTTTCCAAGTCTATAAAAAAATTGTGTTGGTATTTTGATAGGAATTCCATTGAATCTATATATTGCTTTTGGTAGGATGGTCATTTTTATTATGTTGATCCTACCTATCCATGAGCATGGGAGATCTTTCCATATTCTAAAGGCCTCTTCCATTTCTTTCTTAAAGGGCTTGAAGTTCTTGCTGAACAGGTCCTTTACTTGCTTGGTTAGTGTTACCCCCAGGTGTTTTATGTTGTTTGTGGATATTGTGAAGGGGGTTGTTTCCCTTATTTCTTTCTCAGCCCATTTGTTTGTTTTATAAAGAAGGGCATCTGATTTTTTTGAATTAAGTTTGATTTCAGCCAGTTTGCTGAAGGTGTTTATTAGCTGTAAGAGTTCTCTGGTGGAATTTTTGGTGTCGCTTATGTATACTATCATATCATCTGCAAATAGGAATAATTTGACTTCTTTGTTTCCAATGTTTATCCCCTTGATCTTCTTCAGTTGTCTTATTGCTCTAGCAAGAACTTCAAGTTCTATATTGAAGAGATATGGTGAAAGTGGACATCATTGTCTTGTCCCTGAGTTTAGAGGAAATGCTTCAAGTTTATCTCCATTTATTTTGATGTTGGCCACTCACCTGCTGTATATTGCCTTTATTATTTCTAGGTACGGCCCTTGTATGACCGTTCTCTACAGAACTTTCAGCATGAAGGGGTGTTGGATTTTGTCAAATGCTTTTTCCAGATCTAACAGGATTATCATGTGTGTTTTTTTTTTCATCTTGTTTATATGGTCAATTATGTTGATAGACTTTCATATGTTGAACCATCCCTGCACTCCTGGGATGAAGCCTACTTGATCATGGAGTATGATACTTTTGATGTGTTCTTGAATTTGGTTTGCTAGTGTTTTATTAAGTATTTTTGCATGTATGTTCATGAAGGAGATTGGTCTGAAGTTCTCTTTCTTTGTTGGGTCTTTGTGTTGTTTAGGAATCAGGGTGATTGTGGTCTTGTAGAATGAGTTTGGCAGTGTTCTTTCAGATTCTATTTTGTGAAAGAGTTTGAAAAGTATTGGTGTTAGCTCCTCTTTGAAGGTCTGGTAGAATTCCGTGCTAAAGCCATCTGGCCCTGGGCTTTTTTTGGTTGGGAGATTTTTAATGACTGTTTCTGTTTCCTTAGAGGTTATAGGGCTGTTTACTCTGTTTATCTGATCTTGATTTAGCTTTGGAAGGTGAAATCTATCAAGAAAACTGTCCATTTCACTTAAGTTTTCAAATTTGGTGGAGTATAGATTTTTAAAGTAGGATGCAAATATTCTCTGGATTTCCTCAATGTCTGTTGTTATTTCTCCCTTTTCATTTCTGATTTTGTTGATTTGGGTTTTCTCCATCTGTCTTTTAGTTAATTTGGCTAAGGGTCTGTCTATTTTGTTGATTTTCTCGAAGAACCAACTCTTGGTTTCATTGATTCTTTGTATAGTTCTTTTTGTTTCTAAGTTGTTGATTTCAGCCCTAAGTTTGATGATCTCCTGCATTCTGCTCCTCTTGGGAATGTTTGCTTCTTTTTTTTTCCAATTCACCCAGTTTAGCTGTTAATTCTCTAATATGAGCTGTCACAATTTTCTTTTTGAAGGCATTTAGTGCTATGAAATTTCCTCATAGCACAGCTTTCATTGTGTCCCATAGGTTTGGGTATGTTGTGTCTTCATTTTCGTTGGATTTTAAGAAGTCTTTGATTTCCTTCTTTATTTCTTCCCTGACCCAGAGGTCCTCTAGTAAAGAGTTGTTCAATTTCCATGTGAGTGTAGACTTTCTGTTGATTCTTTTGCTATTGAAGTCCAGCTTTATTCCATGGTGGTCTGATAAGATACAAGGGGTTATTTCAATTTTCTTGTATCTGTTGAGGCTATCTTTGTGTCCAACTATATGGTCGATTTTGGAGAAGGTTCCATGAGGTGCTGAGAAGAAGGTGTATTCTTTTGTGTTTGGGTGAAATGTTCTGTAGATGTCTGTTAGGTCCATTTGGTTCATGATCTCTGTTAGACTCATTATTTCTCTGTTTGGCTTCTTTTTTGATTATCTGTCCATAGTTGTGAGTGGGGTGTTGAAGTCTCTCACTATTAAAGTGTTTGGATCAATGTGCGATTTAAGTTTTAGAAGTGTTTCTTTTATAAATGTAGGTGCCTTTGTATTTGGGGCATAGATGTTCAATATTGAGATGACCTCTTGGTGGATATTTCCTTTAATGTGTATGTAATGCCCTTATCTGTCTTTTTTATTAACTTCAATTGGAAGTCCATTTTGTTTGATATTAGGGTGGCTACTCCAGCTTGTTTCCTGGGTCCATTTGCTTGGAAAACCTTTCCCCAGCCCTTTACTCTGAGGTAGTGTTTATCTTCAATAGTGAGGTGTGTTTCTTGTATACAGCAAAAAGATGGGTCTTGTTTATGTAAGTCTGTGTCTTTTTATTGGCGAGTTGAGTCCATTGATGTTGATGGATATTAGTGACCAGGGGTTGTTATGTCCCATTATTTTGTTATAGCTGGCTGTCTTGTGTTTCTCTTTTGTTTAATTGCTGTGGAGGTTTCTATTTCCTCTTTTTTCTTGGGTGTAGTTATCTTCTCTGTGTTGGAATTTTCCTTCTAGGATCTTTTGTAGGGCTGGGTTTGTGAAGAGATATTGTTTGAATTTGATTTTGTCATGGAATATCTTGTTTTCTCCTTCTATGTTGATAGAGAGTTTTTCTGGGTATAGTAGTCTGGCTGGGCACCTATGTTCTCTCAGGGCTTGTAGGACATCCGTCCAGGCCCTTCCAGCTTTTAAAGTTTCTGAGAAGAATTCAGGTGTGATTCTGATGGGTCTGCCATTGTATGTGACTTGGCCTTTTTCTCTTACAGCTTTTAATATCCTTTCTTTGTTCTCTACATTTGGAGTTTCTATTATTATATGGCGAGAGGAATTTCTTTTCTGATCTAATCTGCTTGGTGTTCTGTAAGCCTCTTGGATTTTTACTGGCATCTCTTTCTTTAGGGTTGGTAAGTTTTCTTCTATGATTTTGTTGAAGATATTTCCTGGACCTTGGAGTCGGAAGTCTTCTCTTTCCTCTATGCTTATGATTCTTAGGTTCCGTCTTTTCATTGAGTCCTTGATTTCTTGGATGTTGTGGGTGAGAGATATTTTTAGCTTTCTCATTTTCTTTGGATGTTGTACTGATTTCTTCCATCGAATCTTCCATGCCTGAGATCCTGTCTTCCATCTCTTGCATCCTATTTTTGATACTCACATCCGTAGTTCCTGTTCCCTTCTCTTGATTCTCCATTTCCTCTTTTAATTCTGACTGTGTTTTCTTTATTGTTTCCATTTCTATTTTCATGTCTTGGATGGTAGTGTTCGTTTTGTACATTTCCTACTCCAGTTTCCTTTTTTGTCTGGAGATCTTTCATTGATTTATCCTTTTCCTGTTCAAGATGGGTCACTTTGGCTTGGAGCTCTTTAATGATGTTATTCGTTGTTTTGACTTGTAAAATTGTGGCTTCTTAGAATTCCTTCATAGTTTTAAGTTCTTCTTGAAGGGACTTTATCACTTTCCATAATGTAGAATTGTCATCGTTTTCATGTGTTTTAGTTGTGGTGAGGTGGTTCGGGCTGGACGGAATAGCGTTGCTCTCTTTTGTTGGAGACATTTCGCTCTTTTTTTTTTTTTCCCTCTGGCCTCTGGCCATGTGGAATTTTTTTTTTTTTTTTTTTTTTTTGCTGTCTTCTGGACTTGGGTCCAAAGGGGGCACTGTGGTGTAGGAGTAGAGTTTCCTTACTCCACTCCTATAAGGTGAGTCATTCAGTCCTGCCTCCCAGGTGGAGACCTAATTAATTCAGGTGGCGGAGCTGTGTACAAGTAAGCTCTGGTTCCCCGCCAGAAGGGCCCGTACTAGTACATAAATCCGACATACGACAGTTTCAAATATCTCGCTGTTTCCCCGGGGTTGGTTCCTGTAGCAGGTAAATCTGCAGTTCAGCTCCAGTAGCCTTGCCGCTCCCGCAGCTTGGAAACTAGCCAGTGATGTCACAGACTGCGATCTGTGGTCTGAAGGCACTTTGCAGCAGATCTTGGCTCACTTCCAAGGGTCACAACCTTTTGCCAGATAATTGGATCGTCTGTGTGAGACCTGGGAGTGCCCAGCAGGGTTGGGATTATCTCTGCGTGGTTTCTGAATCTGCCGGCTGGGTATTAGGTTGGAACTTACCAGGGGTCTCTCCTTTTGGGGGATGGGTTATCCCGATTCCCCGGTCCAGAGGCTTCCTAGCGTGTCCAAGAGTTGGAAGGGGCGTCCTGCCCAGGCATCTTCCGTGGTCCCTGTGTAGCTGGGTGAGATTTAGAAGGGGTAGTGCCCTTTGTACAGCGTCCTGCAACACTTGACGCCTTGTGACTGTTGACCCCGAAATCAAAATACGTCCGCGCCAGTCGCCGCCATCTTGGAATCTGTTGGAGATTTTTCATTGCTCATCATCTCCTTCCAAGTCCAATGGGAACTGTCAGGAGCTGACATTCTCATGTCAAAGACTTTTAGTAATAAATATATATTTAAATGCCATATTCTATATATCACTTGAGGTTTTGGAAGACCATCTATCCATCTCTGC
This sequence comes from Lophiomys imhausi, assembly GCA_907164525.1. NCBI lineage: Eukaryota > Metazoa > Chordata > Mammalia > Rodentia > Muridae > Lophiomys > Lophiomys imhausi. The sequence continues at coordinate 618,220 of CAJQZJ010032395.1, read as the reverse complement.
ATTTTGAATAAGCAAATGTTTCTTGTCTCTAACAAATTCTTATCTGATTAACTTAGAAAATATCTGAGATTAACTAAAGTAATATTCAATAAAATGACAAGTTTGAATGACTATCAACTTGAATTCCTTAATTATCCAAAAGAGTTTGTGATAGTTGCTATCAAAAGGACTAGAATATCACATTGCATTTTTAAGAATTACATAGGTACAATACCTAACCAGAATATAGCCTTAATTTTATATGAATATAAAAATTCTATACCAATGTGTCAAAAGATAACCCTATTTTGAGAATAACAATAGATTTAAGTTTCAGAGCAGATTCAATAATCTACCCTTTTTTCCTATCATTCTTATATCATGTCTATAAACTTAATTTTATATTAACAAGGATCTATAGGAGTAGATTCAATAATCTACTCTTTTTTTCCTGTCATTCTTATATCATGTCTATAATCCACCCTCCACTTTTTCCCTTTGTTTAAAATCTTTTCCCCCTACATAAGAGGGAAAGAAGGATAAAGAAAGGGAAAAGAAAGAAATCCCTAAGTCTAACCTCCTATACCTGGCTTAACAAGACCATTTAACAACTTGTAATCAATACCTCTAAACACTATCTACAACTCATTAAATGACTAAACATTCACCCATCCCAACTTTTGTGAATGAGGCATCACTCTCATAAAATTGCTTCCTGCTCTATTGGGACATAGAAAACCTGTTTGGAGGCTCAAAGAAAATGGAAAAACGAGTAAGCAAGTTAATAGTGACATTTTGGTCCAGTCTCTATGTGCTCAACAAATTGAATGTCATGAGAAGTTTGTAGTCCGAAGCTAAACTTTGGATGGGAAAGTTTAGGGCTTTAGTGAAGTCCTGGATAGAACAGTCTGTGAGGGTGGACCATCTTGCCAAGCCATTTGAAGTTGTTCTCGATGCACATTTTGGAGAAAACAGCTATTGAGACAGTCTGTGAGGCTGGATCATCTGGGCTATTTGTCTTATCTTCTTTGGTGCCTGGTCCCTTATAATTCTGTAATTACAAAAATGCCTGTGACAAATTGATTAAGGAAAATTTTCTGCTCTTTGTTTGCGAAGAATAAAGATATTTGTAAATCTCCAGTCATGCCACATGAAAGGATGGCATGTAATAATAAATCATGTGGCTTCTATGTATCCAGTAAGATTTTTGTTGGCTATGTGTACGTGTGTGTGTGTGTGTGTGTGTGTGTGTGTGTGTGTGTGTGTTAGCCAGTTTGAGCTGTTCCCACATAGTGGAATCAGGAAATATAAGATACCTCTTTGGTCTTTTGTTTGTAGCCAAGATCTGTAGGAGATCTTTCCAGTCAAATCTGATTTCTATCAGTTTGGATGAAAGACTTTTTTCTATTCTATAACTATTATTACATATATATGGCTATATAGAATCACTTTTAAGTTGAAAATTCAGCATAAGACTGTATGGAGTCTAAGTATTCTCCTGTAGAGTTGACATAAGTTTATTAATTAATTGAAATAGTTTTTTTTTTCTGTGTAGTTCTGACTGTTCATAGATAAGGTTGGCCTCAAACTCAAAAGGAACCTATCTGTCTCTGCCTTTGTCTCCCATGTTTTGGGATCAAAGGTATGTATTTATATATTTTCTTGCCTTTTCTCCTTTCCTTGGAGATTTAATTTCTATGTTGATATATCTACCCTTATTGAGACAGGGTTTCTCTTTGTAGCTTGGGCTGTCTTGATTTGCTCTGTAGAGCTCTGTAGATTAGATTGGCCATGACCTCACACAGAACCTGTTTTTTCTTGTCTTCCAAGTTTGGGATCAAGGTAAGAATTTAATTCTTTGAATTACCTTTATTAAACAATAATAGTAATTAAATCATTTTGTATTAGTATGAGTTCCAATGCTCTCATGGGAGGACCATTCTTGAGGACATTGATTTAGAGTAGCATGATATGCTATGTTATGTTAGCTTTTGTTAACGATTGGTGGTAGGAGGTATATGTTCCTCACCCAGCCTAACTTTCTTCAAAATTGATCACATACTTGAACACAAAACATGTTTCAAGAGATATAAGAAAACTGAAACAGCATCCTGAATCATATCTGGCTACCACAAATTTAAGCTGAATATCAACAATAACAGAAGCAATACAATGCTTACAAACTCATGGAACCTGAACAACTCACTATTGAATGAAATATAGGCTAAGAAAAAAAAATTAAAACTTATAAAATTTTAAAAATACTCAAATTTAAGAAACATAATGAATGCAGTTCTAGTAGGTAAGTTCATTGCACTAGGTGCCTACATAAATAAATTAGAGAAATCTCATATTGGTAGGTTAAAAACACACATGAAATTGCTAGAACAAAAAGAATAAATCATAGCCAAATGGAGTAGACACCAAGATATAATCAAGTTCATGAATGAAATCAGTATACTAGAAAACACAAGCTGGGCATGGTGGCACATGTCTTTAATCCCAGAACTCAGGATGCAGAGGCTGGCAGATCTCTGTGAATTTTATGACAGCCTAGTATTCACAGAGAAACCCTGTATTGAAAAACAAAAAACAAAAACAAAAAAAGAAATAAAAGAAAAAGAAACACACACACACAAATGAATAAACTAAATAAAATAAAGTAATACACTGAATCAAAAAAAAGAGTTGGCTTGTTAAGAAAATCAGTAAACCTGACAACCTCTTAGACAAATTAAAGGATGAAGAGAGAAAACCCAAATTAACAAAATTAGAGAGAAGCCAGATATCTCGAACCAGACCAGTGGCTCCTTGCAATGAACATTTGCTTGTTTGTTTGTTTTAGGTTTTTTAATATTTATTTATTACTTCGGGTTACATCTCCATCACAGTATCATCTTTCCACCCCTCCCAGTCCCACCCTCCCACCCTCTACCTCCTATACCTTCCATCCCACTCCTCTGGAGTGGAATGTCCCTACATAACAGTCTCCTGCCCCAGTTCAGCAGTCATATGAGTGCTAAGAGCCTCCTCATACACTGGGGGCCTACAAGGCAGAACCACTAGGGAAAAGTATCTCATTGACAGTAAACAAATTCTATGTTCATTTTCCCTTTGGTGAATTGTTTGTGGTATAGTTATCCTGTACTATATGGCTAAAATCCGATTAGAAGTGAATAGATGCCATGTGTATCCTTCTGAGTCTGGGTTATCTCACTCAGTATGAACTTCTCTAGTTCCATCCATTTGGCTGCAAATTGCATAATTTCATTGTTTCTGATAGCTGATTAATATTCCATTGTGTAGATGTACCACAGTTTTTTAATCCATTCTTCTGTTGAGGGACATCTGGGTTGTTTCCAGTTTCTAGCTATTACAAATAAGGCTGCTAGGAACATAGATGAGGAAACTTCCTTGTGATTTGGTGAGGAATCATTTGAATGTATACATGGAAGTGGTATGGCTATGTTTTGAGGTAGAGCTATTCAAAGTTTTCTAAGATATCACCAGACTAATTTCCATAGTGGTTGTACAAGCTTGCACTCCCAACAGCAATTGAGGAGTGTTTCCCTTTCTCCACAACCTTGCCAGCATGTGTTGTCATTTGAGTTTTTTGATCTTAGCCATTCTGAGAAGTGTGAGATAGAATCTCAGAGTCATCTTGAGTTGCATTTCTCTGATGATTAAGGATGCTGAGCATTTCTTTAAGTGTCTCTCAGCTATTAGGGATTCCTCTTTTGTGAATGTAAGTGAAGATGTGTGGAACAAGGGGCTACTGTGTGACATACTACAGCTTCTATGATCAAATGTTTTTCTATGCTTTGTTTTTTTGTTTATTTGTTTGATTTTGTATGGGTGTGGTATTTTGGTTTGGGTTGGGTTGGGTTTTTGTATTTTTTTGTTTGTTTGTTTGGTTGGTTGCTTTGGCTTGTTTTTTTGCATGGGGTAGGGGGTGAATGGCAGATATGAGGGGACCAAGAGCTGAGAGGGACTGGGATGCATGACTTGAAACTCACAAAGTAAAAAAAAAAAAAACACAGAGACAGATACAAAATTAAGGCACAAGTGTCATAAGCACACTTTTATTCTGCTATTGATTAACTTATGAAACAAATGAGTGGTCAGTACATTTTAATTTTAAAAAGCTTCTAAATGATAGTGGCATTATGATCCTATATAACAAATTTTCATAAATCTAACTGAGAAATACAATGATATAAATTTATAAGTTCAAAACTTGGATGTATCTTTATGATATAGTGTTAAGCAAAGCATTCATGTATGAAATATAAAAAATATACCCAAGAAACAATAAGAAAAAAACATTGCATTAAAAAGTTGAAAAATATCCTCCTGTTACTTTTATTTGTTTATTTATTTGTTTGTTTGTTTATTTATTTATTTGTTTATTTATTACTTTTTGCAAGGGTAAAGCATTAAGGCAGAGACATAATATCTCCTGATAGAGTAAAAGTGACAACTCAATGCGCTTTCACATGTAGAAAGATCTTACAAAAATTAAAATTGAAAAGTACTTTTTAGAGCTGAGTTATGCCATAGATCAACTTTATTCAACAGATTCCTATGGGGCACTCCTTGTCAACGTAAGAAAAGAAAAACAGTTTTCTCAGAAAGTACATGGGGTCTTCTCTTTAATTGATTGAGTTTTAGGTTAAAATGCAAGCCTGAACAAGCACAGAAAAAAAAAAACTTGGTAATAATTTTCTGCATCTTATCAGACAACAGTGGAATAAAACACAACACAGTTACAAGAGTAACTGCCAAAAATACAAACAAATTTGAAGATGAACAATATACTTCCAAATGAACTGTAGGACACTAGTCCATTAGGGAATCCATGGAGAAACATTAAAAAATCAAAAAAGAAAATGAGATCACAGTACATGAGCATCTCTTGGATACATCAAAAGCTGTCTTAAGAGGAAAATTTAAAGCTGTAAATACTCATATTAAAAAAATAATCCAGAGAAAAGATACAAATTACTAAGATTAGTAATGAGTGAGCTGCTGTCACAATAGACTGCAGTGAAATCCAGAAGATTATTATGAAATACAAACATAGGAAAACATAAAAGAAATGGATTGAATTCTAAATGTATGTGACCTACCAATATTAAGGCCAGAAAATAAAACAATGTAAATAAGCGTGTGGAAAGCAATGAATCTGAATCAGTAATAGAAAATATTCTCACGAAGAAAAGTTAAGATCTTTTTTTTTTGATTAATTTCACTAAAGTTTAACAGGAGACCTTATATCAAGATTTCTATAACTGCTGCACAAAGTTAAAAAGGAAGGGGTGCTACAAAATTCATTACATGAAGCTGGTATTATGCTAATACCAACACCCAACAAGGTTACAACACCAACAAAAAATCTGCATAAAAATTTTGCTGTTGAAGATTAATGTAAAAGATCTCAACAAAATAATGAAGCCAGGAACACATCAAAGAGATACTATAAGTTCTCCCTTTTGATATAGGTTACCACAGGTTTTGACCAAGTTAATGATACCAGGCAGGAGTATTATGTTATGGAGTGGGATTTAAATCCAAACTAAATACTGTACCAAAAAACTCCCACATCTTATAACATTTGACAAAGTAGAAAAGTCTAAAAGTAGCATACACACACACACACACACACACACACACACACACACACACACACAAACATGCATACATACACACCCCAAAACAAGTAGCTTTCTTAGATACTAACAAAATCATACTGAGAAAAAAAACCATGGAAATAAGTCTACTCACCCTAACATCAAAATAAGGAATGTTTGGATAATGCCAACTAAGAAAGTAAAGACTTATACAAAGAAAACTTGAGTGCATTTAAGAAAGATAAAAATGAAACAAAAGAAGATTCCAGGAGACAGAAAGACATACTCCCTTATGGATTGGTGAGGTTAATATAAAAATGGTGAGGTTAATATAAAAATGAGCATGCTACCAAAGATTCAATACAATATCCATTGAAATTCTAAGACAATTATTCACAGAAATTGAAAAATGAGTACCAAAATTCATATGAAAAGAAATATGCAGAATATGCAAACCAATCCTGAACACTAAAATAATACTGCTCCAAATATCACCATCACTGATTTCAAGTTATAGTACAGAACTGTAGCAATAAAAATATCATAGTAGCGACATAAAAAATACACACTTGACCAATTTACTGTGTGATTCTCTAGTATGAATAACATTGTTTCTTTAACAAATACCTAATCCTTTTAATATAATAATGGAAGCACTAGTCAGAAGAATAAGGAAAAATAAGGAACTTAAAGAAATACAAATTAGAAAGGGAATAAATACAATTTTATGTATTTGTAGTTGATATCTTGATATTTATAAGAGATCTCCAAAACTCCATCAGAAAACTTCTAAAAAATTTGACGATTTTAGAAGAGTGGCAGGATACATATTCTTCTTACAAAAACTAGTAGACTTTCTATACAACAGCAACAAAAATACTGAGAAAGAGATACTGGAACATTACCACAAGTTAAAATAGTGGCAAAGACAATAAAATATCCTGAAGTGAACCTAACCAAAAATGATACCTCTAAAATGAAAACTTCAAATCTCTATAGAAAGAAATTGAGAAAAACACTAGAAAATATGAAAACATCTCATGTTCATAGATCAGTAGAATCAATATTGTGAAAGTGACCAACCTACCAAAGCAATTTACATACTGAATCTGAATGTAATACCCATCAAAATGCTCACAACATTGTTCACAGAAATAGAAAAAAATCCTAAAATCTCTATAGAATCAGAAAAGGTCCCTGACAGCCACAGCAATCCTGAGCAAAAAGAATACTGGAGGATTGGATAGTCCAGACATTGAGATATATTATAGAACTATAGTAAAAGAAACAACATAATACTAGAAGAAAAAATCAGAAATGTATATCAATCTAATAAAGTAGAAGACCTAAACATGAGTACTTGTAACTATAGTCATCTTAGATTGACAAAAGAAGCAACAACAAAAACATTCTGGAGAAAAGAGCATCTTCAACAAATGGTGCTATAAAAACTGGGTGTCTACACACAGTAGAATAAAATTAGAACTGTGTTTATCACCTTCACAAAAAAAAAGTATATCCAAATGGATCAAAGACCTCAATTTGAAACCTGAAACACTAAAACTGCTGAATGCTAAAACTCTAAAAGGAGCACAGGCAATACTGCATAAGATACAGGTGTAGGAAAGGGCTTTATGAACACGAACTACATTTGCCCACTAATTAAAGCCAACAATTGACAATTGGGACCTCATAATAGCAAAAAGCTTCAGTACAGCTAAAGGAACAACCAATAGAGTGAAAAGGAAACCCACAGAATGAGAGAACCTTTGTGAGACATTCATCTGACAAAGGGTTAATACCCACAATATACAAATAACTCAAGAAATAGTCAAAAAACAAGTAATCCAATTAAAAATGGAATAGATATCTAAACAGAGTCATTGACAGAAGATACAAAAATGGTTAAATGATTTTAAAATATTCATCATCCTTAGCAATTAAGAAAGTGTAAATTAAAACAACTGAGATTTCAATTTGCACCAGTGAAAATGACTTAAATCAACAAAAGAACTGGCAACAAATGCCTATGAGGTTGTTGAGAAAAGAACACTCATACACTTTTGGTGAGAATAAAAATTATTGTAGCAACTCTGATAATCAGTATAATAATCCTCAAAATAACTTAAAATTAAATCTACCATGTAACCCAGCTATATCATACCTTGCCATAAGCCCAAAGGACATCACAGATGTCCTACTTCACAGATTCTTGATCACTAATGTTAATTGCCACCCTACTCACAATACCTAGGAAATAGAAGCAATCTATTTATCCTTCAACAGATGAATATACAATGAAAATATACTATATATACATAATAGAACACTATTCATTTTATAAAGCCAAAAGAATAAATCATGAAGTTTGCAGGTGGATTGATGGACAAAGAAAATATTATATTGAGACAACCAAGAGCCAGAAAGACAAAAACTGCATGTTTTCTCTCATATGAAGCTACTAGTTTCAAATCTTCAGATGTGCATACACAGCATTGAGTAACCACAGAAAACAAGTATAATGGGGACATAATTGAGGGGAAAAGACTAAAGAGGGAAACAAATGAAGATTATATGAAGAGGGAAATTGAAAACTGGGAATGGGGCTCCAATTTGGGAGAAGAGAAAGACGTCAATATGGTGGAAGGAGAAATGAGGGAATACCAAGATTGTTTAATAAAGCCTCAAAGCTTTTAATTAATATTGATGTATATTTACCATAAATTATATAAAACACATGTGTTATATATACTATTGCATGCATATATATAAGTGAAGTATTAAATATATATAATAATATTCAAATATATATAATGTACTAATTGAATAGATTTTAAATCTAGATAAAAGTCCATAGTCTGATATCTAGCTAATTTTTGTTTTATATATATGCCCCTTGACCAGACAATGTTTCCACAAGAACCATGAACTAACAAAAATTCGAGTACCACACATGAGAAACCTCTTTATGAATGGTGGGTAAGGGTTGTATAAGTGGCTTTCAAAACAATACAGATTGTTGATTCAGCCCTTAGTTTCCTCTCAGGCTTGAGGGTGGTTCTTATTGCTGAAGACATCTCACATTTAGGACACAAGGCTCTCATGATTTGAGCTAGATGTGACCTTGAATGTTATATTTCCTGCTGTATAGATTTCACGCTTCCAGAAAATACTGTGAAAGCTGCCAGTGGAGGAAGCATTAGACAGCCCCACAGAGCTGCGACACCTATGAACCACAGCAACTACCAGCATGGTAAAATACGTGGCACTCCCACCCATGGCAAACAGCAGCCATCTAATCGGGCCTAAATCCCACTCAACAGTAGGCAAAAGATTTTCTGGTAATAGAAACCTAGTTAACTTATGGGGCTAGTAAAGTCACAGATCTTAGAAAAGAATCTACTTTGCTAAATTATATTTTCTCACTACATTCTGAATGTTATTACCCTCAAACCAACAGACAAGTGTAGCTATTACCCCTCATCAAAGATGTCTCTCTTTACAGCAAACGAAGACCATCACAGAAACTAAAACTCAATTCAGAGATGCACAGATCCCAGAGGGAGAATAGAGAAGAAGGAAACCAATACAATTCTATTTTAATTAAAAATGTCTTTAAAAAAAATCTCGAAAAATGTTGGATATTCCTGGCACAAGAAGCTTAACTGTATCTCAAATGAACTATGCTTAAAAAAAAGTCTAATGATGTTTCATATTATTTAACTTTGTTTATTAGACATTCTAGAAACAGCAAAACTTTAGGGGTATTGAACAAAGGTTGCTAGAGACATTGGTGCCTACAGAATTCTTAAAGGAACTGCCTGCTGTGCTGAGTAGTTTTTGTCAGCTTGTGAAAAGCTAAGGTCACCTGGGAAGATGGAACCTTGACTGAGAAATTTGGAAATATTTGGAACCTAATAGTCATTCAAGACTTTCTTTTTTCTTTTTAAATATTTATTTATTACTTCAGGTTACATCTTCATCACAGTATCCTCTTTCCACCCCTCCCAGTCCCATCCTCCCACCCTCTACCCCCATCCCTTGCATCCCACTCCTCTGGAGTAGAGTGTCCCTACATAATAGTTCCTAATGCAATGGTAATTATCAGGAATATTAAAAGCAACTAGAATGATTTTCCAATTCAAGAACTTTTTTAAAAGGCCAATGTATAAAAACTTAAATAAACATCAACAGGAAAATAATAAATTTAAGTGGAGGTACTTATGAAATAACAAGTCAATTCAATAGTGAAAATTAGGAAGTCTAAAAAGTGATCCCTCTAAAAGTCATTGAAATATATTCATAAATATAAAACATGAATAAAATGAAAAAACACAGATGTAATAATAATTGAACCTACCAAATTATATGAAACCAGTTTGCATAATAACTTTAAGATGTGATGGTAGATATAAATATTTCAGAAAAAAAAATGAATTACCTATTTGAAATAAGTAGAAATAGATAATTTATTAGGAAAAATAGTTAAATTTAAGTTTGAGAAAACTTCTTAAAATAAATTTACAATAATAGAGACATTTTCAAAAATGTTAGGAGTTGATAAAAAATTAAAAATGTAAATAAATCCAACCAAATTTTACCTTACATTAGAAAACATAAAATAACTTTTTGATAAAATTTATTTTTAAATCCATTATTTTACATGAATAATAAAAGCTGTAATGAAGGTGGTAGCTAAGTAAATCTAATTTTATCTAAAAATGTATTATATTTTGATCATGAATACACTGAAGATTATCTGAAATATTTATAAATACAAATGTATTTATGTTTTACTACAAGTATACATCTGCATTTTAGATGGTCTAGATAAATAGACCAACTTACAATTGGTCCATTACCTATTGATACATTTCTATGTCAATTCGTTACACAAACAAAAGTTTGAAAATAAAAATATAGTTCCACTAATAGTCTTAAAATTAAAGAGCATATTTTAAAATACTGTTTCTATTAACAGTCTTTAAAAGTTCAAACCTTCAAAATAAATGACAACTCCCTGGGCTTGCTAAAGGATAACATACCTGTTGGAAAGAGAATGTTCAATGGAAAGCTTAGTTATTTTACTTCCTTTTTCAAAATATTGTTATTTTCTCACAAACTCTAAGTCAGTTTTCTCAAAGAATACCCATTTCATCAGCTATCTGAATTTCTTAAATAACTAATTTATAAGTTACTTTTGTTGCAACTGTTTACACTTTTATATCAATTGTAGATTAAAAAAAGAAAAAGAAGAAAGAAAATTCACAAAAGTGCAGAGTTACCCATAAACCCAGGGGCCCTTCCTCTAATTGTTAATGTCTTTCACTGGTAATACTTGAACAAACCTTATTAAATGAAAAGCACTATTTTCTTTAGGCCTTTGATCACTCTCTTGTGGTACACAGGATGGAGTTGACCAATGTTTAAAGTTGTATAGTCAGACACCTGGCTGTCTGGACAGTTCCCAATTTCTCTCTATAACAGTGGATCGTGTATCTTCAGTCTTTTGGTCTGGTATCTCTGACAGACATTTATTGTAAAGCAGGAAATATGAAGGACTTTCCCACCCTGTCTTGGCAGAGCTAGGCTGTTGACTTAACTGCTTCAAAATGTTGTCCTTTTTGGACAGCATTCTGTCTAAGGGCTTCTGTCAAAAAGCCCTTAGAGCAAGGGCTTTTTGTTTCCCAGTGGCTAGGTTGCCACTAATGCAACCATCTCAAAATGGAGATTCTTCGATGCTCATCATCTACTTGGAGTAGAATGGAGGGTGCTGTCAGGAGCTGACATGTCTCAATGTCAAAAGATCTTAAGTTAAGAAAACATCTCTAAATGCCATATTCTACAGATCTCTTGAGGTTTTTGAAGACCATCTATCTATCTCCATATAGCTGAATAAGCAAATGTTACTTGTCTCTTAGGAACTTGATTTCTAATTAACTTAGAAAACATCTGTGATACACTAAACTAGTACCTAACAAAATGATAAGTTTGAATGACTATTAGTTTGCATTTCGTAATTATGCTAAAGTTTGTGATAGTTGCTATCAAAAGGCCTAAAACATCACACTGCATTTTTAAGAATTATTGCTCTATACTTCCTTTTTATTCAGATATATTTATCCTTCTCAGGTCTCTGATGTGGTTGAGGACTAGATAGTTATAGTCTCACAGATAAGTTTTAATTTGTTTTGGAATTAAAAGGATGTTCTAGGTCTAAGAATATGTTTTTAAGTTGGTAATGAAAGTTAGGATGGAAACTGAGGTAAATGTAGAACTTGAAACTCATCAAAATAGATAGATAATAGAATATTCGTATTAGTTGCCAAATACACATGGACTGAACATTGGGAATGTATGTTATACCTTATAATTTTCATAATTTTTACCTAATTTTTCTTATTGTTTTGCATTGTTTCTACTGTTATAAGAAAAAGAATCTTTTATTGGACTTAACAGGGGAAATGTTGGGGGGAAAAGATACACCATAAATAAATAAATTACTATTTTATATTACCACAGGTTTCCCAAATATATATAGTTAGAACTTTACAGTATAAAGAAATTTCAGGTTGCCTTCTTTTACCTACTGGACTATATTTCAATTCCTTTCAAGCACTTTCATGGTTTGATATTCTTGTACCTAATGTTGATGTCCTTCTGCAACATTATTCCTATCTCAAAATATAAACTGTCAATTTGATGATATTGGAGAGGAGGCTTTCTGTAATTATTGGGTTTGATGAGGTCATGAGGATGGGACCCTGTCATATAGATGTACTATAATTTGTTTATTTCTTCACTCATAAGAGGAAATCATAGCTTCTACGCTGTGGAGATTATGAGTTAAAATTCAATAAAGAGTTGACTGGTTTTGTGGAGACATGACCAGATAGTGAAAGAGGATTTAATGTTCTTAGAAGTGACTACAAAGCCTCCTAAATCAGTTGTTCAGTTTTGATTTCCCAGAAGTCATAGATAACATACCTGTTGTCCCACTAATTGAGCTGCTTTATTGTGTAGGATTGTGATGTTCATGTAATGCAGAGGACAGTGCATTACACAGGAGAGTGGTGGGCAGGTTGACTTATGACACCTGTTTGAGAGGCTGGTGGTCAACCCTAGGATCACACCCCATTAGAAAGTGTGGCTTCATGAAGGTTGTCTGGATCTGGTTAGTGAAGGTCCCAGGTGTGAAGTGGCCAGCAGTGGGTGTGGGTCCAATGGCAGCAACAAACTTCAGCATGGCTCACTGGCCAGTGTTCCTGGAGGAGATGCTGAGTGGTCCTGAGCTGCTCTATAAACACCTAAGCAAACAGGAAAAAGGTGGAAGGGAATAAAAGCTGAAGAAAAAGATCACTGTTGTTACCCATCTCACTTTCTTTTTGATGTCAATGTTCAGGGTTTAGTTTGACAATAGATGTGCATTAGTAGCTGATGAATTTAAACAGCTATTCTATAACAAATGATATTCAGCATCTTTTCATGAGATCATTTGCATGCTGTATATCTTTTTATGATATTTCTGTTAAGTGTTTGTTCATGTTTAATTAAAGTTTATTCTCTTGTTTTTGAGTTTTAAGTGTTTCTACATTTTTGTATACAGTTCTTTGTTTTGCATTTTTTGATGAAAATAGATAATATATAGATTATCTTTTCATTCTCATAATGTTGTCTATTGCTTTTATGTTCTTCTTTAATTAGTTGTTCTACAGCCCTATAATAGAAGAAGCTTTTAATTTTGGTGAAGTTTATCACGTATTTGTTACTTACAATTCATGCTTTGCTATTGTAAAAATCTGAAATAAATGATCATAAGTTCAAGGTATGTTAGATTTTTCTCTATATTATCATCTGAAAGATCACATTCAACATTTAAAAAGATCTCTGATCCATTTTAGTTCACTGTTTTGAATTTTATTTTATGTCTAAATTCACTTTATTACTTCTAAGTGGATGTTCATTCATTGCACTCTTAGGCTTCGTTGATTTCTCTATTGATTCCTGTTTGTAGTTAAATAGTTTCTGGGTTTTTTTTTTTTTTTTTTGAGAATTTCATACCTACATAATGTGTTCTGATAAAATAAACTCCCCATTTTCTCACCTCCAATTCCTCCCTTATTTATCCATTATTTTTCCTCCCAAATTCATGTGCCTTGTTTTCTAGGTTTTTGTTTGTTTATTCTCTTCTCATATATTATTTCCCAAATGCAGTTCTCCTCACTCCTCCCTTCTTCCACCCCTTCCAGTCCCCCACACCCCATCCAGTCTTCTTTGGTTTCCCTTCAGAAAAAAAATGGAGCCGCCCCCCATGGATATCAGTGAAACATAGCATATCAAGCTACAGTAAAACTAGGCACCGCCCCTCCTATTAAGGTAGGATGAGGCAACTCAGTAGGAGAAAAAGGGTCCCAAAAGCAGACAAAAAAGTCACAGACAGTTCGTGCTCCAACTGTTAGGAGTTCTATAAGAAGACCAAAGTACACAGCAATGACATATATTCACAAGGCCTAGTTCAGACCTATACAGGTTCCCTGATTGTTGATTCAGTCTCTGTGAGAACCTATGAGCCAAGGTTAGTTGATTCAATGGGTTTTCTTTGGTGTTCTTGACCCCTCTGGCTCCTACAATCCTCCATCCTCCCCCTCTTCCACAGGATTCCCAGTGCTCTCCCTAATGTCTGGCTGTGGGTCACTGCATCTGTTTCCATCAGTTGCTGCATGAAACCTCTCTGATGATTATTGTGAAAAGCTCCTATCTACAAACATAATATAAATATCATGAGGGATAATTTCACTGATTTTTTTTTTACATTGCCAGTCTTGTTTGGTTCTACACCAGGTCTCTGGGATATTAGGTGTTTGGTCACTGACCCTCTAGGTAGTGTCAGGGGTGGGCTTTCTTTTGTGGCATGGGTCTCAAGCTATACCACTTACTGTTTGGCCCACTCCTGTAATTTACCCCAGCATACCTTTTTATCGCACCAATCTATTGTTACCTGCATGTATGGATGTAGGACCATCTCCTTGCACACAGTACCCTCTTTGATCCTGAAGTAAGCTAATATTCCCCTACCCAGTAGCCATAGTTGCCAAGCGCTTCTGAGATAAGGTAATGACTTCATAATCCTTCTCATCAATGCTGAGATATGTCTGATTTGGTCTTTCATAGATCTTGTGAATGAACTCACAACATCTATTCTGTATTGATGAGAAAATACTGTTTTCCTACAGATGTCAATTTTATGGGGCTCTTGGAATCTTTCTACCCCCTTTTTACAGAGACCCCTGAGCCTTCAATACAGGGGTACAATGTAGATGTGCCATTTAGAACTAACCACTCTAAAGACTCTTACTCTCTTCACATTGATCAATTGCAGGTGCTTGTATTAAATGTCATGTTCTGAAAACAAAACAAAACAAAATCTTCCAATCCTTATTGATTGAAATATGTCATAATCTACTGGTGTAAGGATAAGAACTTAGGGAAAAGTTTACTGCTCTGTCATTTAGTAGAATAAGAATGATAGATTATTACTCAGTATGATTTTAAAAGCCACTGGTTTTGGTCTGGTCAATGGTCCTAGGAGTGAGTTTCATCTTGTAAAGCATTCCTTTTATCCATTCAGAAAGTGGTTAATTGTTGAGGGAAGGTCTAATATCATTGCTTCTGATAGGTTGAATTCAATGCTGAGATCTGGTTACCGCCCCTTCTGAGGCATTCTCTTGATTGGTTAATAAAAGTCGCTTATGGCCAATTAGCTGGGCAGAAAGAGTATAGGAAGGCAGGACTTCCTGATATTAGAACAGCAAATCTGGGCACACAAAGAGATTTCTCTCTTTCCGCTGGGAGTCACAGAAGGAGACAGACATCTGGAGAATGCTGGAAGGTAATCGCAGGCACATGGTGGTTTGGGATTAGGTGATCTGGGTTAATTTAGAGTATCTAATTGAGAGTCTGCCCAGCTAAGGACTAAGCATTAAAACATTAAAATGTCTTGGTGTATTTTATTATTGTGGAAAAGACTGTGGCCACTTATAGGCCCTCAGTCCAAACAGTCCTAGGCCATTGGACTTCCAGACTTCTGGACTCCCCTTGAGCCCAGGCGAATCTCCTGCCAAGCTGCTGGTAATTCCACTGGCCTAATATAACAATTTATATTAATTAACAGAGTTTAGGTTACAGGTGGTGTAGGCCACCCTTTGTCCCAGGGCTCTTTCTCTAGGATAAGTTAGGCAAACATTTAAGGCATGCAGGCCAGGCTGCCTGCTCCTCTGCCAAGCTGACAGCTACTCTGCCAGCCTAATCTTATAGTTTATATTTACTAATAACTACAATAATCAATTATTTTGCAGTTCTTTTCTAGCTAGGTCTCCACAGCCGCCATGTGTACCAGTAGAAAACCAGGTAGGTAATGGTGCAAATGTGGAACCAAGTGTGCCCCCCAGAGGAGCTGTGTAGTACTACACAATTACCATCAGCTTTTCCAGTTATGTTTCAATTTAGGCCTGATAATAATAATGGTTAACTAATTCAGGAGTTAACGTGACATCCAATACACATTTTGTTTAAAAAGATTTAAGGAGTCCATCGTCTCTTATGGAATGTATTCATCATTCATTAAACAAATGTTAAATAATTGGGATATACAAAATAGAATCATTCCCCAAGAGGGGAATGGACTGAGATCAGCTGTGCTATAGGGTAACCAGCAATTACAATGGTTGTCATAATGGAGACATGAAGCCACAAAATTGGAGCACAAAATATGGCAAGGGGAATAAATGTCACAACCCAACTTCTTGGTGAGGGACCTTATGCTGACATGTGGTTACAGATTCAATTTGAAGATGTGATAGAATAATGTCATGTTACAGCTCTGAACGCGTGGAATATGGTTGCTGACACTGGGAAAAGATTTACTTCATTTACTAAGATAATACAAGGTCATTAGGAAACCTTCTCAGACTTTTTGGGGAAATTCACATCAGCTGTGGAGAGAGATGTATATAACCCTGATGCCAGACAGGGATTGATAAATGCCTTCGCATCTGAAAATGAAAATGCTGAATGTCAAAGGGTAATTAGACCATTGAAAGCTCTAGGAGCCCGAGTAGATGAATGGATAAGACAAACAGCTGGTATTGGTTTTCAGGAGCATCAGACTAATGTTATAAAACAAGCAGTTGCTAGGGGTCTTAATGAGTGCTTTAAAAATGGTGAACTTGGTGATTTCCAAAGATATCATAAAGCTGAAACCTCCAGATCTTGAAATGATAGGTGCTTGGACTCTGCAGAACATGGTCTTAAAAGGGAATGAATGGCTTTTAATAACACTAGAAGGTTAAGGTCTCCAGAACTTTTTACTCATTGTGGAAGAAGTAAACACTGGTCCCAGGATTGTAGAGCTGAAACAGATGTCAGAGGTAACCCCTTGCTGGGAAATGAGGGGAGGGGCCTACTGGTTCAGGCCCCCCAAAACAATGTGAACCATTATCCATCATCCAACTAGAAAGAAACAAACAGGCAGGAAGAACAAAATTAACTATTGCTGATCTTTTACAGGCTACTGAATGTACTGCAGCTTTAGATTTGACCACAGATGAATCTAAAACATTATTCAAAACAATGAATGTTAATATGTTATCTACTGGTGTTTATGGTCCCTTACCATCAGGGATAATAGGATTAATATTTGGAAAAATTTGATTAACTTGTCAAGGATTTTTTATTAATCCAGGTATTATAGATGGAGACGTCAAGGAAGAAATTAAAATTATGATATCCATATGGAAAGAAATGACAATGCAGGGGACAAAACTGACCAACTGCTGCTCTTTGCTTATGCCAAGGGCAAGGTTGTTCCAACAGACAGAACAGGAGCAGTTGAAATATTTTAAAATGTGTGTATTGGCAAACAATGGTGAGTGATAAGAGACCAAAATTAAAAATACAAATGAATAGAATTGAAATAGAAGGATTGCTTGACACAGGAGCAGATGTCATTGTCCTCTCATGGGAGTCTTGGAATCCAAACTGGCCACTTCAAAAGGTTACTACACATTTTATGAAAAATTGGTAAGTTATCACATGTAAAACAAAGTGTATGATGGCTTCACTGTGTGGGACCAGAAGGGCAAACAGGAAAATTCAGACCTTATGTGGCTGATGTACCCACAAATTTATGGGGAAGGGATCTCTTACAACAATGGGGTACTCAAATTAATATTCCTGCAATGCCAGAAATAACAAATGATGAAATGATGAAATGATGGATGATGTTGAGGACGGTATTGATATGAGCACTCAAAAACAATTGCAAGCTATGTCTAGTGTCCAAACACAGGACACCCCAGACATTGAGATTATAGATATTTTAAGGAAGGTTTTGATATGAGTAATCAACAACAACTGAATCTATGTCTAGTGTCCAAACACAGGACACCCCAGGTATTGAGTTTCCAAAGTTAGACTAGGGGCCACTGCTGAAATTCCAACAGCCCTACCCTTGAAATGGCTATCAAATAAACCAGTGTGACAAAAGCAGTGGCCTGTAGGGGTTAGATAAATTAGATTTAGAAAATATATAGGAGTTTCTGATACTGTCTCTTAATGCGGGGCCTGAAGAGCATTATCAGCATGAAGTCAGCAAAAACAGGAAAGACTTAATAGACTGAAAAACAAGGTTGAAGTCAGGAAAAACAGGAAAGACTCAATAGACTGAAAAACAAGTTTGAAGTCAGGAAAACAGGAAAGACTCAATAGAATTGAAGAAACAAAGTATCTGGCCTGACATTGTTTTCAGCTGCTAAGTGGGCGGAGCCCAAATTAAGCTGAAACAGAGTTCCTCCTATTTGAGGACAGTGTATGGAGCCCAGGAGAGAAGAGGCCCCTGATGCTAGAGAGCTCCAAGAGTCCTGCTGAAAAAAGGGCTGGCCATTGATGGCCAGCTCTCTCCCTGAAGCAGAAAGAAGCTGGTGAGCAAAGAAAGCCTGAGCAAGACACCAAAAGGCCAAGGACTTGACCCTGTGGCTCAGCTTTTGCCTAGAGGGGTTTGATCTGTCCGAACAGTGGCCTAAAGGAAACGGTGCCTGGCTTTAAGGACTGAGGCAGAGCAGCTGAGTTCCTGATTCAAAAGAAGTAAGTTGGCCTGCAGACGGCTGGGTTCTCTCACAGAGAAGAAAGCATGAAGCCTTATTTAAGGTGAGACTGCAATAACCAACTACCCTGACGAACCTGCATCTGAGAGATCCAGAAAAAGGACTGCTAAGTGCGTTAAAGAATCTACGACAAAGACTGTGTTCCTGACGATTGAGGACCTGCCCCAGAGACTGTATCATTCTATAAGATTATGAAAGTCGTTGTTATAATTATCAATAGGTTTAGTGGATAGGTTAAAGGGGTTGTAGGAATTTATAGGATTAATAGTTAAGAAATTGTTGGTGTTTGTTATAAGTGAATTTAGTATTAAATAAATAAGCCATAAATAATAATTTTAAAGTTCGGTTACAGTGGCCCATAACAAATGAAAAATTAGAGGCTTTTGAGCAATTGGTTAAAGAACAACTGGAGGATTGTCATATAGAAGAGTCTACCAGCCCATGGAATTCTCCTGTGTTTCTGGTAAAAAAGAAATCGGGTAAATGGAGAATGGTTAGAGATTTAAGAGCTGTGAATAGAGTAATTCAACCTATTGATCCTTTGCAGCCTGGTATACCTTTACCTTCTCTATTACCAAAGTCATGGCCTTTAATAGTAATTGATTTAAAAGATTGCTTTTTCTCAGTTTCATTGAATAAGAATAATAGGAAAAGGTTTGCTTTCTCTGCACCTGCTCTTAATAACAGTAGACCAATCAAGATGTATCATTGGAATGTACTTCCACAGGGTGGGTGGAATAGTTCAACTCTGTGTCAATATTTTGTACTAAAACCATTAGAAATAACGTGGAAGCATTTTCCACGATCTATCATCTATCATTATATGGATGATATTTTGTTGGCTGATTCTGATGTAGTTATTTTAGAGAACTTATTTAAGGAAATGCAAAGAATTCTACACTATGAGGGTTAAAAATTGCTCCTGAAAAAATACAAAGAGGAGATTCAATCAACTATTTGGGTTATAAAATAAGTCAACAGAGAATAAGATCACAAAAGGTACAGACCCATAGAAACCAATTGAAAACACTTAATGATTTTCAAAAATTAATGGGAGATATAAATTGGCTAAGGCCCACCCTTGGTTTAAGTACTTATGAGTTAAGTAATTTGTTTCAAACATTACAAGGGGATTCAAATTTAAGCAGTCCAAGATGTTTAACTGCTGTGGCAGAAAGGGAATTAATGTTGGTAGAACAAAGATTGAAAGATGCATACATAGAACGGATTGATCCTCAACTTAATTGTATTTTGGACATTTTACCATCAACTCATTCTCCTACAGGACTCATTAGGCAAGGGGAAGATAGTATTATGGAATGAATTTTCTTACCACATAAACAAAGGAAAAAATTTAAGACATATTGGGCTACATGGGTATTGATCTTTGTATATTGATACAAAATTAAGAATATATTTGGCCACATTGATATTGATCTTTGTATATTGATACAAAATTAAGGGTAACGCTTTTTAAATGTATTATTCCTAGTAATGCTTAAAAATGCAATGTGAAGTTTCGGCCTTTAGCTGCCAACTGTCAAACTGTTTAGGATAATTAAGAAATGCAAACTAATAGTGATGAAAGCTTGTTATTTTGTTAGGTACTATGACAGTCTATCACAGTTATTTTCTAAGCTAATCAGAAACCAAGTTGCTAATAAACAAGCAACATTTGCTTATCTAAATATAAGAGATAGATAGGGCATCTTCGAAAACCTCAAGAGATCTGCAGAACATGGCATTCAAAGATGTTTTCTTAACTTAAGATTTTTTAATATCGAGACATGTCAGCTCCTGACAGCACCCCCTATTCTACTCCAAGTAGAATATGAGCATCAAAGAATCTCCAGTGGGAGATGATTGAATTAGTGGCAAGCCTATCTCTTGGCAACAAAAACCCTTTGCTTCAACTGTAGACAGAATGCTGTCCAAAAAGGACAAAACTTGGAAGCAGGTAAGTCAACAGCCAAGACAAGGTAGGCAAGTCCTTCATAATTCCTGCCCCACAATCAATGTCTGTCAGAGAAATGGGGCCAAACGGCTGAAGATTGATGCTGTAATGTATGGAGAGAAAATGAGAACTGTCCAGGCAGCCACTGGTATGTCATTTCTTAGTTTTGGAAGCTGCGGGCCCTGCACTTCCTATATAATCAGATATATTTATCCCTCTCAGGTCTCTGAGGTGGTTGAAGACTAGATAGCTAGAGTCTCATAATTAAATTTTGAGTTGTTTAGGAATCAAGAGGGTGGTCTGGATCTAAGAAGATGTGTTTAAAATTGTGATGCAAGTTAGTATGAAAGCTGAGTTAGATATAGAACTTTAAACTCATGGAGATGGTTAGACAGTAGAATGTAGAGAGTAGGTGCCAAATACATATGGACTGGACATTGGGAATGTATGCTAAGGCACATAACTCTCATAATTGTGGCCTATTTATTTCTGTTTGGTATTGTATTTATTGTTATAAGAGAAAGAACCATTTGTTGGACTGAAAGGGCGAGGTGTTGGGGGGGAAGATATACCTTAAACTTAAAAAAAGGGGAAAGAGGATGGGGGTTGAGGGGGAAGAGGGTGGGAGGGTGGGAGTGGAGGGGGGAGTAGGGAGGGGATTGTGATTAAGATGTAACTTGAAGAAATAAAAAATAAATTATAATAAAAAAGAATTGACATTTATTCCACTTCATAGAAAAAAAAAAAAGAAAAGATATCTGAATTAATTGCAAAAGGTAGAAAAAAACTACGTCAATTATCAGGAATGGGCCCAGCCAAAATAGTAGTGCCTCTTACTAATGCTGAGATTATGTCATTGTGGGTAATCAATGAAGATTGGCAAAGAGATTGCAGTAATTATTTGGGAGAAATTAATAACAAATTTCCAAAATCCAAACGTATACAATTTATAAAAAGAACTAATTGGATTCTTCCTCGTATTGTAAAGGGAACACCAATTCCTGATTCACCAACCTTCTATATTGATGCTAACAAGCTGGGAATGTCAGGTTATAAGACAAACAAAATTAGCAAGGTAATCAAAAATACATATACCTCAATTCAAAAAGCGGAACTGTATGCAATCCTTATGGTGTTATTAGATTTTCCTGAGTCTCTTAACATAATTACTCATTCTCTATATGCAGAAAGAGTTGTGTTGCCTATAGAAACTGCTGAATTTATTCCTGATAACACAGAATTAACTTCTTTATTTATACATTTGCAACAGGTCATCAGAAGTAGAAATAACCCATTATATATAACCCATATTCGATCTCACACAGGTTTGCCAGGTCACAAGGAAATGAGGAGATTTCCCAATTACTCATAGAAAATGTGTTGGAAGCCTCAAAATTTCATCAGAAACATGTTAACAATTCAGGTTTAAAGAAAAAATTCTCTATTACCCGGCAACAAGCCAGGGAAATAATTTTAAAATGTCCTACATGTTCTCTGTATAACCAAACTCCTTTACCTGCTGGTAGTAACCCTGGAGGTACTAAAAAGAATGAAATTTGGCAAATAGATGTTTTTCATTTTGCACAATTTGGAAAACAAAGATGCATTCGTCATACCATTGATATATACTCAGGGTTTCAATGGGCAACTGCTTTAGTTCTGAAAAAGCTGATTGTGTTATTGCACATTTATTAGAAATAATGGCATTTATGGGTGTACCTGCACAAATTAAGGCTGATAATGCTCCTGCATATGTATCTAATAAAATGAGGCAATTCTTTGCATATTATAATATAAAAAGCATGTTACCAGTATACCACACAATCCTAAAGGACATGCAATTGTAGAAAGAGCTAATTTTACCTTAAAAGAGATGCTTTTTAAACAAAAGGGGAAATTAAAGAATCCCAGGGATATATTACACAATGCTTTGCTAATTTTGAATTTCCTAAATGTTGGTGAAAAGGGTACCACTGCATCTGAGAGCCATTAAGTTATACAAAAAACTGAGGAATTAAATCAACGAATATATTATAAGGATATTTTAACTTTAGAGTGGAAACCTGCAATGGTTTTAAGATGGGACGTGGTTATGCCTGTGTGTAGAGGGAATGAAAAAATGTGGTTACCAACAAAACTTACAAAGATTAGACATGACCAGGGAGAACCTCTTATTAGCTGAAACATGAATGTCTTCGCATGGTAAGAGTATTTTATTAACTGTATGGTGTTCGTGATATTCCAATCTTTTATCCAGGATGGATAGAGTTTATGCCTTAAAATGTACTTACAAAGTTGTTCTATGCCTTTCACTTGCTCAAATTTAGAACAAAAATTTATTTTCAGAGCCAAGGACTAAATGACAATAACAAGAAAAATAGGCCAGCGGACTCAACCTAACATACTGCTTCAATCACTGTTTTCTTAAAAACTTTGCATGCAAATCATTTTTAAAAGTGCTAATCCAAAGATGATTGATCCTACTGAGACTGGACAACAAAAGCTATAGGTAACTTTCCCGGGAATTGGCCAATATCTCATTTTTTGAAGGGTACTCGAAAACATTTACACTCTATTCCCAAGAAATGGGATGGAAGTTTTTTGTTGTGTGTTATGCTATGCATTGTGATTGTTTGTTCTCATTTAGGATGAATGGATATATTATATGTGTTGTAAAAAAACAAGAATGGGATTCAGGGATTTTCTTCTTTCACTCACTCTATTCTTTGTCTCTCTTATTATTAAAAACTTAAGATTATTTTGTTATATTAATAAATATTGATAGAAATTTAATATTGTTTTGTTATAATAGATATTGATAGAAAATTAAGATTATTATGTTTTATATACACTTAAAGATAAATTTTAGTTTCAATTTTTCAAGATTTCTTTTGAAAAATAAAAATTGTTTTTCTTCTATTGCCAAAAAACAATTTGCCCTAGGAAACATATTACTTGCCATCTTTTTATGGCATGAATGGAGACTTACAAATGTCTTTCTTCTGTTCAAAGAACAGAAAATATTCCTTAATTGATTTGTTCATCCTTCGCATCCAAAGCATTTTGGTAATTGCAGAACTATATGTTACTTGTGAGAAATTATATATTTTCAGAACAATGGGACCAGAGTCCAAAGAAAACAAGACAAGTAACCCAAATGATCCAGCCTCATAGACTGCCTCAATAGCTGTTTCCTCAAAAATCTGCATCAAGAACAACTTCAAACAGCTTGCTGAGATGGCCCAGCCTCAAAGACTTTTCCAGCCAGAACTTCAATAAAGCCCTGAACTTTCCTACCAAAGTCCAGTTTTGGAGTACAAGTTACTCAGAACATTCAAATTGCTGAGCACATAGAGACTGGACAACAAATGTTACAATTTACTTGCTTAGCCATTTTTTTTTCATTTTATTTTGGCCCCTAAACAGGTTTTCTGCATCCCAAATCTGCATGAAGCAGTTTTAAGAGAGCAACGTCCCATTCCCAAAAAGTGGGGTGGATGATTCTTTGGTTATTTGATGGGTTATAGATGTCGTTTAGGGGGAATGGTTACAAATTGTTATATGGTCTTGTTAAGCAAGGTATAGGAGTTTAGGCTCAGGGATTTCTTTCTCTCTTATATAGGGAGAGAAGACTTGAAAAGAAAAAAGAGGGGGAATATGGATATATAATATAGAATTGATAAGATAAAAGGATAGATTATTGAATCTACTCCTATAGTTCTTTGTATATTGATACAAAATTAAGGCTATATTTTGACTAGGTATTGTACCTATGCAATTCTTAAATTTGCAATATGAAGTGCTATTCCTTTCAACAGTAACTATAACAAACTGTTTAGGATAAATAAGAAATGCAAGTTGATAGTCATTCAAACTTGTGATTTTATTAAGATAATTAAGTTAGTTAATCTCAGAGCTTCTAAGTTAGTCAGATAATAAGTTGTTAGAGACAAGCAGCATTTGTTTACTCAATGGATATGGATAGATAGTCTTCAAAAATTTCAAGAGATCTGAAGAATATGGCATTTAAAATATTTTTATTATGAAGGACTTACCTACCCTGTCTTGGCAGAGCTAGGCTGTCGA
>CAJQZJ010032395.1:554398-586039 GCA_907164525.1 Lophiomys imhausi | reverse complement strand
AGAAAGAAAGAAAGAAAGAAAGAAAGAAAGAAAGAAAGAAAGAAAGAAAGAAAGAAAGAGAGGCCATTAATTTTTAAAGAAAATTAAAGTGTAGTCTGGACAGGTTGGAAGGGAGAAAGGCAATTGGGAGGAAGTGATATTTCCTTTTAATTTAGATATATTTAAAATAAAAATAGGAACAGAACTACCTTCATTCCAGAAAGTATTGAACAGGTTTATATATCACATATTTTTCTTAAGAAGCTCTAGCTTCCCAAGCACTATGAGAAACACTCCAGTCCTGGCAGTACATACATTTTGGGGATCAGTCATGGAGTAAGTAAGGCAGAAAATAATAGAAAGTAAATAACGATGGGGTGTAACAAAGCAGGGAAGGGTTGGGTAACAGATATTTACAGTCCTAACTGGCGAAATGGTGAAATGTGGATTCTGCATGTACTGAGACAACAGTGTTTACAGAAAAAGATAGGGCCAATTGTGAAAATGCAGCTGAATATCTGAGTTTGAAAAGGAAGACCAGAAACGTGGCATCAGGTTGTGCAACGTAGTATTAAAATCAATTTCATGATCAGATTTACAGGCTCTAAGGAGGCCTATACTTCAGTGTAGGGAGCTATGAAGACACAAAGCATAAATACAGGGCTGTAATAAATGTCTCCAGATCTTGAGGAAGCTTTTCTGTGAGGCAAAAGCACAAGGCAATAATTGGTGAGGAACCTGTGTGCTGGAATGAGGTTTGCAGATGCAAAGGAAGAAAGAACAATCACAGATACACGATATTAAGAGAGAGGTCTGTTATCCCAATTATGAGGGCAGAAGTACAAGTGTAGTCTGGGGAGAAAGGCCATAAGGCAGAAACCACAGACTACATATGGAAACAGTCAGGAAAATAAGAAATTTCTATACCTACTCCCTTTGTCTTGTAATGTGAAACAAAGCCAATAACTATGATATGGACAGCTTGATGAGGGGTATGTCTTACAACACCAGGACTTGGGCCTAATTATGTTGAGATGAAGTGAAAAGTATCCAAAGATCCATTTCTCTCTAACTATAGATTGGAACCAGAAACTTGGGAGACAGCTAAAATAATTTGCCTACACACATAAGTCAATCGAGCCTTCCTCACCAAGGACTAGACATTATAGGGTCTGCTTTTCACACAAAGATAGAGAAGTGCTTCTAAGATACAATACATAAATTCTAGACATCAAAAAAAAAAAAGAAAAAAGAGACAGTTCAAGACCAAACCAAGAAGTAAATTATGGAATAGTGATAAATGTGTCACTATTCCTTCTTACAATATATTCACATTGTGAAACCAATGTAGTAGATCTACAGCAACATCAAAAAAATGACTAATAATGGAGAAGAGTTTGGGAGCTTGGGTAAGAATATGTGCATACTCGTATATGAGAGCTATGCCTATGTGTGTGCACTCAGATATGCACCCAGTCATGAACCATATAGATTAACTGAAGTTATTCAAAACATATGATCCCAGAACACACTAAGGCACAAAGAGATGAACTCTTGATTCCTGAAAGAATATCATGCTTATAGGCAATTAGGGATTAGCCGAGTTCACATGTTTTCTAGAAAGTCGTTCTTTACACCTCCAAAAACACTATTTACAAAATGAAATATTTCATGTCTGTGAATATTTAGTGTATAGGTTGATGTGTATAAGCGCTGGCAGTTTCAAGGTTTGGAATCTCTTCCAAATTTTTTCTGGATGCCATGTTGTGATTAGAAAATGCTAATGGAGAGATCCAAGATGGCCCTGACCATAGAGCATTGTAGCTGAGTGAATAAGATTAGTCACTGTGGAGTGAATGTGAGGTCCCTTAGCCAACTGTGAAACACAGAGAGTATCTGAATTTCTGCTGTGAACACTGAGACCGGTCACCATGAGAAATAGAAAGAGCTTAACCTGAGATCAGCCTCACCCATCTGGAAAGGAGTGCCTGCAAGAGCAGATCTAGCCAATGAGGGGATACAGCACACGGCTCCAGCCACAGATCAGCAGCCATGCCTGTCTGCCTGATATCTAGCCTGCATGCTGACCTGTACACCCATCAGGGAAAAACAGACTGAGCACAAGAAAAAGATAAGTAAGATTTTCTTTCTGGAGTTCCCAGCATGGTGGCAGGGTATGCACTGTGGCTGAGTGGCAGAGACCTAACCCAGTCACAGCAAACAATTAGGAGCCAAGACTGACTGCAAACAGAGCCAGCGATTGTGTGTTCTCCACAAATATTTGGGAGTGACACTCACCCTAGCACCCAAGCATTGGAGGCAGTCAGCAACAGGCACACTGAGGCTGGCACCCATCTAGGGTGGAACTCCCTGCCTGTACAGTCAGCCTAGCTGCAGAACCAGAAAAACTGTGTCAGTAAGGGAAGAAAACAGGTCCAACCACAGCTCTACCTGCCTTTCTGATAAGAACTGCCAGCTCTTAGGTCCTCAGAGGATAGCCCCCTCCCTACTCTAATCCCCTGTATATTGATGCAATAGAGTCACAAGCAATTGAGGAGAGCAGCAGTTACTCTCCAAGAGCCAGTCTATTACAGGAACCACCCACCATCTGGAGGTGGACACCAGGATCTTAGGATCACCCAACCCCCAGAACAGGGAGTTTTCCTGAGCATAAGGTCAACTGACATCAGAAACAAACAGACAATATCAGGGTCAATCAGATGACAAAAAGACAGTGTAAGAACATGGTGAAAAAGAAAAGAAATATGATGTCTCCAGAACCTAGCTATAATGCTGCAGACAATTCAATCAGATAACAAAAAGACAGTGTAAGAACATGGTAAAAAAGAAAAGAAATATGATGTCTCCAGAACCTAGCTATAATGCTACAGACAATTCTGGACATCCTAACATGATTGAAACAAAGGAAAATGACCTTAATCCTATGCTTACATTAATAACAGAAGGCCTAAGGGAGAAAATCAAATATCTCAGAGAGCAACAACAAAATACTGCAAAACAGGTGATGGAAATGAATAAAGTGCTTAAAGGAATGGAAGACCTGAAAAGGGAAGTTGAAGCAATAAAGAAAATCCAATCTGAGACATTCACAGAACTGGAAAACCTTAAGGAAAGAAAAAGAACTACAGACACTAGCATCACCAACAGAATACAAGAGATAGAGGAAAGAATTTCAGGCACCGAGGATAGAATTGAAGAAATTGATACATACGTCAAAGAAAATGTCAAATCTAAAAATGTCCTGACACAAAACTTTCAGGAAATCAAGGACACCATGAAAAGATGAAATCTCAGAATAATAGGAATAGAACAAAGAGAAGACTCCCAGCTCCATGGTCCAGAAAATATCTTCAACAAAATCATTGAAGAGAATAACCCAAACCTAAAAAAGAGATTCCTATAACTGTGCAAGAAGCTTACAGAACTCCAAATAGATTAGACCAAAAAAGAAAGTCCTCCTGCCACATAATAATCAAAACACTAAATGTACAGAACAAAAAAAGAATATTAAAAGCTGCTAGGAAATAGGGTCAAGTAACATATAATGACAAACCTATGAGAATCACACCTGACTTTTCTTCAGAGATGCTAAAAGCCAGAAGAGCCTGGACAGACATCGTGCAGACCATAAAAAAAAAAAAAAAAAAAAAATGTCAGGCCAGACTACTATACCCAGCAAAATTGTAAATCAACATAGATGGAGAAAACAATATATTCCGTGACAAAGCTAAATTCAAACAATATTTATGCACAAATCCATCTCTACAGAAAATGTTAGAGGGAAAACTGCAACCCAAAGAGGTTAACAACACACAAGAAAGCACAGGAAGCAAATAACATGCCTGCAGCAAAACCAAAAGAAGAGAAACTAACTCACACACTATTTCCACCAACATCAAGATGGCAGGAAGTAATAATCACTGGTCATTAATATCTCTCATAAATAATCAATGGACTCAATTCCCCAATAGAAAGACACAGGCTAGCAGAATGGATGTGAAAATAGAATCCCACCTTCTGCTGCTTACAAGAAACACACCTCAGCAAAAAAGATAGGCATTATCTCCAAGTAAAGGGCTGGAAAAAGATATACCAAGCAAATGTACCCAAGAAACAAGCTGGAGTGGCCATTGTAGTATTTAATAAATTAGACTTTAAACCAACATTAATCAAAAGAGATGGGGAAGGACATTACATACTCATCAAAGGAAAAATCCACCAAGATGACATCTCAATACTGAACATCTATGTCCCAAATGTAAGACCACCCACATTTTTTAAAGAAACACTAACACTACTGAAGCTCAAATCCCACATTGAACCTCACACATTAATAGTGGGAGACTTCAACACACCACTATCACCAATGCACAGATCATTGAGGCAGAAACAATACAGACAAATAATGAACCTCACAGACCTCATGAATCAAATGGACCTAATTGATATCCACAGATCATTTCACCCCAAAACAAAAGAATATACTTTCTTCTCAGCACCTCATATACCTTTCTTCAAAATTGACCATATAGTCGGTCAAAAAGCAAGCCTGAACAGATACAGGAAAGGTGAAGTTACCCCTTCTAAATTATCAGACCATCATGGAATAAAGCTAGACTTCAACAACAACAAAAACAACAGAAAGCCTGCAAAAACATGGAAACTGAACAACTCTCTACTCAATGACCTCTGAGTCAGGGAAGAAACAAAAAAAAGAAATTACAGTGTTCTTAGAACTCAATGAAAATGAAGGCACAACATACCAAAACTTATGGGACACATTGAAAGCAGTGCTAAGAGGAAAGTTTATAGAACTAAGTGCCTTCAAAAAGACACTGGAGAGTTCCCATACTAGCAATCTAAAAGCATACCTGAAAGAGCTAGAACAAAAAGAAGCAAGCACTCCCAAGAGGAGCAGACAAGAGGAAATTATCATACTCAGGGCTGAAATCAACAACTTAGAAACAAAAAAGAATATAAAGAACTGACAAAACCAAGAGTTGGTTCTTTGAGAAAATCAACAAGATAGACAAGCCCTTAGCTAAACTAACTGAAAGGCAGAGGGAAAATACCCAAATCAACAAAATCAGAAATGAAAAGGGGGAAATAACAACAGACATTGAGGAAACCTAAAGAATCATTAGATCCTACTTCAAAAACTTGCACTCCACAGAACTGGAAAATCTAAACGAAATGGACAATTTTCTTTTTTCTTTTTTTTTTTTTAAATACTTTATTTTTTTTCTTCAAGTTACATCTCAGTCACAAACCCCTCCCTATTCCCCCTTCCTATCCCGCCCTTCCACCCTCTTACCCCCAGAAGTTTCCCCTTTCAGTCCAACAGATGGTTCCTTCTCTTATAACAGTAAGTATTATACAAAACAACAGATATAAATATGCCACATTTATGAGAGTTAAATGGCCCAGTATACCTTCCCAATGTCCAGTTTATACATATTTGGCCACTGACTTTAACATTCTACTATCTAACCATCTCCATGAGTTTAAAGGTCTATATGTGACTCAACATTCATACTATCTTGCAACACACTTTTTAGAGTATTTTCTTAGATCTATAACACACTCTTGATTCCTAAACAACTCAAAATTTAACTATGAGACTCTAGCTGTCTATTCTTCAACCACCTCAGAGACCTGAGAGGGATAAATATATCTGCTTATATAGGAAGTGCAGGGCCTGCAGCTTCCAAAACTAAGAAAGGACATACCAATGACTGCCTGGACAGTTCCCATTTTCTCTCTATACATTCCTGCATCAGTCTTCAGCCTTTGGGTCCTGTTTCTCTGACAGACATTTGTTGTAGAGCAGGGATTATGAAGGACTTACCTACCCTGTCTTGGCAGAGTTAGGCTGTCGACTTCCCTGCTACCAAGTTTTGTCCTTTTTGGACAGCAGTCTGTCTGCAGTTGGTGCAAGGGGTTTTTTCATGCCAAGAGATAGGCTTGCCACTAATTCAACCATCTTACAGTGGAGGTTCTTCGATGCTTATCTTCTACTTTGAGTAGAATAGGGGGTGCAGTCAGGCGCTGATATGTCTCGATATCAAAAAAAAAAGAAAAACTTAATTTAAGATAACATCTTTGAATGCCATATTCTGCAGAGCTCTTGGGGTTTTTGAAGATGCCCTATCCATCTTTTGTATTTAGATAAGCAAATGTTGCTTGTCTCTTAGCAACTTGATTACTGGGTAGTTTAGAGAATATCTGTGATAGACTGCCATAGTAGCTAACAAAGTGACATATTTGCATGACTAGGAGTTTGTTTTACTTAACTATCCTAGACCGTTTTAGACGGTTGGTATCAAGAGGCCAGAGCTTCACATTTTATTTTTAAGTATCTCTAGGTATGATACCATTAGGAAGCGTTACGTTTAATTTTGTATCAATATACAAAGATCAATACCGATGTAATCCAATAAAATCTTATTTTTGCACAATAAACAATGGTCAATACCACTATTGACAATTTTCTTGATAGATTCCACCTACCTAGGATAAATCAAGAACAGGTGAATAAACTAAACAGTCCTATAACCCTTAAGGAAAGAGAAGAAAACATTAGAAATCTTCCAATAAAAAAATGCCCAGGGCCAGATGGTTTCAGCTCAGAATTCTACCAGACATTCAAAGAAAAGCTAAAACCAATATTCTTCAAACTCTTCCACAACATAGAAACAGAAGGAATAGTGCCAAACACATTCTATGAGGCCACAGTCACCCTTATACCTAAACCTCACAAAGACCCAATGGAGAAAGAAAATTTCAGACCAATTTCCCTTATGAACATGGATGCAAAAACATTTAATAAAATACTTGCAAACCGGATCCAAGAGCACATCAAAAGTATCATACACCATGATAAAGTAGGCTACATCCCAGGAATTGAAGGGTGGCTTAACATTAGAAATCCATCATTGTATTCCACCACATAAACAAGCTGAAAGAAATGAATGACATTAGCATCTCATTGGAAGCTGAAAAAGCTTTTGACAAAATACAGCACCCCTTCATGTTAAATGACTTGGAGAGATCAGGCATACAAAGACCATGCTTAAACATAATGATGGCAATTTAAAACAAGCCAATAGCCAACATCAAACTAAATGGAGAGAAACTTGAAACATTTCCTCTAAAATCAGGGAAAAGGCAGGATGCCCACTCTCTCTGTATTTCTTCAACACAGTGCTTGAAGTTTTAGCCAGAGCAATAAGACAACTAAAGGAGATCAAGGGGATCTAAATTGGAAGGAAGAAGTCAAATTATCTCAATTTGCAGATGATATAATAGTATACATAAGTGACCCCAAAAATTCCACCAGAGAACTCCTACAGCTGATAAACTCTTTCAGAAAGATGGTTGGATACAAAATCAATTAAAAAAATTAGTAGCCCTTCTTTACACAAAAGATAAATGGGCTGAGAAAGAAATAAGGGAATCAACAACCTTCACAATAGGCACAAATAATATAAAATACCTGGGGATAGCTCTAACCAAGCAATTAAAAGACCTTTATGATAAGAGCTTCAAGTCCCTGAAGAAAGGATTTGAAGAAGCTATCAGAAGATGGAAAGATCTCTCTTGCTCATGGATAGGTAGAATCAATAAAATAAAAATGTCCATCTTACCAAACCAATATACAGATTCAATGCAATTCCTATCCAAATACCAACTCAATTCTTTACAGACCTGGAAAAAACAATTCTCAACTTCATATGGAATAACAATAAACCAATAGCTAATCAATCATGTACAATAACAGAACATCTGGAGGTGTCACCATCCCGGATTTCAAGCTATACTACAGAGCAATAGTAATAAAAAACAACATGGTACTGGTAGAGAAACAGACCAGTTGACTAATGGAATCAAATCAAAGACCCAGAAATAAACCCACACACCTATGGTTACTTAATTTTCGACAAAGAAGCCAAAACCCTACAAGGGAAAAAAGGAAAGCATCTTCAATAAATGGTGCTGGTCTAACTGGATATCAACTTGTAGAAGAATGCAAATAGATCCATACTTGTCACCCTTTACAAAACTTAAGTCTAAGTGGATCAAAGACCTCAACATAAATTCAGACACACTAACATTAATAGAAGAGAAAGTGGGGAAAAGCCTGGAATTCATTGATATGGGGAGCAATTTCCTGAACAGAACACCAATAGCTCAGGTACTAAAACAAACAATCAATAAATGGGACCTTATGAAGTTGAAAAGCTTCTGTTAGGCAAAGGACACTGTCCTTAGAACAAAACAGCAGCCTACAAACTGGGAAAGGATATTCACCAACCTAACATCAGACAGATGGCTAATATTCATAATATATAAACAACTGAAGAAATTAAACACCAAAAAATCAAATAACCACATCAAAAATGAGGTACAGAGCTAATCCAAGAATTCACAGAAGAGGAATCTCTAAAGGCTGAGAGGCACTTCAAGAAATGTTGAACTTCTTTGATCATCAGGGAAATTCAACTTAAAACAACTGTCACACCCATCAGAATGGCTAAGATTAAAAACTCAAATGATAGCACATGCTGGGAAGGATGTGGAGAAAGAGTAACACTCCTCCATTGCTGGCGGGAGTGTAAACTTATACAACCACTTTGGAAAGCAAGCTGGAGATATCTTAGAAATTAAGAATAGTTCTACCTCAAGACCTAGCCATACCACTATTGGGCATATATCCAAAAGATTTGAAATGAAACCACAAGGACATTGCCTCAACAATAAGTTCATAGCAGCTTTATTTGTAATAGCCAGAAACTGGAAATAACCCAGATGTCCTTCAACTGAAGAATGGATTTAAAAAACTGTGGTACATTTAAACAATGGAATACTACCCAGCTATCAGAAATGAGGAACTCATGCAATTCGAAGCCAAATGGATGGATCTAGAAAAGCTCATCCTAAGTGAGCTGACTCAGTCCTAGAAAGATAAACTTGGTATGTACTCTCTTATAAATGGATATTAACCATACATCACAGGATAACCATCCTACAACCCACAGACCCAAATAGACAGGAACCTATCCTAGGAAAAATTTCATCCAGCAGTAAGTCATTGAATCTGCTGCAGGTTAGTGGAAAACCTTACCCTAGATGGTGTGCCATATCAAGCCCCAGTACAAGTGGAAGCTCTTGGTCCTCACATGACTGAAGAACTGAAGGAGTACAATATGTTAGGGCCCACCTCATCTGAGGAGAAGGAAACTACCAAGTAGAGGAATAATAAGGAAATGATGGATGGAGGGAGGGAGGGAGGGAGGGAGGGAGGGAGGGAGGGGGAAGGAGGAGATGATGGAGGAAACTATGTTCTAGAAGTAACTTGAGAAAGAAAAACAATACTTTTTTTCTATAAAAGAGTTAATAAGTTTAACAAATATAATAAAAATACACTATAAAATTTTCAGACTATTAATTTACCAAAAGTATACTTACCATACTGGCATGAAAGAAAAAATGACCTTAATTTCAGATTGGGATGTTAGACTACAAGTTACCACATAGCTCAAACAAACTTTATAGCAGCTTAAAAGTTTTATTTTCTTTTTGTAGATATAAAGTATATTTTCATGGTTCAGCATTAACAATCAGGTAAGAGGTTTAAAATGCTGTAAATAAATTATATGTTACTATAGTTCAACCTGGTTTTCTAAACCTCCAAGAGTTGAAAAAATTTGGAGCTAATGTAAAATATATGAGAAGCATGGTGTTAGCCCATGCCCTTAACTTCAGCAGAGACATGAGGATCACTATAGAATTAGTTGTCTCATAAATTCTAGAGTTACAAGGAACAGGGTGGTGATGGTGCACACCCTCAATTCCATCATTCGAGAAGAATACACCCCTAATCCCAACACACTAGACACAGAAACCTGCAGATCTTGGAGTACAAAGCCAGCCTGACACAAAGCAACTTCTAAATAGAGAAAAACTTAGATCCAGGGGTGGTGGTACACAGTTTTAATCCCATCAATTGGGAAGCACATGCCTTTGATCCCAATACTTAGAATGCAGAGAGGCATATAGGATATGGAAGGAATTAATTTTAAAAGCTACTAACAAAAGGCATGCTGGAATTCAAAGTGAATTATCCTTTGAGATCTCAAAATGTATACACTTAAAGGTTTGTTTTGTTCCAAAATATCAAAATAATTTCTTTTTAAATCTCAATGGAAAAATAATATATTTTATATTGCAAAAACCTGAATTTGCTCCAGGAAAATTACCTCCCCCCCCACCAAGAAAAAGTAGTAGTAGTATCCTAGAGTTAGGATTATGGCAGGGCTCTGTTCTTATCTTTCCAGGAGATTTAAAGCATCCATCTAAGGAATCCAGAGACAACTGGACAACTGAAATCTCAGAAGAAAACAGATTAGACACTAAAGAAGATAAGTAGCCCAGACGATCCAACCTCGCAGATTTCCTCAATAGCTGTTTCCTCAAAAGTCTACAACCACAACAACTCAAAATCACTAAGATTGTTCAGCTCCAGAGACTGTTCCAGCCAGAACTTCAGTAAAGCCCTGAAGTTCAGCTTCTGTCTACAAACTTCTTAGGACATTTAAATAGCTGAGCACAAAAGGACTTAACATCAAAGGATTCTATTAACATGCTTAACCATTTTCCATTCTTATTTGGGCCCCAAACAGGTTTACTACATCCCAAATCAGTAGGAAGTCATTTTAAGAGAGTGACTTCCCATCTCCAGAAGGTGGGGTGGGTGATTTCCCCCTCCTTTGGTCATTTGATGGGTTATAGATACTTCTTTTTATTTAGGGGGAGAGATTACAAGCTGTTAAATGATCTTGTTAAATAGGTTTTGGAGGTTAGACCCAGGGATTTCTCTCTTTTTCTTTTCTGTATCCTTCTTTCACTCCCATATAGGGGTGAAAAGGCTTGAGAAAAATGGGATATAGCATAATATAGGAATGATAAAGAAAAAAGGACAGATTATTGAATATGCTCTTATACCTTTGTATATTGATATAAAATTAAGATTATATTTGGCTAAATTGGTATTTATCTTTGTGTATTGACACAAAATTAAGATTATATTTGGCCACATTAGTATTTATCTTTGTATATTGATACAAAATTAAGGTTATCTCTTTTTAATGTATTGTACCTATGTAACACTTAAAAATGAAATGTGCAGTTTTGGCCTTTTGTTAAGAACTGTAATAAACTGTTTAGGATAATTTAAAAATGAAAACTAATAGTCTTTCAAGTATATCATTTTGTAAGGTACTAGGGCAGTCTATCAGAGTTATTTTCTAGGTTAATCAGAAATCAAGTTGCTAAGAGACAAGCAACATTTGCTTATCCAAATATAAGGATATAGATAAGTGGTCTTCAAAAACCTCAAGAAATCTGCATAATATGGCATTCAAATATGTTTTCTTAAGATTTTTTAAAAATGAGACAAATCAGCTCCTGAAAGCACCCTATTCTACTCCAAGTAGAAGATGACCTTCGAAGAATCTCTAATTGTAGATGGTTGAATTAATGGAAAGCCTATCTCTTGGCAAGAAAATCCCTTGCTTCAACTGTACACAGAATGCTGTCCAAAAAGGACAAAACTTGGAAGCAGGTAAGTCGACAACCTAGCTCTGCCAAGACAGGGTAGGCAAGTACTTCATACTCCCTGCTCTACAATCAATGTCTGTCAGAGAAACGGGGCCAAATGGCTGAGTATTGATGCTGTAATGTATGGAGAGAAATTGGGAACTGTCCAGGCAACCACTGGT
This sequence comes from Lophiomys imhausi, assembly GCA_907164525.1. Taxonomy (NCBI): domain Eukaryota; kingdom Metazoa; phylum Chordata; class Mammalia; order Rodentia; family Muridae; genus Lophiomys; species Lophiomys imhausi. Next base: position 574,259 of record CAJQZJ010032395.1, on the reverse strand, counting down.
ATGTCATTTCTTAGTTTTGGAAGCTGCTGGCCCTGTACTTCCTGTATAATCAGATATATTTATCCCTCTCAGGTCTCTGAGGTGTTTGAAGAATAGATAGCTAGAGTCTCATAGTTAAATTTTGAGTTGTTTAGGAATCAAGAGGGTGTTCTGGATCTAAGAAGATGTTTTTAAATTGTGGTGCAAATTAGGATGGAAGTTGAGTTGGATATAGAACTTTAAACTCATGGAGATGGTTCGATATTAGAATGTTAAAGTCAGTTGTCATATAGGTATGGACTGGATATTGGAAATGTATGCTATGCTTTATAATTCTCAAAATTGTGGCCTAATTACTTCTGCTGTTTTTTATTGTATTTGTTGTTATAAGAGAAAGAGCCATTTGTTAGACTGAAAAGGGGAGCTGTGGGGGGGGGGAGATATACCTCAAGACAATCATCTGTTACTGTAGTTGTCTTTCAAACAACTTTATATTTAAATCAAGCCTCCAAAGCAACAAATTATGCTCTCAAAATCTAGAAGAATATACTAAGTGAAGGGAAAGGAGTGGGTCTTGGAGGAGAACCTACAATCCCCATTTCACAAAACCAGCATAATCCCTAAAAATAATCTAAATTTTGTCCTTATTCCATCAAATAAGCATGAACTTCAACACTCAGCAAAAAAAAAAAAAAAAAAAAAAAAAAATTCTCTTTGCAGTAAACAAAAACCACAACAGAAAACTACAAACAATCAAAAACCGAAGTTGTGGAGCCCAGTCCCAAACAATCTATCTACTAAATATTCCCTAAGGCTTAGGCAATATTGTAGAAGAGGGAATGGAAAGATTATAAGAGCCATAATATCAGAGAGTTTTCTGTGAGATTGTATCCTCTTCTAATGTCAGAAGCTACAGCAATGAAATCCCACCAACATGACTGATTAACATGAGCTGCACACAGATGATACCAATTGATATGATAAAGTGGATAGGGAGAAACACATGAGGCCTCAACCCTACACAAAATCTACAGGCAACTGAGGAATGCCGAGAGCAGGAGAAATTGATTTCCCAGGGTACACTGAGTTGTTATTCAGTATCAAATGGTCATACTTGAAAGCATACATTCAAGTAACATTATATAGACTGAGCGGTTTTATTTATGCATTTACGAATATAGATGATAGCTGGATGGATAGATAGATACATGATAGATAGATAGATAGATAGATAGATAGATAGATAGATAGATAGGTAGATGATGGATGGAGAGATAGATGGATGGAGAGATGATAGATTGATAGATAGATGATAGATAGATGATAGATAGATAGATAGATAGATAGATAGATAGATAGATAGATGATAGATAGATAGATAGATAGATAGATAGATAGATAGATAGATACATGTAGATACAGGTAGATAGATAGACAGATAGATATATAAAGATATATAGATATATGCACGTAATAAGGATTAATGAAAGAAAGCCATGAATTTTAAACAGAGAAGGGGTATAATGGGAGGACTTGGAGGGAAGACAGGGAAGAGATGAAATGCTATGATTATATTATTACTCAAAACTAATTCTTTAAAAGTAGTCAGTTGTGCTTCTTGGGTAGGATTTCTCCAAAGTTAAATGTAATTTGAGAGATTAGGGAAGATAGTTCATCCAGGGTTCTGCAAATTATCTCACTTCTTGAATTGATTGACAGCTCTCTGTCCCAAGAAGAAAGCAAGTCCTCACAGTAGAGGACTTCTGCTCTCACAGCCCTCCACTTTTGAACAAACAAAGCTCAGGAAGAAGGGAGTGCTTTTTCTTATTGACAGGATTAAATCAACCAAAATTGGCTCCATTTTAAGCAGGAAACTTGCTGCCTTGAACAAGTCTGTAATCCTCTATACCAGACTTGGGATAAAAGTTGTCTTCAGAAAAGTCTCACGACAACTGGAGTTGGCACAAATGGTCAAGGAAAGCTACATTCAGAGACACAGCAATAGGGCCAGTGAGAGTGAACAATGACACAGGGGTCTGTTTAATAGGAGCAGGATCCTGAGATGACTACCTGGAACATGAAGGGATGTCTCCTCAGTAACACAAAATTCCCCACATAATAGTTGAGATCAACACAACTCTATTGCCACAAGAGTTCTGATGCTTGTCAGAAATGTCCTACGTCAGTATGATGACTATGAGATGTGGCTTCTCACTTAGAGACTGACACCTCATGGTGGGTGACAGCAAAGGCTTCTCTCACACTTATTATCGTTAAAGCCTTCCCTGTAGTGTGTCTCCTTGGTACTCATTTGGGCCAACAATATAACAGTCAAAAATCATCAGGATGATTACCTAGTGGACCACAAATTCCCATTTTTAAAAAATATACTTTTCTTTTCTTTTCATCTTACCTTTTTCTTGTGCCATATGTGTCTTCATTTTCCTCTGTGAGTTCTGAGTAGGAAGGGAATGCTGTGTGTCTGTCTACTTGGCTGCGTTTTCAGCAATGACTCACAATAGCCAGAGCCTGAGCCTGAGTCAGGACCCTAGTCTTATGTCTTAGTGTTTAGAGAGAGTTGTGGCACAGGAGTGTACTGACTGTATATTACATTACAATACTGTAATGACCACCACTTCTTTTCTCAAATGTTATATGCATGTGCAAAATTTTCATCATTATTGTGTGCTAATTGTTTCATGATGATAAGAGTTATTAAATAATTTAAAATTAGAAATACTTTTTTAGTCCTCATATAGTTCCTCTTATGTTGATACACCACAGGACAATTGCCACAGCATTTGCTGGAACATTCACTGAGGTGTGAAGTGACCTTCACCTGGACTGCCTACTGTCAGTGAACAGGCAACTATCACAACAAACAATTTTGGATTCATGTACAAGAAGTTCACAGTGCAGCCATGGAAGAACAACTGGTCATTCATATCAATTCTACTTTCTTTATCATCTGAGTTCTCCAAAGGGTGGCATTTTCCAGGTGGAAATATGTCACGTCGACCTCGACCAGCAAGAACGATGCAACTCACAAAAGCTCTTCTCAAGCAGTTTATTCAGGTCCCTTGAAAACAGTCTTCCGAATGATTTGGGCAGACCCAACCCACAGGCTAAATACTATATGAACAGCCAATCAAGTAAAGCCACGTGGTGCTATCTTACAGGCCCACATATGCAGAAGCAAGCCAGATCAGCGGTCTTAACCAAATATGGACTTGTTTACCACCGAGAGCGCTCACCATCGGGCTGGTGGAAGGCGGAAACCGGTGCCATCTTTAGGGCGCGGCACGTCGCAGCTCTCTACAGAAATATATCCAAAATAAGTTATATAATTGCAGCCTCTACTTAGCCAATGCCTTTGAATAGTTTAAAGACATCACTACTTGTATGGTATGGAAAAGTTAAGCTTCATCAGCAAAGCTTTGTGTTCTCCTCTGTTACAAAGAATGGAGAGGGTATCCTGCTTTTGTACCTGCCAATTCCATACATCCTAAGCATCTCTGATCATCAAGCAAATAATATTCAACTGCCTCAGTAAATAGAGCATTGGTTTTGGTGGGTTTTTTTGTTTGTTTGTTTGTTTTTTTACAGGAGACCCATTTGGGTAGTTTTAAAGAGAAGGAAGGACTTGTATAGGCTTTGATTCCTGGAATATGATTTACCAAGCAGACTACCAATGTTATTCTCCAGTGGCTAACAAGCGTCATGGCTTAGGACTGGCTAGGGAGAATAAAACTGTCAGCAGGAATGGGATGGGGTAAGAGAAGGTGGCAAGAGGGAAGAACTGAGTGTGATCACAAAGCCTTGAGTACAAGTACAAAATTGTCAGCAATGTTTAAAAATCTATTAAAATGAAGAAACTAAAACACAAACACCTTCTGAGAGAAAAATTCTCAAGGTGCTCACCCCAGAGTCTTTAAAGGTCCACACACCTAATTTCAAAATGTGAGAGCAGGATGCACACGTGATTCCACTCCCAGTCACTCCTGAATGGATGGTAACGGATGGATAGAACGCTTGCAATAATGGGCGCAGCTGTGGCAGGGCCAGCACAAAAGAGAAGAGAAATCATTACATTCCAAGTAAGCACTTCTAATTGTCTGCTTCTTTTTAATATGAGAAATGGTACTGCTCCAGACTTCTAAATGCTGAACACAAAGCAGATTTATTTTCATTTATGACCTCGAGATGCTATCTATCCATGCAGAGGCCCTGATTTCCTACTATTATCAGTGTATTTTTGTCATTACAATGTGCCTAGTTTCTAGAACACATGGTTACAATGTACCTTTTTAGAGCCATTTCTTCTAAAGCTCTGGCTATGGGTAGAACAAAAATAGAAGTTTGAAGGAAGCAGTTATTTCCCCAGATAATTTTCATTCTTTTCCTTTGATTTGGCACCATTATTCCAACCAGTGAAACAAAGTAGGGTAGTGGAAAAAAAATCAGAAAATTACAGATTTTAAAACAAGTTCTACCATAAGATCCTGATGGATGTTTGTTTAACCTCTCAGAGATGGACTTTGAAGAATACCAAGTTAGATTCCTTAGAACTGCAGTTTGTGGAGTTTTAAGAAATTTCTTGTTAAGCTACCACTTGTGGGACAGATGGAAAGTACTTTCGCACACAGTGCTTCTCACATAATCTTTTTGATGATGATAGCTTTTGTCTTCTCTACTTCTGTTAAAAACTATTTTAGGAAGTAAAAGTGGCTCTTTCTTCCTTGCACTTATTTGCCCCCTGGGCTGGACCTATAACACCATGTAGTCTACAGCAATAGGTTTGAGCTAGACCTCAGTGAGGGCAACCTTAGGAAGAACAGAAGCTGCAAACTCCCTTTCCTTCCTTTTGATGTTTTGAATCCTGCTTCTGAGCTAACAGAAAGAAACACACAGCCAATCAAAAAAGCTTTTCCTAATTGAAAGGATTCTCTGTAGTGTCAAATAAACCCTACTAGAAGTACTGGCTCTGCCCCTCACTGCAGAAAGTCCTCCTTCTTGTCAACAAAAGCTCTCCAATTCCATTTCCTTAACCACATCTGGGGACCATGATGCCCAGTCTGCCTACAGATTCCAACAAAGTCTTGGTTCAAGCCACCAATCAAAGGCAACCATGGTCATTATTATGTTGATTTTAGTTTGTCTTTGATTTTGTAAAAAGGACTTCAACTTCACCAATGGTTGTTACACCTGCATCTCTAAAAGCATAACGTGTACGTGAAATGTACACAGCATATATAAACAACATAGAATGCACATAAATAACACATAACACACATCACACATCTACTTCACAGTGCACATGTGTGTAAATTCACTATACATAAAACACAGTTAATATACAAGAAACAAAACACATACAGATAACACACTACACATGCATATTCAAAATGTGTGTCACGTGTAGCATACCTAGCTGAGAAACGTACATCAACACTCAAATCTTTGGTGACACACTTTATGAACTGAGCTCTTCATAGCAAGTATCCACTGATCTGCTGATATAATGAGATACTCTTTCAACTCAGGGTCTAGCTCCTTCATGAACTTTTTATGGTATATATATATTAACATTTAAATTGTTTAATACTACCCCATCACTACCCAGCACTTTACATAAGGACTGAGAATCCTTCTATCTAAAACCATTCCCTGGGTGAGGGATCTCATTTGTTTGAGATGATGTTGTCTGCCTGAAAACTCCTGTTGCCCCTCTTAAATGCTGCTGGGATCACCAGTGAAGGAAAAACAGGCAACTCCAAAGGTTGCCTTTCTAAATCTCATGTGGGAGCTCCAAGGATAAAATGTATTGAGAGTAAATGGTAGTATGGTGACACGTTATTCATAAAACTCCTCTGTTTCAAATGAGGGAGCTCAGTTTTCTCTGTTACGGACTTCTAATAATGTATTAAGCTTACTAATAGGCAGTCATTTAAAATATTCATTTACACATAACAATGTTAAGTGTTAGGTTTTTATCCATATCTAACTGATTTTAATAAATTCTGTAGTATTTTCCTAAACATCTCTAGCCTCAGAATCAAAGCATGCTGAAGTATAAGATAATCATTTCTAAACCAATGTTTCATTTTTCTTTATTGGTATATACTGTGTCTCAACCCAGAAAAAAAAATCTTCCTTTTATACAAATCACTTTTCTTTTTACATCTCAAAAAAAATACATTAAGACTGATTAAAATTAGGATCCCTATTTTTCTTCATAATGATATGGTTGGATGTTATACATTCTAAAAGTTAATTAACCTGCTCCCAGAAACCTGCTTGCTGTAGACAAAGTGAAGTTATTCTACCTTTATTGTTAATCATTGTCTCTAATTGGTTAAATAAATGCTGAGGCCTGAGAGTGGGCAAAGACAGATGTAGGCAGGACTAAGGTGTTTGGACTTTGGAAGCAGAGAGGATGATGGATAGAAGAAGCCTGGAGTAGCCTTAAGAAGCCTCCAGAAGAAGAAGAAGGAAGAAGAAGCTAACAGCATGAAGGAGGACATATGCCATGGGTTAGAGAAAAGAAGATCATTCCACATGGCCTGGAACATCGGCATAGTGTGTAGAATAGCATTCCAAAGGGATGTATGTATATATGGGGTCATATTTGGGGAATAGAATTAAGAGCTAGCTTAGATGGGAAAAGATTGCACAATCCAGGCCAAAGTTTGTTAAAATCCATAAGGTGTCTATGTGTACTCATTATAATTGCAGGTTAAGGATTAACAACTGCCAATCAATTAATGATAATCTAAATGCTGGTTAATAATTTATTTAGCCATTTTCTACATGGTTGTGTCTTTATTATTAATTTTTGATTACCTTACTAAGAAACATGATTCATTGTAACATTTTTATTTTCACACATACATATAACTATACTTTGTTCTTATTTGCCACACCTCCCTTCACTATTCTCCCTACTTACTGGTACCCTCCTCACTTCAAATAGACCCTCTTTTCTTTCTTTTCATGTCATATATCCATTTCCCTCCTTCCCTCTCACATACTCTCCCTGTAGAATTCTCTCTTCCCTTATTCTATTGAGAAACTGATGTAGTAATCTGCTATATACTCTAAGTGTTAATTAATTGCCTGATTGCTGTACACTAAGCAATGCAATGTTACCTTTCTTTCTAATCATTGTCTCTGATTGGCTTTAATAAATGTTAAGGCCTGTGATTGAGCAGAGAGAGAGGTGGAGAGGGGAAAGGTTTGCAGGCTTTTGGGGCAGACAGAAAAGATTATGGGAAGAAGAAGCCAGGAGGAGGAAGGAGGAGACATATGAAGAGGTAAATGGAAGAAAATCATTTTACATGGCCTGGAACATCAGCATACCATGAAGAATAATAGTCCAAATGAATGTATGCATATGTTATGGGGTTTTATATGGGGAACATAATTATAAGCTAGGGTAGATGGGCCAAGATTGCACAATCCAGGATAAGGCTTCTTAAAATGTCTCTGTGTGCTCATTTATAATGGTGGGTTAAGGATTAACACAGCTGATCCATTAATGATAATATAAATATTGCTAATAATTTAATTATTTATTTCTACAAGAAAACACACTAACTTTCCTTGTGGCCACCAGCTGGATATAAGAGCTCTTCTTCCCTAACATCCTTGCCAACATTTATTGTCATTTGTCTTCTTGTTGACAGTCATTCTGAGATGAAATGGAATTTCAATGCAGTTTTAATTTACAGTTTCTTGCTGGCTAAGTATATTGAGCACTTGTTCAAATATTTATTAGACATTTATGTTTCTTAGTTTGAGAAATATTCATTCAATTATTCATCACATTTATTAATTGGACACTTTTTTGGAGAAGTTGCCTAAATTTGGAATTCATTATAGGCTTCAGATAATAATGGCCATTTGGATATACAGGTCACATTCTGTAGCTGTTGCTTCACTGTCATGATTGTTTTCATGCTGTGAAAAGGTTTTAATTCCATCTGATCCCATTTTTCAATTCTTGGCATTAGTTCTATTGCTAGTGAAGTCCCCTTTTGTGCACACATCTTCCAGTATTTTGCTTCTGTTTCCTCCTAGAAGTTCCAAAGTCTCAAGGCTAATATTCTAAGTGCATTTCTGTATGTAGTGGGATATCCAGACACAATTTTACTCTTCTATATGAGGATATCTTGTTTGCCAAGCAACATTTGTTGAAAATCTGTCTTTTTTTGATACATTTGTGAAGGATTAGGTGGCTATGGGTTTTGTGGATATTTCCAGATCCTCTATTCTAATAGAATTTCTCTATGCTTCTATTTTTCTGATGTTTTGATATGTCTCAATAATAGAGCTTGAAAAAAGTATTATGATGCCTACAGCATTGTTCTTTCCATTTATGATTACTTTGGATCTTCACTTCTTTTATGTTTCCATGTGGATTTTAGGATTGTTTTATTCTACTTTTGTGAAGAATGCCAGTAGAAGTGGAAGAGGATTGCACTGAGTCTTTAAATTGTTTCAGAAATACTGCCATCTTCACAGTATCAATTACATCACTCCATGGGCATGGGAAGTCTTTGAATATTCTAATATCTTATTCTATTAAGTTTTTCAAGTACATAAAATTTTCATTTTAGAAGTCTTTCATCTTCTTGGCTAGATTTACTCCAACATATTTTTGAAACTATTATGAACAGGGATATTTTTCTTTCTTTCCCAAAAAATTTTATCACTGGTCTATATAAAAAGTCTTTATTTGCATGTTGATTTTATTTTTCCTTCTATTTTGCTAGATGTGTTATTCATGTCCTATAGTTTTCTGGTCAAGTCTCTTCTAAGGTCTTCTCAGTATAGCATTGTGTTAGCTGTAATTAAGGATAGCTTGATTTCTTCTCCCAGTGATTTTTTTTTTTTACTTATTGCTTAATATTTTAAAATACTACTATACTGAGTAAACTTGGAGAGAAAGGACACATTTGCATCACTCTTGATTTTAGAGTAGATGATTTCAGTATCCCATTACTCAGATTAGTATTGGCTATAGGTTTGTCATATATATCCTTTATTGTGTTGAATTATGTTCCTTCTAATTATGTTTCTTTGAGAATTTTATCATGAAAGGATGCTGGGATTTACCTAAATCATGTTGTCTATCTATTGGAATGATTGTGTTGTCTCTATCTTTAGGTTTACTAATATGCTGCATGACATTTATTGATTTTTTTATGTTAAAAATCTTTGTACAGACAAGATGAAACAAAGTTGGTAATGATTGATGTTCTTCTGAATTTTTTTTTTGTAATTTAGTCTGTAAGAATTTTATGGAGAAATTTTGCATCTGGAGTCATCATGGAAAGTGTCCTGATCTTCTGTTTGTCTCTATTTGTATCAAAGTTTTGGTATCAAAGTAATAAGGCTCTCATCAAACAGAATAGTAGAACTCATTTCACTTCTTGTTTACAGAGTATCTTAGAGAACATTGATATTCACGATTAAATCAAATTTAGAAGTCAATCTATCCAGAGCAAGCAATGAGCAGCAAGCCAGTAAGCAACACACCTCCATGGCCTCTACATCATTTCCTGACTCCAACTTCCTGTCTTGCCTGAATTCTCATTCTAATTCCTTTTGATGATTGAACTATGATGCAGACACATAAGCCAAATAATACCTTTACTCCACAAGTTGTTTTGGTCATGGTTTCATCACAACAATAGTAACCCTAACTAACACAAGCAGTAAGACATTTGATGTATCCCTATTTTTAATATAAGTTTTAATCAAACTCATCATTGTGAACTTGCCTTTTAACTGCCGAGGCTATAGGATAGAGGTTCTGGGAAATTATATAATCATTTTCTTCTTGTCTTGTCTGATTTCCTCAATGACACATTGTTCATTTAGATTATAACGTTACAGCCAGCATGGAGACAAGTGCCTTAAATCTTAGCATTCATGAGATAGAAGCATAGGCAGAGACAGAGGTAGGAGGATCTCTGTGAGTTTAAAGTTGGCCTATATAATTTATTCCAGGCAAGCAAGCACTAACAATAGCCACAAACAATATAAAATACCTGGGGGTAACTCTAACCAAGCAAGTAAAGGACCTGTACAATGAGAACTAAAAGCCCTTGAAGAAAGAAATAGAAGAGGCCTTTAGAAGATGGAAAGATCTCCCATGCTCATGGATGGGTAGGATCAACATAATAAAAATGGCTATCCTACCAAAAGCAATATATAGATTCAATGCAATCCCTATCAAAATACCAACACAATTCTTTATAGACTTGGAAAGAGCTAGTCTCAATTTAATATGGAACAATAAAAAGCCCAGAATAGCTAAATCAATCCTATACAATAAAAAAAAAAAACATCTGGAGGTATCACCATCCCAGATTTCAAGCTGTATTACAGAGAAATAGTAGTAAAAACAGCATGTTATTGGTATAGAAACAGACCAGTAGATTAATGGAATCGAATTGATGATCCAGAAATAGACCCACACACTTAGGCCACCTAATTTTTGACAAAGAAGCCAAAATGGCACAATGGAAGAAGGATAGCATCTTCAACAAATGGTGCTGGTCCAACTGGATGTCCATTTGTAAAAGACTGAAATTAGACCCATACTTATCACCTTGTACAAAACTTAAGTCCAAGTGGATCAAAGACCTTAACGTAAGGCCGGTCACACTAAATCTAGTAGAAGAAAAAGTGGGAAAAACTCTCGAACTCATTGGCACAGGTGACAACTTCCTGAACAGAACACCAACAGCTCAGGACCTAACACCAACAATCAATAAATGGGACCTCATGAAACTGAAAAGCTTTTGTAAGGCAAAGGACACTGTCATTCGAACAAAACGGCAGCCTACAGACTGGGAGAAAATCCTCACCAACCCCACATCTGACAGAGGGCTAATATCCAAAATCTACAAAGAATTCAAGAAATTAAATGTCAAGAAACCAAAAAAATCCAATCAAAAAATGGGGGACAGAGCTAAATAGAGAATTCACAAAGGAGGACTCCCTAATGGCTGAGAGATATTTAAAGAAATGCTCAACATCCTTAATCATCAGAGAAATTCAACTCAAGACGACTCTGAGATTCCATCTCACACCTATCAGAATGGCTAAGATCAAAAGCTCAAATGACAGCACATGTTGGAGAGGGTGTAGAGAAAGGGGAACCCTCCTCCATTGCTGGTAGGAGTGCAGGCTTGTGCAACCACTATGGAGGTCAGTCTGGCGATATCTTAGAAAACTTAGAATAGCTTTCCCTCAGGACCCAGCCATACCACTTCTGAGTATACACCCAAGTGACTCTTCATGGAATCATAAGGAAGTTTCATCATCTATGTTCATAGCAGCCCTATTTGTAATAGCTAGAAACTGGAAACAACCCAGATGTCCCTCAACCGAAGAATGAGTTAAAAAACTGGTACATCTACACAATAGAATATTACTCAGCTATGAGGAACAATGAAATTATGCAATTTGCAGCCAAATGGATGGAACTAGAAAAGCTCATCCTGAGTGAGCTACCCAGACTCAGAAGGATGCATATGGCATCTATTCACTTATAGTAGGATTTTAGCTATGTAGTAGAGGATATCTATACTACAACCAACACATCAAAGGGAACATGAACATAGACTTTTTATTTTTTATTTTTTTATTTTTATTTTTATTTTTTACTCTTTTTTATCTGTTTGTCTGCTTATTTGTTTGTTTGTTTTTTAGTTCTCTCTCCTGGCAATGAGACACTTTTCACCAGTGAAACTGCCTCGTATACCCCCATTGTATGAGGAGTCTCCTGGCCCTCATATGACTTCTGAACTGGGGTGAGGAACTGTTATGTAGGGACACTGTACTCCTGAGAAGTGGGATGGAAGGGTCAGGGGGTAAAGGAAAAAAAATGAATGTGAAGTTTTGGCCTTTTGCTACTAATTGTCATAAACTGTTTAGGATAATTTAGAAATGCAAACTAATAGTTATGCAAGCTTGTCATTTTGTTAGGTACTAGGACAGTCTATTATAGTTATTTTCTAAGCTAATCAGAAATCAAGTTGCTAAGAGACAAGCAACATTTGCTTATCCTAATATAAGAGATAGATATGGCCTCTTTAAAAACCTCAAGTGATTTGCAGAATACAGTATTCAAAGATGTTTTCTTAATTTTAGATTTTTTTGATATCGAGACATGTCAACTCCTGACAGCACCGCCTATTCTACTCCAAGTAGAAGATGAGCATCGAAGAATCTCCAGTGGGAGATGATTGAATTAGTGGCAAGCCTATCTCTTGGCAGGAAAAACCCATTGCTCCAACTGTAGACAGAATGCTGTCCAAAAAGGACAAAACTTGGAAGCAGGTAAGTCGACAGCCTAGCTCTGCCAAGACACGGTAGGAAAGTACTTCATAATTCCTGCTCTACAATCAATGTCTGTCAGAGAAATGGGGCCAAATGGCTGAAGACTGATGCTCTAATGTATGGAGAGAAAATGGGAACTGTCCAGGTAGCCACTGGTATGTCATTTCTTAGTTTTGGAAGCTGTGGGCCCTTCCCTTCCTATATAATCAGATATATTTATCACTCTCACGTCTCTGAGGTGGTTGAAGAATAGATAGCTAGAGTCTCATGATTAAATTTTGAGTTGTTTAGGAATCAAGAGAGTGTTCTGGATCTAAGAAGATGTTTTTAAAATTGTGATGCAAGTTAGTATGAAAACTGAGTTAGATATAGAACTTTAAACACATGGAGATGGTTAGAGAGTAGAATATTAAAGTCAGGTGCCAAATACATATGGACTGGACATTGGAAATGTATGCTAAGCCATATAACTCTCATAATTGTGGCCTAATTACCTCTGTTGTTTTGTATTGTATTTATTATTATAAGAGAAAGAGCCATTTGTTGGACTTAAAGGGGGAGCCATTGGGGGGGGGAGATATACCTTAAACTTAAAAAAAAAAGGAAAGGGATGGGTGGGTTGAGGCAGAAGAGAGGGGGAGGATGGGACTGGAGGGGGGAGTAGGGAGGGGATTGTGATTGAGATGTAACTTGAAGAAATAAAAAGTAAAGGAAAAAATAAATACAATAAATAAATACAATATAAACAAAAAATAAGTACAATATAAAGTCCAAAGATTTTACAGATTTATATGCTTCCCAATTTCAACATCACTGATGGTAATATGTTAATAAAATGTTTTCTGGTCAAAAAAAAAAGAAATTAAGAACCCTATTGTTAAAAGTTGTACCTGAGTTTCTGTAGTTTCTCTTGTTCTTGGTTCTCTGTTTTATTCTGTTATTATATGATATACTATAAGTCATTATCTTGATTATTTTATACACATGTTAAGATATGCTATTTGGAGAGTGAGTAACCTTTGCTTTAATTATATATTTTATACATGTTTTATACTGTGTTTAGTATAAATAAAATGACTTAATCCACTACCATAGTACTATATATCTGTAAAATGTGATGTTTATGGAAATACAAAGAAATATATAACCCTTATATAAGTATATTTTGCTCTTGAGACAAAAATATTCTTACTGTCTACCTAAGGAAACTTAAAGCATAGAGTTGTAGGAATACTTTGCATATCGATTTCAATGTGTTTGCAAAATGCAGTATAAAATGCACAAACTTTTTTCAGCTACCAATGGTGTGATAACAACAAACTTTGGACCATGTAAAAACTGTAATAAAAGGCGTTTGAAGTATGAGCAAGAGAATAGTGAAGGACCAGGGACATCCACATACTCTAGGACTGAGTCCACCAACTAATCAGGCCTGCCCTTGACAATATGATGTCAAGCTTTGGCTAAGTCATGTTGAGTGTGATGAGGGTCAGAAATATATCAAGACAATATCTGACAGATCAAGGACCAATGAACAAAAATAATGTGGCCATTTTTCTTTGTTTCTAGAGAGAACCTGCAGTCTGGTTGACAAGAAAAGAAATGGGAAGTGAACAAAAAGTTATAACGATGGTGTCGCTGGAATTTGTTGTTAGGGCTGGCTTTGGATGCAGGAATAAATATTCTCTCATAGGCAGATATCTCACCAAAACATCCCAAAGTTTACTCACCAGAGACTACCTGATTTGAACTAGTAGTTTGAAACATGAACTTTAGTGTTAAATTGGGGGTTGGGGAGGAAACCACAATAAATCAAAAAAAAAAAAAAAACAGATGAAACAGACTTTATCCTTTGAGAAATATAAATAAAATATGAGAGATCCTAGGTTCTAGCAGTATTCTAGACAAAGGCAGGATGGTTGGTTGAAATTGATAATGCCTCAGATCCATATATTGTTCTACAGTGAGGAACTTCACAGCAGAGCAGTGCATTCTCTCAGGAAGCACTAGAGCACCAGGAGGGAGCTTAGGAATGGAGAGAGTCATAAGGCCTTGAGGGGGGGGGGGGGGTTTCATTCAAAAGTCACAGTCCTGTGAGAGGGTAGAAAATTGATTTCACACACCAAACCTCAGGTGAGCATGAAAATGCACAACCTGGAAATGTCTCCCTTTGGAGGAAGATAAAAGAACAGCAGAGCCTGTCATAGACTATGATACAGATTGAGTCAAACTTTGGCCACATTTTTTGTTTGTATGTTTGTTTGTTTCATTTTGTTTCTATTTCTGTTTTGTAAGCCTTGGGAGCTCAGCAACTTAGTACTGAACACCTCTAGGCCCTTCAGTAGTCCAACTCTTCATTCAGTTTTCATGCTCAAATTAGGTAATTTCTGTAAGAAAAAGTAAGAGAAGCAAAAACTCATTTCCCTTTTCATTCTTTTCTGGTCTTTCCCCTCTGGCCAAGAAGATGATTTCTGTTTTTAAACCATAACCTCCTAGCTTAATGTAGTAGAAGAAATACTTTTTACTCTTCCTTGGTCATAATGTGTGGATGCCATAGAAACTCATCATTATCTCAATCCACCTGATCATTCATCTTTCTCCTGTGATATGAGATTTTCCCTCTAAAGGTGCCCTGCATCTTTGCAGCCTCCAGGGTAGTTGCAATCAAAGCCCAGTCACTTTTGTAGAAAGCACAACAGGGGTCCATCTCTTTAAATGACATCCAGATTAGAATATTCACTGGAGGAAAAGTAGAACCAAGTCCATTAGAAGAGAGCAGATTGAGAGTTCTCAGGAATGCCTCAAAAGAAACCAATAGCCTAAGTACATGTGAAAACTAAAGTGCAGTGTAAATCAATACTTTTGAGCTTACAGCTCAAGGTTATTCATTCAGCCAAGACCTCTTGCACATTTCAAGTTTCTTTGCTTTAAGTTCAAAGAGTTCGTGCATTTGAAATTTGGAAGAAGAAAAAAGGTCAAATTTTACATTTTCACAGAAGGTAGTATACCTTTGGAGTAATCGTTATTTAGGATTGCATGTTTTGTACCATTTATTGTGAATTTCATTTTTATTCTACTTTGTACCATAATTGGTGGGAAAATTGGAAAGTTTCACTGTGATCCAGAGCTCATAATGGTCATGCATATTTGTCTCTTTAGGATGCCCAAATCTGATCTTTCTTGTAATGAGTCAATTTTAAGTCATATGCTTTATTTGATTTATCATAACTTACTCTTTCAAGTGAACTGTGCCTTGAGAACATGAACAGAATAAATATTCTTCTTTGGAAAGGGACAAAGATTTCCCAGGCTAGAAATCAACCCTCGCCAAGTGCCTTCCTAATATCTGGAAATGAACTTTCTGGGATAATCGCATACTAACATATTTCACCTGCTAAAATCTCAGCATAGATGAGGTTTTCAGAATACTAATAACTGGAAAAGGAGCTGCTCTGGAATGAGACCACAAGAGCTTTGTCTTAAAGACAGAAGGCCAGGGATTAACTGTAGTTTTGGCTGCTGAGAGATGTGAGCTCTGCAGGAAACAAACTCAGTGGCTTTATACTAAAAAAAAAAAAAAAAAAAAAAAAAAAAGAAACAAAACCGGAACTGATAGCTGGGGCTTTGCCTCATGGACTTAGTTTGGCAGTGAATCAATGAATCAGCTGGACCTCAGTTTCTTTATCTGTAAAACAGGAATGGACATGTATCTGTCTTGTAGCATTTTGAGTGATAACTAAGCAGTAAATAAGTGAAAGCAGCAGTTGGTGCCTGAACAGCACCATAATTCTACTTATTAGTAGAATCTATATTTGCATCCAAGCCACATAGGCACTGTACAGCAAGGTTTTTAATGTGAATAAAAAATTTAGGAGGAATCAGATGCCAAAAATGAAAATTACAGTGGTCCAAGAGAAAAAGATGATCTAGATCTAGATATAACTTTTATTTGAAACAATATTAGACTAGTGGTTGGGAAACCTGAGGGGCCATCCCTGTGTTACAAGAGTTTGATGAATAACAATGGCTTTATTTTAGTCAGTCTGGTAACCTCAGAAGAAAACAGATCAGACACCAAAGAAGATAAGTAGCCCAGACAATCCATCCTTGCAGACTTCCTCAATAGCTGTTTCCTCAAGTCTACAACCATAACAACTCAAAATCGCTAAGATTGTTCAGCTGCACAGGCTCTTCCACCAGAACCTCTGTAAAGCCCTGAAGTTCAGCTTCTGTCTACAAACTTCTTAGGACATTTAAATAGCTGAGCACAAAAGGACTGAACATCAAATGATCAAATGATTCTATTAACATTTTTAACAATTTTTCCATTCTTATTTGGGCCTCAAACAGGTTTACTACATCCCAAATCATCAGGAAGTCATTTTAAGAGAGTGACATCCCATCTCCAGAAGGTGGGGACGGTGTTTTTCCCCCCTTTGGTCATTTGATGGGTTATAGATAATCTTGTAATTTAGGGGAAGAGATTACAAGTTGTTAAATGGTCTTGCTAAATAGGTTTTAGAGGTTAGACCCAGGGACTTCCCTGTTTTTCTTTTCTGAATCCTTCTTTCTCTCCTATGTAGGGGTGAACAGACAAGAAAAAAATGGGACATAGACATAATATAGGAAAGATCAAGAAAAAAAGGACAGATTATTGAATATGCCCTTATACATTTGTATATTGATACAAAATTAATATTGTATTTGGCTAAATTGGTATTGATCTTTGTATATTGATGCAAAATTAAGATTGTATTGGGCTACATCAGTATTGATCTTTGTATATTGATACAAAATTAAGATTATATTTGGCTACATTGGTAATGACCCTTGTATATTGATACAAAATTAAGATTATATTTGGCCACATTGGTATTGATCTTTGTATATTGATACAAAATTAAGGTTAACGCTTTTTAAGGTATTGTACCTAGGTAATGCTTAAAAATGAAATGTGAAGTTTCAGCATTTTGCTACCAACTGTCTTAAACTGTTTAGGATAATTAAGAAATGCAAACTAATTGTCATTCAAGCTTGTCATTTTGTTAGGTACTATGACAGTCTACCATAATTATTTTCTAAGCTAATCAGAAATCAAGTTGCTAAGAGACAAGCAACACTTGATTATCTAAATATAAAAGATAGATAGGGCGTCTTCAAAAACCTCAAGAGACCTGCAGAATATGGCATTCCAAGATGTTCTCTTAACTTAAGATATTTTTGATGTCGAGACATGTCAGCTCCTGACAGTACCCCCTATTCTACTCCAAGTAGAAGATGAGCATCGAAGAATCTCCAATTGGAGATGGTTGAATTAGTGGCAAGCCTATCTCTTGGCAAGAAAAACCCCTTGCTTCAACTGTAGACAGAATGCTGTCCAAATAGGACAATACTTGGAAGCACGTAAGTCGACAGCCTAGTTCGGCCAAGAGAGGGTAGGCAAGTCCTTCATAATTCCTCCTTTACAATCAATGTCTGTCAGTGAAATGGGGCCAAATGGCTGAAGATTGATGTTGTAATGTATGGAGAGAAAATGGGAACTGTCCAGGTAGCCACTGGTATGTCATTTCTTAGTTTTGGAGGCTGCTGGCCCTGCACCTCCTGTATAATCAGATATATTTATCTCTCTCAGGTCTCTGAGGTGGTGAAGACTAGATAGCTAGAGTTTCATAGTTAAATTTTGAGTTGTTTAGGAATCAAGAGGGTGTTCTGGATCTAAGAAGATGTTTTTAAAATTGTGATGAAAGTTAGGATGAAAGCTGAGTTGGATATAGAACTTTAAACTCATGGAGATGGTTAGATAGTATAATGTTAAAGTCAGGTGCCAAATACTTATGGACTGGACATTGGGAATGTATGCTAAGCCATATAACTCTCATAATTGTGGCCTAATTATTTCTGTTGTTTTGTATTGTATTTATTGTTATAAGAGAAAGAACTCTTCATTGGACTGAAAGGGGGAGCTGTTGGGGGGAGAAAAGATATACCTTAAACTTTAAAAAAAGAGAGAGAGAAGAGGATGGGGGGTTGAGAGGGAAGAGGGTGTGAGGGTGCGACTGGATGGGGGAGTAGGGAGGGGATTGTGATTGCGATGTAACTTGAAGAAATACAAAATAAATAAAGAAAAAATGCTTCCTGCTGAATTTGGACACAGAAAACCTGTTTGGGGACCCAAATAAAATGGAAAATATGTTAAGCAAGTTAATTGTAACTTTTGATGTCCAGTCTCTATGTGCTCAGCAATTTGAATGTCGTGAGCAGTTTGTAGTCTAGACTTTGGGTAGGAAAGTTCAAGACTTTATTGAAGTATTGTGTGGAACAGTCTTTGAGGCTGGGCCATCTCAAAGCTGTTTGAAGTTGTTCTGGATGCATATTTTTGAGAAAACAGCAATTAAGCAGTCTATGAGGCTGGATCATTTGGGCTACTTGTCTTGTCTTCTTTGGTCTCTGGTCCCATTGTTCTGAAAATATATAATTTCTCAGAAGTAACATAGTTCTGCAATTACCAAAATGCCATGGATGTGCAGTATGCACAAATCAATTAAGGAATATTTTTCTGTTCTTTGTTTGAACAAAAGAAATGCATTTGTAAGTCTCCATTCATGCCATATAAGAAGATGGCATGTAATAGTATTATATAAATATGGTATATGTAATCTATTTTAAATTGAAAATACAACATAAGAGCTGGGCTTGGTGGTGCACACCTTTAATCACAGCACTCGGGAGGCAGAGACATGTGGATTTCTGTGAGTTCAAGGCCAGCCTCATCTACAAAGTGAGTCCAGGACAGTCAAAGATACACAGAGAAACCCTGTCTCTAAAAACCTAAAAAAAAATAAATAAATAAAAAATAAAACAAAAATACAGCATAAGACCATATGGAGTTTAAGTATTCTCCTCTACAGTTGACATAAATTTATAAATTGATTTAAACAGGTTTATTCTGTGTTGTTCTGGCTTTTTGTAGATTAGGTTGGCCTCAAACTCAAAAGGAACCCCATCTGTCTCTGTCTTTGTCTCCCACATTTTGGGATCAAAAGTATCCATTTATGTTTTTTCTTTCCTTTTCTCCTTTCTTTGGAGATTTAATTTCTATGTGTATATATCTATCCTTATTGAGACAGGGTTTCTATTTGTAGCTTGGGCTGTCTTGATTTGCTCTGTCAATCTCTGTAGATTAGATTTGCCTTGAACACACAAGGAACCTGTTTTTTCCTTGTCTCCCAAATTTTGAGATCAAGGGATGAATTTAAATAGTTGAATTACCCTTATTAAACAATAACATTAATTAAACCATTTTGTTTAGTTTGAGTTCCAATTTTCCCATGGAAGCTCCATTCTTAAGGAGATTGGTGTAGAATAGCATGATATGCTCTTTTATGTTAGCTTTTCTTAATTGTTGGCTGTGGGAGGCATGCAGTTTGCATGTTCTTCCCCAGTATAACTCTGGGTCCTTACGTTGATTAACAATGTAATCTCTCTCTCTCTCTCTCTCTCTCTCTCTCTCTCTCTCTCTCTCTCTCTC
>CAJQZJ010032395.1:531258-554388 GCA_907164525.1 Lophiomys imhausi | reverse complement strand
CTCTCTCTCTCTCTCTCTCTCTCTCTCTCTCTCTCTCTCTCTCTCTCCAAGACAGGATTTCTCTGTGTATCCCTGTCCTGGACTCACTTTGTAGACCAGGCTAGCCTTAAACTAACAGAGATCAGCTTGACTCTGCCTCCCAAGTTCTGGGATTAAAGTCATGTACCACAACACCCAGTGATTAACATGTCTCTTTTAGGGGCAAATGCCTCTTAAAACCAGTTCTCCAGTGGGAGCCCCACAACTAGGGAGACTGGCTTGTGACCCCTTTCTCTTTACGTAAACTTAAGATTATGTGTATTCATCCATTAGATCAGTAAGGACATTATTCAACATAACATCAAGGAAAAAAATGTGTCATTTTTGAATTCTACACTGTCTTTATTAAGCAGCCTTGTCTTATCAACAGGGTTCCCACTCTGCCTTCATTGTTTAATCCAGGCTGGTCTAGAATTCAGAGATCTTCCTGTTTCTCCCTCTAATGTGATGGGATTAAAGGAATAATGGCGTGTGCCAGTACCACACTGCTTAAATATTTCAATTAAATCCCAGATTTTAGTAACTCTGTAACCCAGAGAGCAACTTTGAACTGCAGTGACAATTCGAAATCTGCCCAAAATCTTCAAAAATCTCTTATGTTTTAGCAATGCGAAAGCAAAAAAAATATCCTTTCTACCTCCTGATATAGGAAAATCAAAGACATCTAAACAAAAATCAAGCAAAGAAACAATATTCCAAAAGCCTTCACATGTCTAATCATGCCATTTCATGCTGCAATTAAAGCTCTGTTCATTATTCCTTGTAATGTGGTTGCAAATGTATTTCATTGGTGGACCCTTCCCAGAAATCCTTGACAAGCACCTCATAGCCAGGGAGCTCTTAGCTCCAGGTGTCATCAATTTGGTATTATCTATCGGGAAGGGCCTCTCTCGTTTCTCCATTAACATTGTTGGCAATTTAGCATTCCATCTGTAAATTCTTTCTTTCTTCAATCCTATCCTAGTCAGATCTTTCTCAAAAAGGATACACAGAACCAGAATTGTCAGAGTAAAAATCATTTGCATGCTAAGAAGAACAAACTCAACTGGAATCCAAAAGTATTGAGGTATTATGAATTCCTCCATTTTTAATCTAGGCAGTTAATTCTGTTCTCAAGCTCTGTTTATAAGGCTGCCAGTATTTTAGTAGTAAGGAGAGCTAAGCCTTAGCTCTCTGGCCTTTGCTGCAAGGCAACAGCTATTGTTAAGGGAGCTGCTCCTTTGAAATGTGTTATGGTTTGGCTCCCTGCTCTTTGGCTAGGAAACTACCTTTTATCCAGGCCTTCACAGGCTGTAAGTGTGGATTCTAATTGCCGTATTTGGCTCCATATGTAGAAAAAAAAATTAATTAAATTATTTAACCAGTATTTAGATTATGATTAATTGGTAGGTGGTTGTTAATCCTTAACCTGACATTATAAATGAATACACACAGACACCACATGGATTTTAACAAGCCTAGGCCTGGATTGAGCAATCTTGAATCTTGGCCCATCTAAGCTAACTCTTAATTCTATTACCCAAATATGACCTCATACACACACACACACACACACACACACACACACACACACACACACACACGTCCCATTGGAGTGCCATTTTACATCCTATGCAGATGTTCCTGGCCATGTGGAATGATCTTCTTTCATCTAACCCATGGTGTGTGTCCTCTTTCCTGATCCTGACTGGAATACAATGAAGTAATCCTCTGTGTAAAGTGCAGGCTTCATGTTCTAATCTAAGCAAGTCCCACCTTTCTCTATCTTTGTCCAGTCTCAGGCCTCAGCATTTTATTTAACCAATCAGAGTCAATGTAAGTAACAGACAGCAAGCAGGACCAATTAACTAACATTTAGAATGCTTAACACTACCCCATCAGTGCTCTGAAAATTATAACACACAATAGAAATAATTACAATAGCTAATATTTATTAGGAGTTTAATTTTTAAGAACCTGGTAACATTTACAAATTCTTTCCATACAAATAAACATGCCATTTGGAATATTGCTATAAAATAATGTCATATTTCTCCAACATTAAACAGATGAGTTCTTAGTTAAATGTCATGTTGAAGGTAATGGAGGTGATGTTAGCATTTCACTGCACACAGTCTGTCCCCAGAATCAAGACTCTATACCTTCTCTAACTTGTCTACAGGGAATTCATTTACTGGTTCAATGCAAAGTATGTCCTGAGCTTAAATACTGTAGGGGTAGCCATCAACCAGAACAATGGAAATTTAACTCTGAGCATGAACAACAATATCAATATAATTGCCCTAAGGTTCCCTTGTGTACTTTGGAAGAATAGCAAACAACTACCATGTCAGATATTAGAAGGTGAAGAGGGTGAAATAGTGCTAGCTCTTCATTATGCATTTGAGGATTCAATCAACCAAAATACCAACAAAAATATTGCTGTATATTTAATATAGACACACAAAAATTTTTGTGTGTCTATATTAAATATATAGCAAGCTTTTCTTTTCTTGCCATTATCTCTTCAGCAACAACATGACAATTATTTGCAGAATACTATATTGTATTAGATATTATAAGCATTTGAGAGATGATTTAAAGTACACAGGAGATTATATAGATTATATGTAATACTATAATTATTATATAAGAGGCTTGTGCATCTGCAAACTTGAGTATCACCAGCAAATTGAACTCTGCTCTTGTAGGTGAGCTCTGTTCACCTAGTAACTACCCTTATAGATGAGATTTCATTATTCAAAGTTCCTCAACATTTTTATCTGTAAAATAAGACTCAAGCTCCGATAGAAGTTTTAATGTGTCTTTTATAGAATTATACAGAGATAGACATGGGAATTATAGTTTGTTACTGAATTAAGTTTTTTTCTTGTTTTCTAATGTATGTAGCTGTCAAGTGAGACTAGCCTGTAATTTATCAAAGACCCAGATAATGTTTCCAATATAATAGATTTATTCTCTCAAAAATAAAGGTCAGTTTTCTTGGATTCTAACAACATCTGAAAGTATCCATCTATTTAGACCTTTAAAAATCTATGAGCATAATACATTTTACCTACCTGTCATCTAAGTTTCCATTGTTGAACTTTCTCACAAATAACAACAGTGTTGCTATTTAGAAAACAGGAATGCAAAAGGCTGAGTCCATTGTTTGAAAGCAATGGAAAAAAAATCAGAGTAATTTAGTAGTTTTATTCAGTTGTGCCCTGTAGTGTATACACCAACAGGATATTACTCACCTACAACTTTGACTCAGGAACAAGTGAGCTAACTGTATTTGAAGGACTACAAAACCCAGAAATTTACTTTAAGTTCGTATTTGCTATAGAGTCTAATAGACTCACATAAGAACAAGTCTTCTTATGTAAGATGGTTCTCATCACCATGAAGAGATAGAAAGGCAAAGATGCTGTCTACCAAACACAGACATTCTGCCCACATGAGGTATCATAGATGGACAAAGTATGTCCTTTAATATAAGTGAAGGTTTGGACCATCCAGACAGTTCCCTCACTGTCCAAGATCAGAACATGGTTAAACCTGAGGTAGAAAGTACATGGAGATAGGGTGGAGGGGGCTTTGATTCACCTTTCTATGGCCCATCCCTCTGGTAACACAGTGCTATGATTCAAGAGTTAAGACAGACCAAGTTCAACTCTCAACTGCCCTTCTCTGAGCAATAACGTGACGTTTTATACAACTCTCTAGGAAATAATTTTCTCAACAATAAAGGGATCACAAATTAATAGTAATAATAATGATGATGATGGTGATGATAGTAATAATAATAATAATAATAATAATAATAATAATTAGAAGGAGAAGGAGGTTAGAGAGATGGCCCAGCAGTTAAGAGAACTGCCAGCTGTTCCAGAGGATGCAGATATGAGTCCAGCCCCTATGTGGCAGCTTACAGTTATCTGTAACTCTAATCCCAGGGAATTCAATGCCTTCTTCTGGTCTGTGCAGGTACTGCAGAAACATGACACACATACATAACATGCAAAAAAATACCTTTACAGTTAAAAATAAATTAGCTCAATTCATTTATTAAAGCTAAATAAGGAGCTTCATAGAGTTTCTGGGGAAAATACACAAGTTAAAAATTAAGTCATCCTAATTATTGAGTATGTCACAGAAGACATACTGGTGAAAAATTGTGATGCAAAATAAACTGTTCTTAAGCCATAAAACAGATATGTTTATGATTGACCAAAGGAAGACTACTTCCCAGTTGGAGATAGAAAGTGCACCTTCAAAAGGGAAGCAGCATTTGCTTCTAAGCTTAAAGGATGCACTAAATGTCAAAAGCAGAGTTGAACTTAGGATGTTTCGGGTAAGGAAGGACTTGGACAACAAGGCAAATGATACACTTCAAATAATATTCATATTACCTGACTCAAGGGTGGTGTTAGGGGTGAAATGTTAACTAAAATTGTAATAGCACATAGAAAGTCTTTTCTAATTGTGTGTCTCATTAATTCTCAAAATGTCCTATGTACCTACCTCCATCTTACACATAAAAAAACAGAGGGCATATTCAAATTTCAGTAAGTATTTAACAAAATTATGACCATGATAAATTAGTGTCCAATATATAATCTCCTAAAGTGGAGATTCAGCTAACTCCAAAATAGCAAATGACAACCATGAAATTCTAGGGAATCTCAATAATAAAGGGGTCACACAGAGAAGCTAAGGTTTGTCTCCATATATATGGCAGGGTGAGATTCCCTGAAGAGGAGGCCCCAGGATGCCATGGATGAAAGCCAGGATATTGAAGATTACAGAACTGTGAAATAACCACGCACTGAAGACAGCACCAAGTGTGGCTTAGAACTGGCCTCAGCATACAAACAAGCTATGTGTCCCATGGCTGGCAGAACTGGAGAAGTGGAGCCATCCAAGCTCCTTGGAGTGCAGAAGATCATGAGTTGTTAGAGAGTAGGCTACAAGATTTGGAACTATATTGCCGGACTTTGGTTTTGTTTAAGTGCATTTGTTTTTGTGCCTTGGTTCTTCTCTATCATATGAAAATATTTAACTTGTTTTAGATTTTCTAGGAACCCTCAGTTAAAAGATTTCACATATTTTCAAGAGATTTTGGACTTTTAAAGTGTTCAAATTTTTAAAGACTGGGAAGCTTTTAAAGTTACATGCTTTTATATTATGTTT
The DNA here is from genome assembly GCA_907164525.1 of Lophiomys imhausi. Classification (NCBI taxonomy): domain Eukaryota; kingdom Metazoa; phylum Chordata; class Mammalia; order Rodentia; family Muridae; genus Lophiomys; species Lophiomys imhausi. Next base: position 549,174 of record CAJQZJ010032395.1, on the reverse strand, counting down.
TAAAAACAAGATATTGACAATAAAGAGAAAAGCTATGTATTAATAGTGATGTGTTCATATGTCAAGTTTATAAGGAGTTGTTTTGTCAACTTGACACAAACTAGAGTCACTTGAAGAAATAGGACCTCTACTGAGAATTGCATACCTCAAAATGGCCTGTGGGCATGTCTTTGGGGAATTTTCTTGATTAATGATTTATGTGGAATGGCATGTTACCCTAGGACAGGAGGTCCTAGGTCGTATAAGAAAGGTAGTGTTACAAGCCTTGGGATGATCTTCCATGATTTCTGCTTTAGTTTCTGTCTGTTGATTTCTGCCTTGTCTTCCCTCAAAGATGGGCTGTAACAGAGAAGGGTAAGCCAAATAAACTCTCCCCTCACCAAGTTGCTTTTGACTGTGTTTTCACAGCTAGAAAAAGTAAACTACAACACTAGTAAACTATATCATCTTATGTGAGATATGCAAAACATGGTCCTAAGAGATCGATTTGAAAAATGTATGCATGGCATCCAAGTTTATGTTTGTTGTTTATTCCAATTCTGTTGCCCTTTAAGGACTGTATCTTTCTTCTTTATGTATCAGTGTTCTATAAAGAATGATTGTTGAGGAACACTGTCATCTTATTGTTGGTTCTTATATCCAAGAAGATATATTTCTGTGTTCAAATTGAGCATTTAAAAGCCATTGAACTGTCTCTGAGCTGAGATGTGGTTTATATGGGTTTACTACCCTCATATATAGACTAGCTTAAAAGACCACCAAGTCCTGAAACAAAACCACTACCTACCTTCTAAAATTTTCCAATTGCTTCCAGATGTCATTTAACTTGTTCTTCTACCTTTTATGTGTGCTATAAATGGAAAGGTAAATTCAAAGACTTGACTCTGTCAAGTTTTATGTTTAGCAAACTTCACAGGAGGTGCTAAATGCCTCATTTACATCACACCAGGAAGCACATAAAGTGGCATAAGGTCACTAAGTGATGCTGAGACTAATTTCAGTTAAGCTACCCACAGAGCTCCCCACTGAAGCTAGTTTATATCCCTCATGACTAGCAAGTCATATGTGAAGTGATAACTTTTCATAATATTTAATTTTATGAAAAACTTCGAATAATGATGATAGGATAGTACTATTTGATAATGATTTTCTGAGCTGATTGTTATACTAGGGTTTGTTAAAGGTCATTATTAAAATCAATCACTTTTTAAAAATTTTGTATAAAAGATACTTGCTCAAGAAATAGATGCCTTGCTATCTTGAAATGAAAGTGTATTATGAAGGCAGTTTATTTTCTCTTATTTTACACTTTCTGCATATTCATTATATAAATTAATAAACTCATTATGATATTTTATATACAAATATATCAACTATTAATTATGTCCACCCATATTTCTATTTTGTCATCCCTCTCCATCTCTGCTTTCATCCTCACCCACTCTTCTCTGTCACCAGAAGTCCCTAATAAGTTCTTTCTGCCCTCCTTAACTTCATCATTCTCCATCTCTAAACATTCCATTCCATAATCCCAAATGTTGCCTTATTGGTTGCATACCTAAATGAAAACATGTTTTATTTCTTTGTCTAGCTTGTTTCACTGAAAGTAACGTTCTCCCATTCTGTCAATAAAGATATAGATTAATATTCTCTTTTCTTTAAATTACCAGCATTTCTGTGCCTCTACCCACTGGGGTGGAGTCAGAGGAGGTTTCAGAGACAACTGAAGAGTCTTCCCCAGGGCAGTAAGAGTAAAATCTTCAGGAGGAGCTAGAGTACCCATGTAGGGAAAGTAGGGACATATCCCCTGGGTGCCAATGGAAGCTGAAAATGGAACCTGGTCTTCTCTGTGCTTATGGAAGCAACATTCTCTTTATTTTGGAGTGCAAATGAAAGACATCTATAGCAGGGGTTTTAAATTGTGTTTGGAGACAACAGTATATGTGAATGTTTAAGGTCCATAGGGATTTGGACTAAATATCAAGATACAAAACATCTCAGCCTGAAACAAAGAATTTACATGTACTAGCACCAATACAAAAGAGATGTTTAAAATAAGTGATAAATCTTTTACATCAGTTATAATCATGGTTTACCAAACAACTAGAGGGACTGAGGAAATGGTTCAGTTGGAAGAATATGAAGCAGTGAGTTTGACCCTTAGAATCCATGTAAAAAGCCAAGGACAGTAGATCTTTGTAATCCCTGTGCTGGGAGACAGAGAAAAGAGACTCTCTGGGGATTATTGGCCAACCAGTTTAAGTAAGTCAGAGAGTCCCAACTTCAATGAAAGATAGAAAAAAATAACACGGTGAGAAATTGATGAGGATACCAAGTGTCTAGCTTTGGCCTCAACATACCATGTATGCACAATGTATACTTATGCCCATGCACACACACATGCACACACACACACACACACACACACACACACACACACATACATACACACACCCCTACAAGTATACTTAATTTATTTAAATAGAGTCTTAAGGTGTTGGGCGGGGGTGACTCAGCAGTTAAGAGCATTTGTTCTAGTAGACAATCCAGTTTTGATTCCTAGCACCATTTGGAGCTAGTAATCTGTAACTCTCATTCTGAGGGATCTATTGCCATTGTCTGGCCTTGGTGGGCATCAGTCATGCATGCGCACGGTGCAATAAATATATGTGGGCGAAAACACAAATTGAGGCTTTAAAGGTATTGAAAATAAATTTCCCCTGAAATCTTCCAAATTATGAAACAGTGAGAAACCCATAGATTAAAAAAAAAATCTATGTAAACTCCGTGATTCCGTTGTTTCTGATGGCTGAGTAGTATTCCATTGTGTAGATGTACCACAGTTTTGTTTTGTTTTTTATCCATTCCTCGGTTGAGGGACACTTGTGTTGTTTCCAGTTTCTAGCTATTACTAATAAGGCTGCTATGAACATAGATGACGAAATGTCCTTGTGGTTTGGCGAGAAATATTTTGGATGTATACCCAGAAGTGGTATGTATGGCTGGGTCTTGAGGCAGAGCTATTTCGAGTTTTCTAAGATATCTCCAGACTGATTTCCATAGTGATTGTACAAGTTTGCACTCCCATCACCAATGGAGGAGTGTTCCCCTTTCTCCACAACCTTGTCAGCATGTGCTGTCATTTGAGTTTTTTATCTTAGTCATTCTGACAAGTGTGAAATGGAATCTCAGAGTCAGCCAAATGGATGGAACTAGAGAAGCTCATTCTAAGTGAGCTAACCCAGGCTCAGAAGGATGCACATGGCATCTATTCACTTATAATTGGGTTTTAGCCATGTAGTACAGCATAACTATGCTACAGCCAATGCACCAAATGTAACAGGAACATTGACTTTGTTTCCTGTCAATGAGACACTTTGCCCTGGTGGTGCTGCCTTGTAGGACCCAGTGTATGAGGAGGCTCTTGGCCCTCATATGACTGATGAACTGGGGCAGGGGACTGATATGTAGGAACATGCCAGTCCAGAGGAGTGAGTTGGAAGGGATATGGGGTAGAGGGTGGGAGGTCGGGACTGGGAAGGGTGGAAAGAGGGTACTATGATGGAGATGTAATCTGAAGTAATAAATAAACACTAAAAAAAAAATCTATGTAAATACCTAATAAAAATGAACCAAGGAAATCAACATCAAGAGAGAAAACAATTAATCCTCTTAAAATTAAAAACAAATAAAATATTTAAAGCCACTGAAATGATGATCCTTTATGTGAAGTGAAAACTACTAATGTGGTAATGGAGTCTGAATGCCTATAGTGTTTTTCAAATGCTTAAAACAAAGCAGAACAACAACAATAACAGCAAAATATCAATCAGCAATAATGGTGAAATCAAGACATTCTCAGTTGGAGAATCAGGAAAACATCACTGTTCAATCTGTCCTTAAAAATAAATGACTAAAGAAAGGTGTCCTGAAAGAAAGGGAGTGATAATAATGAAAATCTGGCAAACCAGGAGAGAAATTAGAAGTAAATTTTGCATTGATTGCAACAAGATTTCCTTCTGAGTTCCCAAAATGTGCTTAATAGTTACAGCAAAAGCACAGTATTATTCAGTATGGTTCTAAGTGCTTGTAGGGGAAATAATTATACCAGTTACAAATGGGAGAAGACAGAAAGATGTGAAAAGATAAGAGAGTTCTGTATTTCAGTTGAACTTATAAAATGATACTAATTCATTTGTAATAAATCATGTGTCACTAACCATTCCTAAATCATTTGTTAACAGTGTGACACAAAGATGTTCACTTACTAATTAAATAGAAAACTAAGAATTTAAGTCAAAACAAATATTGTATTATTTATAAAAATAAAGGAAGGAGGGGACACCGTTCTGTTTCATCACAAGTTATAGGAAGGAGAGATAGAGATGAGAGAGAGAGAGAGAGAATTGTGATGGTTTGAATAAGAAAGGCCCCATAGGCTCATATACATGAATGCAGAGAGGGATTAGCCAGTGCAGCCTTGTTGCAGATGTATTACCAGGGGTGGGCTTTGAAATTTCAAAAGCCAATGCCAGGCCCAGTGTCTCCCTCTCTTCCTTCTACCTGCAGATTTGGATATAGAAATCTCAACTACTTCTCCAACACTATGTCTGCACCTGTTCTACAATACTTCCTACTGTGAGGATAGTGGACTAAACCTCTGAAACAACAAGCAAGCCCCAATTAAATGTCTTGTTCATGTTGTTGCTGCTGTTGTTGTTGTTTTTTAAATATATTTATTTGTTGCTTCAGGTTACATCTCCAACATATTGTCCTCTTTCCCCACATCTCATCCCCTCCCTTCCACCCTCTACCCCCTAACCCTTCCATCCCACTCCTCTGGAGTGGAGTGTCCCTACATAACAGTCCCCTGCCCCAGTTCAGAAGTCATATGAGGGCCAAGAGCCTCCTCATACACTGGGGGCCTAAAAGGCAGTACCACCAGTGAAAAGTATCTCATTGCCAGGGAGAGAAAACTAAAAAACAAAAAAACAAACAAACAAAAACTCAATGTCCATGTTCCTTTTGGTGCTTGGTTGTAGTATAGATATACTGTACTACATAGCTAAAATCCTACTATAAGTGAATAGATGCCATGTGCATCCTTCTGAGTCTGGGTTAGCTCACTCAGGATGAGCTTCTCTAGTTCCATCCATTTGGCTGCAAATTGCATAATTTCATTGTTTCTGATAGCTGAGTAATATTCCATTGTGTAGATATACCACAGTTTTTTAATCCATTCTTCCGTTGAGGGACATCTGGGTTGTTTCCAGTTTCTAGCTATTACAAAAGGCTGCTATAAACATAGATGAGGAAACTTCCTTGTGATTCGGTGTGGAGTCATTTGGATGTATACCCAGAAGTGGTATGGCTGGGTCCAGAGACAAAGCTATTCCAAGTTTTCTAAGATATCGCCATACTGACCTCCACAGTGGTTGCACAAGCCTGTACTTCCACTAGCAATGGAGTAGGGTTCTCCTTTCTCCACACCCTCGCCAGCATATGCTGTCATTTGAGCTTTTGATCTTAGCCATTCTGACAGGTGTTAGATGGATTGTCAGACTCATCTTGAGATGCATTTCTCTGATGATTAAGGTTGCTGAGCATTTCTTCAAGTGTCTCTCAGCCATTAAGGATTCCTCCTTTGTGAATTCTCTGTTTAGCTCTGTTCCCCATATTTTGATAGGATTATTTCGTTTCTTGGCATTTAATTTCTTGAGTACTTTGTAAATCTTGTATATTAGCCTTTTGTCAGATGTGGGGTTGGTGAAGTTTTTTTCCCATATGTAGGCTGCCATTTTGTTCGAATGACAGTGTCTTTTCCCTTACAGAAGCTTTTCAGTTTCATGAGGTCCCATTTATTGATTGTTGGTCTTTGGTCCTGAGCTGTTGGTGTTCTGTTCAGGAAGTTGTCACCTGTGCCAGTGAGTTCAGGGTTTTTCCCACTTTCGCTTCTAGTAGATTTACTGTAACCAGACTTAGTTAAGTTATTTGATACACATGGACTTCAGTAACTTACGTGATAAGTATGGGTCTAATTTCAATCTTTTACAAGTGGACATCCAGTTGGACCAGCACCATTTGTTGAAGATGCTGTCCTTTTTCCATTGTGCGGTTTTGGCTTCTCTGTCAAAAATTAGGTGGCCATAGGTGTGTGGGTTCATTTCTGGATCTTCAATTAGATTCCATTAATCTACTGGTCAGTTTCTATACCAGTACCATGCTGTTTTTACTACTATTGCTCTGTAGTACAGCTTGAAATCTGGGATGTTGATACCTCCAGATGTTTTGGTTTTTTTTTATTTGTTTGTTTTATTGTACAGGACTTATTTATTTATTCTGGGTTTTTTGTTGTTCCATATGAAATTGAGAATAGCTTTTCCAGGTCTATAAAGAATTTTGTTGGTATTTTGATAGGAATTGCATTGATTCTATATATTGCTTTTGGTACGATGGCCATTTTTATTATGTTGATCCTACCTATCCATGAGCATGGGAGATCTTTCCATCATCTGATGCACTCTTCAATTTCTTTCTTCAAGGGCTTGAAGTTCTTGTTGTGCAGGTCCTTTACTTGCTTGGAGTTACCCCCAGGTATTTTATATTGTCTGTGGCTATTGTGAAGGGAGTTGTTTCCCTTATTTCTTTCTCAGCCCATTTGTTTGTTGTATAAAGAAGGGCTTCTGATTTTTTGAATTAATTTTGTATCCTGCAACCTTGCTGAAGGTGTTTATCAGCTGTAAGAGTTCTCTAGTGGAATTTTTGGGGTCTCTTATGTATAATATATTGTCTGCAAATATGGATAATTTGACTTCTTTGTTTCCAATTTGTATCCCCTTGATCTCCTTTAATTGTCTTATTGATTTAGCAAGAACTTCAAGTACTATATTGAAGAGATATGTAGAAAGTGGTCATTCTTGTCTTGTCCCTGAGTTTAGAAGAAATGCCTCAAGTTTTCACCATTAACTTTGATGTTTGCTACTGGCTTGCTGTATATTGCCTTTATTATTTCCAGATATGGTCCTTGTATGTCCGTTCTATCCAGTACTTTTAGCATGAAGGGGTGATGGATTTTGTCAAATGCTTTTTCTGCATCTAGGCAGATAATCATGTGATTTTTTTTTTCTTTCATCTTGTTTATGTGGTGAATTACGTTGACAGATTTTTGTATGTTGAAACATCCCTGCATTCCTTGGATGAAGCCTAATTGATCATGGTGTATCATACTTTTGATGTGTTCTTGGATTCGATTTGCTAGAATTTTATTAAGTGTTTTTGCATCTATGTTCATGAGGGAGATTGGTCTGAAGTTCGCTTTCTTTGTTGGGTCTTTGTGTGGTTTAGGAATCAGGGTAACTGTGGCCTCATAGGATGAGTTTGGCAGTGTTCTTTCTGATTCTATTTTGTGAAAGAGTTTGAAGATTATTGGTATTAGCTCTTCTTTGAAGGTCTGATAGAATTCTATGCTGAAACCATCTGGCCCTGGGCTTTTTTTGGTTGGGAGATTTTTAATGACTGTTTCTATTTTCCTAGGGATTATAGGGCTGCTTAATCTGTTAACGTGATCTTGATTTAGCTTTGGTAGGTGGAATCTATCACGAAAATTATCCATTTCGCTTAAGTTTTCATATTTGGTGGAGTATAGATTTGTAAAGTAGGACCTAAATATTCTCTGGATTTCCTCCATGTCTGTTGTTATTTCTCCCTTTTCATTTCTGATTTTGTTGATTTGGGTTTTTTCCCTCTCTCTTTTAGTTAATTTGGCTAAGGATTTATCTATTTTGTTGATTTTCTCGAAGAACCAACTCTTGGTTTCATTGATTCTTTGTATAGTTCTTTTTGTTTCTAAGTTGTTGATTTCAGCCCTAGGTTTGATGATTTTCTGTTTTTTTTTTTTTCTCGTCTTGGGAGTGTTTGCTTCTCTCTCTCTCTCTCTTTTTTCCAATTCATCCAGTTTGGCTGTTAACTCTCTAAAATGCGCTCTCACAATTTTCTTTTAGAAGGCACTTAGTGCTATGAACTTTCCTTGTGGCATAGCTTTCATTGTATCCCATAGGTTTGGGTATGTTGTGCCTTCATTTTTGTTGATATTAAGAAGTCTATGATTTCCTTCTTTATTTCTTCCCTGACCCAGTACTTACCTAGTGAATAGTTGTTCAGTTTTGATGTGTGTGTAGGCTTTCTGTTGATTCTTTTGCTGTTGAAGTCCAGCTTTATTCCATGGTGGTATGATAAGACACAAAGTGTTATTTCAATTTTCTTGTATCTGTTGAGGCTATCTTCGTGTCAGACTACATGGTTGATTTTTGAGAAGGTTCCATGTGGTGCTGAGAAGAACGTGTATTCTTTTGTGTTTGGGTGAAATGTTTTGGAGATATCTGTTAGGTCCATTTGGTTCAAGAGCTATGTTAGGCTCATTATTTCTCTGGTTTCTGTCTTGATGATCTATCCATTGTTGTGAGTGGGGTGTTGAAGTCTCCCACTACTAATGTGTGGGGATCAATGTGCAATTTAAATTTTAGGAGAGTTTCTTTTACAGATATAGGTGCCTTTGTGTTTGGGGCATAGATGTTCAGTGTTGAGGTGTCCTCTTGATGAATATTTCCTTTAATGAGTATGTAATGCCCTTCTCTGTCTTTTTTTATTAACTTCAGTTAGAAGTCTATTTTGCTTGATATTAGGATGGCTACTCCAGCTTATTTCCTGGGTCCATTTGCTTGGAAAACCTTTTCCCAGCCCTTTACTCTAAGATAGTGTCTATCGTTGTTAGTAGATGTGTTTCTTGTAATCATAAAATGATGGGTCTTTTTTAAGAATCCAATCTGCAAGCCTATGTCTTTTTACTGGGGACTTGAGTCCATTGATGTTTATGGATATTAGTGACCAGAGGTTTTTATTTCCCATTATTTTGGTATAGGTGGTGGTCCTGCGTTTCGTTTGGTTTAGTTGCCAAGGAGTTTTCAGTTTCCTCTGTTTTCGTGGGTATAGTTATCTTCTCTGGGTTGGAATTTTCCTTCCAGGATCTTCTGTAGGGCCTGATTTGTGGGTACATATTGTTTAAATTTGATTTTGTCATGGAATATCTTGTTTTCTCCATCTATGTTGATAGAGATTTTTTGGTGGATATAGTAGTCTGACTGGGCACCTATGTTCTCTCAGGGCTTGTGGGCCATCCGTCCAGGCCCTTCTAGCTTTTAGAGTTTCTGAGGAGAAGTCAGGTGTAATTCTGATGGGTCTGCCACTATATGTTACTTGACATTTTTCTCTTATGGCTTTTAATATTCTTTCTTTGTTCTGTACATTTGGAGTTTCAATTATGTGGCGAGAGGAGTTTCTTTTCTGATCTAATCTGTTTGGTGTTCTGTAAGACTCTTGGAATTTTATTGGCATCTCTTTCTTGAAGTTCGGGAAGTTTTCTTCTACGAATTTGTTGAAGATGTTTCCTGGACCTTGGAGACGGGAGTCTTCTCTTTCCTCTATGCCTACAATTCTCAGGTTCTGTATTTTCATTGCGTACTTGAGTTCTTGGATGTTATGGGTGAGGACTTTTTTTAGCTTTTTCATTTTCTTTGGATGTTGTACTGATTTCTTCCATCGAATCTTCCATGCCTGAGATTCTGTCTTCTATCTCTTGTATCCTATTTTTGATACTCATGTCTGTAGTTCCTGTTCTCTTCCCTTGATTCTCCATTTCCACTCTTAACTCTGACTGTGTTTTCTTTATTGCTTCCATTTCCATTTTCATGGCTTGAAAGATTTTATTCATTTTGTATATTTCCTGCTCCAATTTGCTTGTCTTTGCCTGGAAATATTTCATCTCTTTTAAATCTTTCATTGCCTTGTCTCTTTCCTGTTCAATTTGAGCCACTTTGGCTTGGAGCTCACTAATGGTATTATCCGTTGCTTTCACTTGTAAAATTGTGGTCTCTTTGAATTCCTTCATAGATTTAAGTTCTTCTTGAAAGGACTCTATCACTTTCCAGACTGTATACTTGTCATTGTTTTCATGTGTGTCAGCTGTGGTGAAGTGGTCAAGGCTTGCTGTACTAGCATAGTTGTGTTTTGTTGGAGTCATATCTCCCTGACTTCTGTTGTTTCTGTTTTTTGTCTGACCTTTAGCCATTTGGTTGTTCATAGCTCTTTGTTCCTCTTGTCTTCTGGGCTTTAAGCCAAAAGGGGTGCTTTGGTGTAGCAGTCATATTGCTTGGTGATCAGTCGTTTTCCACTGGCTGGAAGGGGCCTTGTGTGGAGGTTTTCAGTGTGTCTCCGAGAGCTCACCCCTTCCTGTTTTGCCCCAATTGGGGACTCAGGTGAGGGGTTGTGATGGTGATGTTTTCCTGTAGATTCCTGGGATCCAACTGGTCTTCGTATAGATGACAGTACAGGTTGGCAGGCCTCAGGCTATTGGGTGGGGTTGTAGCTCCCCTGCAGCTTATGTGTCAGCCCGTGTTTGTGATCCTCCCTGGCTGCTCACAGGGGCTTCCCAGGGTCAATGTGCATCTAATAGCCACAAGCACTGTGAGCTGGTGCAGCCTACTCCCAGGCAATGAGGAATGGCCCAGGATTGTTTCACTGCTCCCAAGTCTCTCTATGTTGTACACTGAGGGTTCAGCCTGCAGCGGCTCTGGTGGTATGATCCTGTGTGTCCAGGCACAGATTCTGTGGACTCTGGAGGTCCCAAGTTTGGGGGTTGAGGCCACCTGCTGGAGTCTTGAAAGGACCCAACTCCACGCCCTTAAGGTGAGTCACTCAGCAGTGTCCGCCAGGTCAAAACCTCACTGATCCAGGGGTGGAGCTATATATGCTTAAGCTCTGGTTTCCTGCCAGAAGGGCCAGCACTACCAAAATTTGCACAGGGCTTGGACCCTGTTGTGGACAAATCCACCTTCCAATCTTGCCGCCTTTTCTGACACTCTCACAGCTCCACCTATGTGGGTATGAAACTGGCTTTGGATACTGGCAAATGGGACCACTGTCTTCCAAGTTCTGGTACACAGCAGTGGAGCTGCTGCATATCCTGCTGCTCAGTCCTGCTGCAGCATTTTTTTTTCCCAATGACTGTAAATCCAACAGAGGGACCTGTATGTATGTCCTACACCCCTCTGGGGAGGCACAAATATGCCTGCACTTTCCAAAATGCCACTGTGGACCCACTGACCACTGGGCTGACCCATTGTGGAACCATCAGCTGCTGTGTACCATGCCACTGTGGCGTGCTGCTAAGAGTGTATGGCACTCCCACGGGTCTGCAACCTTTTGTTAAATAGCAGGACCGCCTGCGTGGGATCTGCAGGCCCAGTAGGCTGGTGAGTAACCCTGTGTGGGGTTTGAATCTGCCTGCTGGGTATTAGAGTGGATCTTACCCAGTGTCTCTTCTAGTGGGAGCTCCCGATTTCTGGATTCAGCGGCTTCCGTGTGTGTCCAAGGGAGGGGAGGATAGTCCTGCCCAGGGACTTTTAATGGTCCCTGGGTAGCTGGGTGAAACCCAGGGGGGGTGAGTCACTCAGATTATTGCACAGTGTCTTATAACTCTGTGGCTTTATGGCTGTTTTCCCCAAGTTCAAAATGTGTCCATGCAGGCCGCCACCACCTTGAATCCCCCCCCCACGTTGTTGTTTTAAGAGTTGCCACATTGTCATGGTGCCTTATCACAGTAATTGAATACTGACTAAGACAGAGGTCAAACAAACTAAACTAGAGATAAAAGTGGAAAACAAATCAGTAAGCAGGAAACCTTTACATATTGATGATTATTTGATAGATCAATGTTCTGACTATATCAATTAAAATGTAAAGATTAGCAGAACAATTTATAAAATTTATCTAAACCAATCCCCAACCCCAGTGAACTGTCCTTAATATAATATTTGAAATAAATAGGTTAAAAGGAAAGAACAGAAGATGGCAACATGAGGAAGACATCCCTCAATGTTAGGGAGAAGTGATCAGGGTACATCAGATAAAATAGACTTTAGAGGGAAAAAATATTCACCAAAAAAATAAAAGAGAGAATGAAAACATGACTGGCAGGTAAAGCAGCTATAAAAAATTTTGAAATGTATATGTGCTAACCAACCCCCAAAAAAAGAAAGGATAGCAAACTTTAGGAATTCTAAGTATTGCTAACTAAATGCCCAGACTGCCTTAGAATCTATAACTTGTCACCAACACAGTCATGAAGAACTTGCATATCAGATTGGCATTGACTCATAAAATCATAGATTTTTTTCACCTAAATTCATCTTCTCTGTATGCAAGTCAGAGTACTCTGGGGGTACACAGAACACAGTTCTAGGTGCTACTAGCAACAGAGAAAGGTTCAGGTTCAAGGTCAAACTGGAGAAATCATACTTTATTTATCATTATTAATTATTATAATGTAGGATCCAGATGCTAGGGAGATTCTCAAGGAGAGAGCATGTTCTTTCCCTACCTTCTTAGTTCTTTAGATTATTTGAAAACCTATATATTTTCAAATAATATATAATGCATTTATAATGTAGAAGTATTTCTATCAACTAGTAAAAAATACAACTGAATTACTTCATCTTGGAATCAACAGGAAAGAACAGGCAATCACTGAGAGCAATAAAAAACAAATCACAGAAAAAATTGTTCAGTAGCAGTGTATTAGAAAGGGTAAGCTATAATCAGGATGTTTGTATCTGCCATGGGGCACATGGTCAGGGAATGAGGCACATTTTTAAGGTTTATGGAAAGTAGAATAGATTAAGTTGACAGAAAGCACCATTCAATAATAGCTACACATGAAAGCTAGATTAACGCTGCCTCCACTGTTTTATTTATGTTTAAGGATATGGGGAAATAGTATTAAGGAGTAAAAAATTTTAAATTAATTTCCTTATGATTTTATTAATGAATACAGTAAAATCTAGGCTGAGATAAAATCATATTGTTTGTGATCAGTAAAGGGATACAGTATAAAGGCTAAGTGTCCAGAAATTTGAGGTATGTAGGCAGTAATGGCTACCTTGTGACTGGATCTCTGTGAATAATAAAAGACAGAGAAATGTTATCCACAGCACAGATGTTTGACTGGAAGATTAAGAAAATATAGATTGTGAAAATCAGCTTCCATTGTATAAAAACTGTCCACAGGAAAGCAGACTATAATAAATTATGCTCTATACAGCAGCAACACAAATGCATAGGAAGTAAAACCAAACTTAATGATAATTATGAATATCCTTTTAGAAAGGATATTATTTGTGTAGACAGCTTAGACTTAGCTCTGTAGTATAAAGTTAATCCCCCATATCTCAGTGACTTACAGAAGCAGCACATTTCTCTCTCATGACTCAGGCTGCCTGCGGTTAAGCAACCTTTTCTGAAGGTCCAAGTTTTAAGAGCCAAAAATGTGGATACATTTCCACCAACACAAAAGGCAAACAGAGAGTATGTCAGAACCTTGACGTCTTAAGGATGCTGCTGCGGTATGACAATGACACTTCTGGTCATACTTTCTTAGTTACTGGCTGTCTACTGTCACTGGAGCAGCATTAAGCAAATATGTCATGGAAGTTAGGCAACTATTACTCACACTCAATTTATCTTTAAGTGGTTTTGATAACTGTTATGACTGAAAAGTCCTTTTTTGAAGAAAAAAACAAACTCCATATGATTAATAAGCATGCACACACAAATTAGACAATCATTTGTTAAATATATAACACTAAATTGTCATTACTTAGTGGTCAAACCTTCTTTTTTCTCATTAAATGCTTATTTTACTATCATTTATTTATTTCCTTGATGAGGGGTTAAGAGTGTGGCGAGCCACAACCCTAAGATGGCGCCTGGCTTAATGCCAGAAAGCTCAAGCTTAGCTGTAAACAAGCCTTATTTGGTAGCGGCTGCCTAGCCCGGTGTGCTTCCTCCTTTTGTGAGCCTATCTTGGATCACCAGGTGGCATGATCTGATTGGGTTTGAGTAGGCATATAAGGGCTTGGGGGAGGAGAAGCGGAGACACAAGCAAGGATTCGGAAGACAGTTTTCAAGGGACCTGAATAAACTGCTTGAGAAGAGCTTTTGCGAGTTGCGTTGTTCTTGCTGGTCGAGGTCGACACGACAAGTGGTGGCCCATACGGGGTACCAGAAAAGACTCAGAACTCTTGCAGTCAGGGGCAGTGGTAAGTTCCCGGGATAAATTGGGACAATAAAGTTTCGCGGAAATTGCGAACTAAAGGTAAAGTTTCGCGGGAAACTGCGAACTGAAAGTAAATTTTTAATCATGGGATCGCTTCAGTCATATCCATTTTTTCTGGCTCTTCAGGAGCTAGGAGATCAGAGATATTGCAAGGCAGTGGAAAAGGGACAAGAGGCATTAGAGCAGTTAAAAGAGGAGCGCTCGGTCAAATCTGGGAAAGATACTTCAGAAGAGGATAGCTCAGAGTCTGAAGAGGAACTTGAAATGTTAGCAAAGGATATGGAGAAGTCATCTTTGAGGAAGAGTTCTGACTGCACCTGGATAGAGCCCTCAGGTCCGGGGCTGCCTGTGTTGGCGCCGCATTCATATAATGAGACTTCCCCTCTGAGTGGTCCTAGTGGGCGGTCATTCTGTCCAAATGCCTGGAGGGAAGTGAGACATGAGCTGTACTACCCTGTCTTTCAGGATGGAGAGGGAAATCGTTATCATGAACCCCTCGATTTTAAGATAATTAAACCACTTGCTGAGTCTGTCCGCACTTATGGGATTAATGCTGCTTTCACTGTAGCTCAGGTGGAAGCTCTTCATCGTTATTGCATGACTCCTAGTGACTGGATGAGCTTGGCACGTGCCTGCTTGTCCTCTGGGCAGTATTTAGATTGGAAGGCTTTCTTGATTGAGTTTGCTAATGAACAAGCTGGTGCTAATCGTGCAGCAGGAAACCCAGCCTGGGATGTGGACATGCTTCTTGGGCAAGGTCGATTTGCTCAACAACAAACTGGGTATCCGGCTCAGGTGTTTGAGCAAATCAATTTATTTGCAACCAGAGCTTGGAAATCATTGCCTAACAAAGGGGAAGTGAATGGCAATCTAACTAAGATTATTCAGGGTCCCCTGGAACCTTTCTCAGACTTCATGGCTAGAATGGTTGAAGTAGCTAGAAGGGTATTTGGAGACCCTGATTTAATTAAGGCAATGCCCTTAATTAAACAACTTGTGTATGAGCAATGTACAAAGGAATGTAAAGCAGCTATCACCCCTTATAAGAACAAGGGGTTGGAAGCCTGGATGAAAGTGTGTAGAGAGGTGGGGGTCCTTTGACTAATGCAGGTCTTGCAGCTACTGTTGTGCATATTACACAAAACAAGAAAAGAAGTAATGGCACCTGTTACTGTTGTGGAAAGATGGGGCACCTTAAAAGGCAATGCCCCGAGAAAGGAAGACAGAATGAAACAGGAAGTGGGAACCACCCTAAGCAGCCTGGTCTTTGCCCCAAGTGCAAGAAGGGAAAACATTGGGCAAATGAATATAGATCTGTTAAGGATATTAATGGTCAGCCTTTAACACAAGGTTATGGAGGAACTCGTCCAAAAAACGGACAGAGGGGCCCCCGCCTTCAGGGCCCTCAAATATATGGGGCAATGGAAGGCCCTCAGGAAGAGAGGTGGCCAACTCTGAGATCTCCCACACAACGCGGAGTGCCACTCAGGGCTCAGCAGGGTTGGACCTCTGTTCCAAAATTATGGTATCTTCCCCCCAAGGAATAACCTCCATTTCACCAGGGGATCGGATAGCACAATTGGTCATTTTGCCTAGCCTTCATGATCTGTTCCCTGCAAAAAATAAAGAGGGGAAAAGGGGTTTGGGTCCTCTGGCTTAGATATGGCTTATGTGGCCCTTGATTTGGAACAGCGTCCTCTGTTAGAATTGGTAGTGAATGGAAAAAGGCCGTTAGTCTTGTTGCTGTGGGGGCTACCACAGCTGCCATTGCTATGCATTCTCTGGTGCAGACTGCAGCTGCCTTGAATAATTTGTCAGCCAATGTAGCCACGGCCTTGGTTGATTGTGGCAGGTGGCCCAGATTGGCTGTGAGTGGAAAATGACTGGATTGTGTGTGACCTCTGTGCCATATCAAAATTATACTGTAGCTGCAAATTTGTCTAAGCAACTCTCTCAGTATTTTACAGGAAATTGGTCTGGTGAGTTTGATAAGCTGATGCAGAATCTGAGAATTGCCATCGTGCATGTGAATTCCACCCGGGTTGATGTCTCTGTTGCTGAAGGACTGTCAACATGGATCCTCCGAGCCATGAATCATCTGAAGGAATGGGTGGGAATGAGTGCCCTAGGAGGCATGCTCTTCCTAGTCAGTTTCATTGCCCTATGGTGTATCTGTAAGATGAGGATTTCACAGAGGAGAAGTAATGCCATGCTGGTGCAAGCCTTTGCTGCCTTGGAGGCTGGACAGCCCCAAGCTTGGTTGACTGTCCTAAAGGACTAAGCTATTATCACGCTCAGGATGCGAGGCTAAGCACTGCACTTGGGGTCAGTTTCTAGCGACTTCAAGAAGGGCATGTTTGATTGCATATGGGTTGGTATCCTAGTTTCCCATCTCTGAGAAAAAGATACCGGACGGGTATGGCACCAGCCTGGTTGGCTACTGGGCGTGGGGTCATTACAATGTCCTTTACATGCATATCAGAGATCAGACCTCTACCCTTGCCTGTTGCGTTTTAAAACAAAAAGGGGGAACTGTGGTAAGCCACAACCCTAAGATGGCACCTGGCTTAATGCCAGAAAGCTCAAGCTTAGCTGTAAACAAGCCTTATTTGGTAGCGGCTGCCTAGCCCGGTGTGCTTCCTCCTTTTGTGAGCCTATCTTGGATCACCAGGTGGCATGATCTGATTGGGTTTGAGTAGGCATATAAGGGCTTGGGGGAGGAGAAGCGGAGACACAAGCAAGGAATCGGAAGACAGTTTTCAAGGGACCTGAATAAACTGCTTGAGAAGAGCTTTTGCGAGTTGCGTCATTCTTGCTGGTCGAGGTCAACGCGACATAAGAGTACAATTATACAGGTATAATTACAATTACTAAGAATGATATGAGTAATTTTGCTGATTTATTAAAGTGACAGCTGTAGATGCTCCTCCAAGATCTATGACTTGACTAGCCTGTGTGGTTATGTAGTTTTCCACTATCAGGCATTATTTGTCTAATGTAGAGCAGATCTTAACTCTAAGTAGAGAGTTTTTGATTACTACCAAAGTATGTGTACCACTATTGTACCTTTGATTTATAGTGCTGTGCAACAATCGTAGCTGGGTAGGACTGTTAGTAGCTTCCCTCCTTTGGAAGCTTTTTCTGAAACTTTTTGTTCCATGAAAACTATTCGTCAGAAAGGAGACACTCAAATCAGCTCCAGTTCAGAGCTCTTGTCTGTGGTAGGTTTAGTGTTATATATATGCATATATGTTTGGCACCCACAAGAGGTCAAAAGAAGAGTATCAGATCACCAATAACTGAAGTTATGGAAAGTTGGGAACCACCATGTATATGTCAGAAGCTGAGGCAACAAGCTATATCTCCAGTGACATATTTCCTGCAATATTTGTTCAAAATTTTCATGTAAGATATAATGTATTTTGATCTAATCCAACTCTTATTTCCTCCCCTACCATTGCTCCCCTATTCCCTTCACCACTTTTATCTCTGAACTTCATGTATTATTTTTAATACACTGAATCCAGTTAATGCTTTTTCTATGTGCATGGGTTTAAGATCATCTAAGACCATCTACTGGAGTATTAGTAGCTTCTCATGTCTCACATCTCTGAAGAAAACTATTTCTTTCACCTGAAGCAGTCATCAATAGATGTTTAGATGAGAGTGGAACTTTCCCCTTCTTGTTTGCATATATATATGTGTGTGTGTGTGTGTGTGTGTGTGTGTGTGTGTGTGTGTGTGTGTGT
>CAJQZJ010032395.1:436746-531248 GCA_907164525.1 Lophiomys imhausi | reverse complement strand
TGTGTGTGTGTGTGTGTGTGTGTGTGTGTGTGTGTGTGTGTGTGTGTACATATACATATATATACTCTTGTGAAGATCTTATGTATGCTTGTAACAACCACTACGTGCGATTGCATTGTTGTGTTCAGAAAACACTGCTTTGTTTTCATTCACCTTTTCTGGGTCTTAGAATTTTTCTGTCCTCTCTTCTACAATGATAACTTGGCTTTTGAAAGAGGGGTATAATGTAGGTATGTCATTTAGAGCTATGACCAACACCTTGTATATGAAGCGTCTAAGTAATTTATTTTGCTATTCTAGAATTTGTAGCTTCTGTCATTGTTAGATGACAAAAAACTGCAGAGAAAGCAATTGTACCTGTGTTTTTAAATTCATCTTGAAAGCACTATTTGGCCTCTGCATAATGATTATATCACATTTTTTGTTTATACTTCTCTCTGTGTGTTTGTTGTTGTTGTAATTAGTATTATTTTCACAAGAACAGTAATGAAATTACTCTAAAATTTCAAGAAAATTATCAACACTCCCACAGATAAATGGGTGATTATTATGAGTTGAACTATCAGAAATTAGGAAACATAAACAATAAGGAAACACATGGAAAATATCCAAGAACATTTGTAATGAAAGCATAGAAATTTAAGCAACAATAAATTTTAATTTTATACCTATTAAATTAACATAAATCTGAATAACTTGGTAGGACATATCCAAAATGAGACACACAATATCACACTAATTCAGTCCCAGTAACATTATAAGTTAGTACAGTCTTGGGAGCATAATGGCAATATATTTCAACAGCTAAGAGAAATTTATTAATCTTTGAACCATTAATCCAATTCCTGGGTATTTCTCACTAAGCAATGATTTAATAGAAGAAGTCCCACTGATGCCACATATTATGTTGTCAATGCTGGCATCAATTGAAACCTAGCTCTCCCATAACAACTATTGTCCTTGTCCTCTAAGGTAAAACTGCTTACTCACCATCAGAGCCTAGATGTGGGTTGAGCATCAGCTTGCACCTTTCCCAACAACTCCAGCTATCACTACAGGAAATTGAGAGGAAAATATCTGTGTCACTATCAGCTATCAATGACTGTGTCTTGAGTGACTTACAGTTCTCACATATGAAACAGGAGCACCTAAGAAAGTCATCTTGTGACTTACTTGGTTGGCCAAACTATAGGGTTTGAAAAATAAAGACTAGCTCAGACACACACACACACACACACACAGAGAGAGAGAGAGAGAGAGAGAGAGAGAGAGAGAGAGAGAGAGAATAGTTTGGAAGGATGAGATCATATCATGTAACCAAGGAAATTATTGAGAATTATTTCCCTATTCAAAGAAGAAATATACACACACACACGCTCATATACACACACTCATACACATATACAAACACAATCTCTCACATATACACACTCACAGATATACAAGTACACAATTATACACACTTGCACACAAAAACATGTACTGTTATAATTGACCAGAGCAACAGGGAGAAGAAGTAACTTAGTGTTGCTGTTCTGTTTCTGAATGTTCCTCGGGGGATCACAGTAGGACATGCCCTTTACATCCAGCAAGTCAGTACTTCCTATGCTGAACTGAGCTCACCAATAAAACACTGCTGACTGAACACTCTGAAGCATCCTACACATTCTACTTTTAGTTATTATCAAACTCCATCTCGGATTAACAATTGGCTTAAATTCCAAATAACGTCAGTCTAAATTTATAAGATATCACATTTATAAGACCTCTGATCTCTGTTAATTTTTATTTTCTGCATTTAGTAAAACTTGCTTCCTTATCTAAAATGAGCTCTACTCTCAACTTCTGAACTTAATTCTTTCCTCTTACTACCAAGATTAGCTCCAACACATTTGAACCATTAATCCAATTCCTGAGTATTTATTACTAAGAAATGATTTAATAGATGAAGTCCCACTGATGCCACATATTATGTTGCCAATGCTGGCATCAATTCAAACCTAGCTCTCCCATAACAACTATTGTCCTTGTCCTCTCAGGTAAAACTGTTTACTCACCATCAGAGCCTAGCCTCACCATCAGACAACTTAGCCTGATAAATGTTCCTGGGTATTTCCTCCATTTCCCTCCCATCAGGGTGCATACAGATTGTTAAATTCCTATAGAAAAACACCTCATCTACTCTTTACACCTTTGTACTAAATGTGCTCTTGTTTCTTTGCGTTGCCATTTTCTCAAATGCTAGCAAGAAGGTGTGATTTCTGCACCCATGGAATTCTTCCTCACAAATGCAATGATTCTTCTCTAGATAAGTTGTTCTAGAGGTAACTGCTTTCAGAGTTATTTCACAATATTCTAAATCCAACACTTCCCATGAGATTTAACTCACAATTGTTCTTAATAAATGCTGGAAGATTTGAAATTCTAAATTGTACTTTCAAAATGGTACATTGAAACATGACTTATGCTGCTCTAAAGTATATGTACTTAACTTGGGTTATTAATATTTTCCAATAGTAAGTTGTCTGAAGGTCTCTAATTTTTGTTTCATGCATAATTATCCTACTTCCCAACATCCTTAATTTTCCTGATGAAATCTTTTATATTCCACCTATTTCCAATATATTTTACCCCTGCTTTCAGCTGCCATTTCTTTTCAGTGTGCAATCTGGAAAAAAAAAAACATGAAACACAAAATGGTCAAGTAGGTATCTTAGTCTGTTCCCTTTTGCTATTAAATACTACAGACTGGATAACTTATAAAGAATAAATTGTCATTTAGCACATGGCTCTGAGAACTGTGAATTTTCTGATTTCTCTTGAGAGGTCATTCTTGGTTGTGATGGGGGGGTTGGAAGAGCCTACTCTTAAGGTCACAATCCATCAGTCCACCATGTCCGGACAGCTCTCTGAGCTCAGTGCAAAAGGGAAGAAATCTTTCTCAGTAGGGTTTCCTCTTCTCTGCCTGACTTTATCCGTAGAGCGTCTCTGGAGTAAGAACCTGAAAGCACTGTATGATTCAGTACATAAGTCCTGCTCAGTTCCATGTTATGACCAACCAGCTTCCCCCACACTGTAACTCTAATAATCCTTATGTACCTTACCCCTAGGATAAAAAAAATGAGCTGTTTCCCTGAAGCTGACTCTTGGAAGTCCTTTCCACCACCCACCATACTCACAGCCATCCAAACTCTGCTCACTGCGCCTGCTCCCTTTGCCCTCAAGGGCCAGGGGCCAATGACCTCCAAAAAAAGAGGGACCCACAGTAGAGTCCTTCTGCAGTGTCACTAGGAGATGCTGGACATCATATGAGGGAAAGAGTATTCCAATTCCATTCCCTTTATGTCTTAGAAAGTGATATTCCCAATGAATTAGATGTCCCTCTTCATCCTCATTAATTCTAGCCCCTAGTTATCTATCTTAATTACTACCAATTACTATGATCAAATTAAATTTTCCTCTTGCTAGCAATTAATCATGGGGATTATCTTTTAAAATCCACTCTTATGGGGACATTTAAACCTTAAGCAAAGCCACCAATGAACTCTCTCATGTGAACACTTATTCCCAATATAAAAAGGTGTCAGTGCTCTGGACACAAGAAAAAAAGATAAGGGCATAACTTCAAGTCTCAGATGCCTAAGGAGCCTCAGAAGCTGATTTCTAGTCAGTGGCTATGATGTCCAAGAAGCTAAGTCATAATTCCAGATTCTGCTTATAATAACTATTAAGAACCAGCTAATGTCTGGCTCTGGGAAAGTCTACCTGCCATGGCATCTATGGGCTCTAAATTTCTAAGATTCTCAGATTTCTCAAAGACTTCATATTGACTTTCCTGTTTCAGTTACACTCTATTGTAATGATATACACATAGGATGATTTACATCATAAATGATAAATTAAAGAAACAAAGACTATATTTTATGATCTAGTCAGTCTGGGAAGAATGATGCAGAGAGAAGCAGGAAATATCTTTTTTTTAATAATTTATTTTTTATTTCTTCAAGTTACATCTCAATCACAATCCCCTCCCTACTCCCCCCTCCAGTCCCACCCTTCCACCCTCCTCCCCCTCAACCCCCCCATCCTCTTCCCTTCTTTTTTTTTTTTTTTTAAGTTGAAGGTATTTATTTTTCCCCCCAACAGCTCTCCCTTTCAGTCCAAATAATGGTTCTTTTTCTTATAACTATAAATACAATACAAAACAACAGAAATAAATAGGCCACGATTATAAGAGTTATATGGCTTAGCATACATTCCCAATGTCCAGTCCATATGTATTTGGCACCTGACTTTAACATTCACTATCTAACCATCTCCATGAGTTTAAAGTTCTATATCTAACTCAGCTTTCATACTAACTTGCCTTATAATTTTAAAAATATCTTCTTAGATCCAGAACACCCTCTTGATTCCTAAACAACTCAAAATTTAACTATGAGACTCTAGCTATCTATTCTTCAACCACCTCAGAGACCTGAGAGGGATAAATATATCTGATTATATAGGAAGTGCAGGGCCTGCAGCTTCCAAAACTAAAAAATGACATACCAGTGGCTGCCTGGACAGTTCCCATTTTCTCTCCATACATTACAGCATCAATCTTCAGCCATTTGGCCCCATTTCTCTGACAGACATTGGTTGTAGAGCAGGAATTATGAAGGACTTACCTACCCTGTCTTGGCAGAGCTAGGCTGTCGACTTACCTGCTTCCAAGTTTTGTCCTTTTTGGACAGAAGTCTGTCTACAGTTGAAGCAAGTGGTTTTTCTTGCCAAGAGAATGGCGTACCACCAATTTAATCATCTCCCACTGGAGATTCTTCGATGCTCATCTTCTACTTGGAGTAATATAGGGGGTGCTGTCAGGAGCTGACATGTCTCGATATCAAAAAATCTTAAGTTAAGAAAACATCTTTGAATGCCATATTCTGCAGATCTCTTGAGGTTTTTGAAGATGCCCTATCTATCTCATATTTAGATAAACAACTGTTGCTTGTCTCTTAGCATCTTGATTTCTGAGTAGCTTAGGAAATAACTGTGATAGACTGTCATAGTAACTAACAAAATGACACGTTTTCATGACTATTAGTTTCCGTTTCTTAATTATCCTAAACAGTTTATGTCGGTTGGTAGCGAGAGGTCAAAACTTGACATTTCATTTTTAAGTATTACTACGAACAATACCTTTAAGAAGCGTTACCCTTAATTTTGTATCAATATACAAAGATCAATACCAATGTGGCCAAATATAATCTTAATTTTGTATCATTATACAAGATCAATACCGATGTAGCCCAATACAATCTATTGTAATGATATACACATAGGATGATTTACATCATAAATGATAAATTAAAGAAACAAAGACTATATTTTATGATCTAGTCAGTCTGGGAAGAATGATGCAGAGAGAAACAGGAAATATCTTAATGAGAAAACATGCACAGCATAAATTACAATGGTATAAGATTGAAGTTGGAAGGACCAATGTAAATAAATCCAAATATTTATGAAATATACCGTTCTTGTGAGATCTATAAAGATAATTTGCTCTTAGATCACTCTTTGATTACTTCATTCATTGCTTGTGACAAAATTCATGTCATGAGAAATAACTTCTAAGATCTTAGACTAAAAATATCTCACCTGAATGCTGTTCAATACTCCTTCTGTGCTGCGTACACTACCATGTACTTTTTATTATTTATTTCACTTTTTGAGGTTATAATTAGGTCATCCCCCCTTTTTTCTCCTCCCTCCAAACACGCCCATATGCTTGTCCTTGCTCTCTTTCAAATGCATGGCCTCTTTTTTTCATTAATTTTTATTACACACATATGTGTAGATATATATTTTTCTTAAACATGTAAATATAGGCTGTTCAGTTTGTATGCTACAGGCTGTGTATGTAGTCTCAGCAGTATGGCTACCTAAAATGTGCTGAACAAGAATAACATCAATGGACATGCAATAGTGAGTAAGAGAAAGGTCAGGAGTACTTAGTCTACACAAGGAACTACAACCAACTAAGAAATGCTGATAGCAGATGAAATAATCTTCCTCAGAGAAGAGCACACTACGTGGTTATCAATTACCAAATACCTCTGCCATGTACTTTTACAAAGAGAGCCACCTGACCAATAAAGTGAGTGTGGTTTTCAGTTGAGAGAAATGAGGTCACAAGTGTTAAGTAGATAGCCAGTGTCACACATGAATGGTGGGAATGGCATGTGAAGGTTCCTTTACTTCAGTATCCCTATCTCTAGTGTACCACAATTCTATAGTGCCTCATTTTAGGAGGGGGAGACATGCATGTCACTAGAATTTGTGTATTTTCAATGGTAAATACTTTCAGTCCAGCAAATAATTTTGTAGTAAGTATGTGAGTAGTGGGTATTAATTACTGGTGACTTATCTAAATGTTTTATCCTTTTGGTCATTGCCTTGTCAAAATATTAATTTTATATCACCCTGATGGGGAAATGAGCACACTATAACTGTGCATTCTCCTCATACTTGCTCCCCAATTACTTGTTCTGTGTCTTCCATTCTGTTTCCACATGCCACCACTTAGTGGCATGTACCTCAACAGTGCTTTGAGGAATTTAGCTGCTCACAGTTCAGAAACAATTTCTGCCCTGAAGAGTGATCTGGCATTACCTTTTCCATTTAGCAGGTGGCACACAGAGAACAGATATGGGTCACAAATTCATAAATACAAGTCCAGGTCTTGAGTCATATTTCTAAGCTTTATCAACTCCTGATTTATTCACCAAGTAAAGAAATGAAGCAGACTTAAAAGATGGATGCCATAGGTAAGAAACAGCAGCCTTAAGCTTCTTGTTTTCCAATTAGTGTCTCTGGACCAATGACATCTGCCTTAACCAGGAGTCTTAAGTTTTGTGTATCTTCAGGACTGTTCCACAACTGCCATGAAAGAACTGGGAATGGGGATCAGCCACTAAGTATTTTTTATTATTTCTTTATTTTTTGAGATTATAATATAATTGCATCATTTCCCCTTTCCATTTCCTCTCTCAAAACCCTCCCCTAAACCACTCCTTGTTTTCTTTCAAGTTCATGGCCTCCTTTTTTCATTAGTTTTTGTTACAAATTACAGACATACACGCATGTATTCTCACCAATAGGACTGGATAAACATGAACTGAAAAAGACCAATGTCAACACACGTGCTAACATGGATGAGGGAAAGCTCATGATGCTCCAACACTACACAAAGAACTACAAGCAAGCAAAAGATGCTGAGAGGAAGTAGAAATAGTCTTCCTCAGGGAAGAGCACATCAATGGGTTACCTAATACTAAATGATCAGAACTGAAAACATATAAATAAAAGTAATGTAATTCAGACTGAGTATGTTGTATTAACACATGCAGCTAATTGTATTTTAACAAGACCTACAAGTGAATCATGGAACCCTAAAGAATCTTCAGTTTATTCAAATGAGTTAGTAAGAATTTAGCAGTCTGGGATTAGATCATTTCTTTGAAGCCTATCTTAAACTTATGATCTATAATCCTAGAAGACTACCCTATTGCTGCAAACATTCAGAGTAGTGGAGCTGACAATAGAATTTCTAAAATAAATAAATGAATAAATAAATGACTAAACAAATAAAATAAATAAATAAATAAATGATATATTATTATAAATTTATTTATTTATTTATTTCTAGAGAAGAAGCAAATGTGTCCTCATGTCCCTTTCATCTGGAATGGACAACATTGAGATTGTTCTCCGAATTGTCCTTCAGACAGGTAGTCCAGAAGTTTCTCTAGGTTCTCATTGCCTTTTGAAAGGCATAAAGTATATTCAATATCAAGAATTGAATATACTATACATTTTCTGAATGTGAGGTTAGAAAATCAGCCATGTGACTTCACTCTCTAAGTTCATACAAGAATATGAGCAAAGAAAGCCCATGAGGCATCATTAACAGATATTTAAATCTGCATGTTGTCAAGTCTTTGCTCATGCTCAGCAGTTATATGGTCCAGAGAAGCAAGTGAGAGGCAACACAGGCATACAGGCATAATCCTGGGGAAAGGCGAATCTACTACACTAAGTTACCTGTAATTCAATAGCTTGAAATTAGATAATGGAGCATTATGCTCAAATAAATGAGGCTAAAGAACGCTAATACCAAAATGTTATATTATGGGAACACTAAAAAAATATCCAATCACATAGACAGACACCTTGAGAAAAATATATCTGTATATCCACACACATATATAGAGTGAGTCATTATTGCAAAATTCCAGTAATTATTTAACTCAATGGTAATACCATGCTTTCAATAGTATTTTCAAAGTTTACATATTCTTTGTCTTTTTAAAATTAAATGCTGGTAAAATTAAATAAAAGAACAAGAGTCATCGAATTTTGAGAAGTCTTTTGGATGTTTCCATCCCATCATTCTATGATTAAAGAAAACTAGAATATTGATAAATGGGCCTTAAGACAATCCCACTTTGATAAATTAACTTGTTTCTGTAACCATTTTTCTGTGGGTATTCATACCAAGCAAGGTCCTTGGACCTAAACTAAGACCTACAAATGTTCAAAATAGAGAATTTTTATGATGAAACTTAAATCACACCAAGATTTAAAGAAAAAAAAAACCATTCGTCAATCATCTGCTTCGTGACTTCATGGCCCCTTCTCTCCCAGGTCTTACTTCATTGTATCTTCTTTATTATATGTCAAACATAAACGACAAACAGAGCTAAAGACTTACTGAATACTTGTAATAAAAGTTAACCACTCATACCCATACCACAGCATGCACACATGGACTTGTGATAAAAGAGATGGAGATTAGAGAAGGTGGCATCAGCCTTCTAAAAAGGTTTTGCAAAATAAAGAAACAAAAATTTCTACTTAAAATTCAGTAATCCTAGATAGGTGTGCTGACATATGCCTTTAATCCCAGCACTAGGGAGAAATAGGCTGATAGATCTCTGTGAGTTCAAGGCCAGCCTGGTCTACAGATAGAGTTCTAGGACAGCCAGTACTAAACAGAGAAACCCCATCTTGAAGAAAAACAAACACAAAACAAAACAAAAAACCAAAAGTCCTGCCTTTTAAAGTAGAAAAACACTAATCATTTTGTGGTTTCATTCACACAGCTCCACTTTGAACTGAGATAATATGTCTTCTATCCTCCAACATCACTTTATGAGGGCACACTGTTCTTTGTTAATCTTATACCCTTTAAAAGAATCAGACACTAGGAATCATATTATTATATTCTACCTAAGGATTTAGTGTTACTTCTCTCAAACTACTTTTTTTATATCATAAGATATAAGCTGGAAATTACATGTAATGAATCCTAGCATATATTCAATGTATCTAAAAATAATAACTGCCTTTAACTGTGATTCTGGGTCTGTTCAATGCACACCTGTGTTTGAATAAAATCTTCATCAATCATTGCTGTTTTAAATTAGAGATTTGAGAAAGAGATTTTGTTGAAGCTATAAGATTTGGATAGTCTTATTATCTTGCTTCCCCTCTTTTCTGAAAATTTTGCCTATGCATTTATTATTTCATGGAAATGGAGCAGATTGAGATGGCAAAAATCTCTAGATACTGCATCTCAGCTTCATCAAATAACAGGGTACAGCTGCCTGGGCTTTGTCCCCACAAGGGAGAGAAAACAACAGTCTGGAGATGAAAGCTCAGACAGTTGTTATTTAGTCTCTAATGTCCCGTGCACAGAAATGTTAATGAGAAGTCTGAAACCAGATTCAAGGCCTGGGGTTTTACTTAGGTAGAGCAGTGGAATATCAACCGCCTTGTGGAGGCTTTCCCAGCCCTGCCTGCGAATAGTAAGTCTACTGCTCTCTCCTTTCCTTAGCACACAAAGGGCCCGTTTCAACTCATCGTCTAGAAATCAAGTCCCAGCAATTTTTCCACCTTTTCGGGATTTGCTTTTAAAGTGTTTTTGTCTTTATTGTTTTTCTACTGTGACAGAAATAGACCAGGGAGAAGTGACAATAACAAGTGAAAGGATCATGATCACGGAAACACTGCTTCACAGTGTCATCCAAAGAGTACTGCACACATGCCTTTGTATGTTTAGTCTCAAATTAGGAGTAAACTCAAAAAGCGTCTCTTAAGTGCAAAAAATCTGCTTTCTTTTCTCACTGGTGCAGGATTCCATATGGAATGAATATAGTTTTCTAGACAAAGTAACGGCAGTTTAAGTCTAGGATGTAGACATAACTTCTTTGCATATAAAGTGCTTCTACAGGGGTACCTATTATATCTTTATGATAGTCAAATAGTCCATGTGTATAAACATTGATTTCCAGATAAAATAGTTTCTATAACTAAAAACATGGCATAATTTCTACGCAAGCAATAAGGGTTGTTCCAATCCCCTTCCTTGAACTAACTGTTTACAATACAATTTTATTTTCTCTTATATGACTCTGCATGTCAGGTTAATCATTTCCTTTTTCTTCTCTTAGAATGAAATCCAGATATATTTTTGTTCTAAGAGATCATTGCTTGAGTTGATAGGCCAATGACACTAATCTATAGCAATCTAACCAAACAGCTTTTAAATTAAGAAATTAACTGATGAGGTATTCACTCTAAGCTACTATCAGATAGAAGTTCAATACTTAATAGCTTTCACTGAACCAAAATATCAATTAGGTTTTTCTTAGTTAAGGTTATTATTGGTGTGATGAAACACCATGACCAAAGCAACTTGGGGAGAAAAGAATTTATTCCACATCACAGTTCGCCATAAAAGTATGTGAGGACAGGAACTCTAAAAGGGCAGGAATCTGGAAGCAGGAGCTGATGAGAAGCCCTGAGGGGATACTGCTTACCAGCTTGGCTTGCTCTTTATCACTTCCTCAGCCCACTGTCCTACAGAACCCAAGATCACCAGCCCAGAGATGACACTACTCATAAAGGGTGGGCCCTCCCTCATCAGTCACTAATTTTAAAAATACTCTATAGACTTATCTATAGACGATTCTATGAAGTGATTTTCTAACTGAGGTTCCCACCTCTCAGATGACTTTAGCTTCTGCCAAGATCACATAAACTCTACAGCACAGTGATGATAAGAGTACCAATAACTGTTTTTAATTATGGGTGTGGATTTATGTAATACATACATGTGAATATGAATAAGCTCTTTGAAATTTTATGTAACTATTAAGTTAAGGATGCATTATTCTGAACAAATTGTATTGAGTATATTAACAACACTGTGAAAGCTGAACTGGGGTTTCTATCTAAACTATTGGAAGAATATGCATAGAATTTCTATAACTTCAATATATATAAAGCCAAATCTTTAGTCATTACAATTTTCAACTTGCATAGATTTTATTTATTTATTTATTTATTTATTTATTTATTTATTTATTTATTCATTTATTTTTTATTTGCTTTTCTGCCCAAAGAAGGAGCAAAGTCACAGCGCAAAGCATAACAATTTTTCTCATTATCACTACCCAAAACCATGGAGTGAAATAGATAGTTTCTCAAATCAACCAGCTCACAAAAATTGCTCTCACAATGTTCAGGTCCCATGGTCTTTGCATCTCTAGGTCCTCAATTATAAAACATCATTTCTTCATACTAAAATCCCAATACATGTGGCAGCTACAGAGGTATGAAGTAGGTGCACTGCTGTACTAAATAGTAAGGTTCAGGAGTGTGATGATTATCTATGAAAATCAAATGGAATAATGTTTTTCAGTCTATGGAGGGTGTTTTTTCAATTTACTCTTTGCTATGTGGAATGAAACAGGCACATTTTCAGATTCTCAGGTAATACATTTCTCACCTTCTTGTAGAGTAAAAGAGGAACACTCTTGCCAATACAGTTTCCAAACAAACAAGTGAAGGAGCTAGCAAGAATTTGACCCCCCTGTCCAGCTCACCACCAGCATTCAACTTCAAATTTAAAAGCAGGATTCTACCCACAACCAAGAGAAAAATGAAAACTTTGTGTCTCCATTTAGGTGCCAGGGCTGAACTGAAAGCATCATTTCTCTTTCAGGAAAAGATTTGAAAGTGGGTGAAGCCCACAGCATGCCCCCCGTCTATAGAAACAAGAAATGTAGTACTTGTTATAAAAAATCTATATCTCTTCACATGGTCACAGGGAAATAACATTCATTCCAGGATCTCAGTATGTAAGATATATAAATAAGAAGGGGTATATCCACATCCACAGATCAATGGAGAATGATGAGTGTGGATACAGCAGCCCCAGCCAGACATGCAAAGGGTAAAGCTATGTCATGTGGATGAGAGAAGGAGCAAAGTTGAGGTGAATGAGCAGAGATTTCATTTACCTCCAGATCCTTGTAATCAATTCACCACACCTTTCTGTCCCTTTGAATTTGAGTTATATTGGTGCTCTGACAGTGGTTTCAGGTGTTCTTGGTTGCATTTCTTAAGTGGTGTGTCTATAATATGATATGATCCCATCTAATAATTTTCTTTCATTAGAAACTTTTATTGGATGTTTTCTATGTGATTTTAAGGTAATATAATAATGAATACCAAACAAAAGTAGAAGCTGTGGAGTTTAAGATGGATTTAAAGATATCTTCACTTAACGGGAAAATTGGGCTGGCAGGATTTAAGTAGGTATAAGGGGTACCTGTATATGGATAAACCGTTGAGGAAGGGGTTGTGACAGAAGCAAGAGTGCCTGTGTTCCAGGCTTGAGACATAGCACAAGAGCCAGTATGGCTGCACAAGGGAGGAAAGGGACCGTCAGAAGAGACACAGTGGCAAAGGCCAGACCAGTGACATCTGATCCACTCCCCTCACCATTAGATGAAAGTGAAATAACCCTGGAGGTTTGAAGTAGAAGAAAAAAGTGACATTTCCTGAAGCTCACCTCGGCAAAAAAATTAAATCCCTGCTATGTCAAGATACAGACAGGAAATAAGTAAGATCTGGATTAACTAGTTAAGCAATATTTTTTTTCTTGTGATATGTTGTTTTGCAAAAAAAAAAAAAAAAGAGATAAAGATACAGGATAAGAATTTGCTAGATTCTATGCACGAGTTGAAGCTAGTAAATATGAGGAAAAAAGACAGGGTGTGAAATAAAGAGAAATAAGATGACCATACGATCTTTGGTCCTCTAAACTAAAGTTAGAGTTCCTGACAACTGAGTACTGGGAGTGCAGACTCGAGTATGGCAAAGAAACACAGAATTCATCTGGTATATCATAGAAAATGTGCTCAATTCTCCCCCTAAGTGGAGATTATGCCAACAAAATGGTTGATCTATGATGGCCTCTGATGGGATGGTGGAGGCATTTCAGTGTTGAAAGTTTGGAGGGATAATACAGTGAGGTATGAAGAAAATAAAACTTTAAGAGAGGAGTGCAGTAGAAAGAAAATCAGCAGACTGCAGTATCCAAGAAACCATATGAACACGAGGGAGCCATTAGCTGCGTTCAGCGATAAACTGGATGAAATAAAAATAAGGAGTTAGGCATGATCCCTGGAGTATTTGATGAGCTATCAGGGATGTGAGTGAATGTCACATGGAGACACTTAAGAGAGAAGTGGAAGGAAGAAGTTAAAGGTGATGAACATAACTCTTTGAAAGGACTAATGGTAAAGTTCCACAGAGAAACAAGATATGAACTTAGATGCTAAGAACATTGGTCTATTAGAGAGAGGGCAAATGCTAACACTTGAAACCAAGGGCAGAGTATCTCAAGTTATAGTCTTGACCTGATGAAAAAAGATGGCCTATCTAGTGAGGCCAAGTAAGTTCTTGTGAGGTCACGTGATGATACATCTGAGAAAAGTGACACTCAAGGATGATTCCTCATGATACTGACTGGTACTCATCCTGAACTAGAAAGGAGCCCATGGGACTCAAACATCTATGGTCATTCACTGGTAGGTATGTCTCACTGTTTCCTACAGTTAGATTTATTATTATTGTCTTTATTTTATTTGTTATAAATAATGATGAAGATGATAGAACAGTACATAACAGTGTGAGTGAAGCTGACAAATCTTAGTTAATGATTTCACTGATGTGTAGACTCTAAAAACATTTGATCTTAAAAAGGGTGTGAGTAGCATTATGACAGCCAGAGGCCAGGGAGAGATGAGTGGAATAAGAACAGAAAAAAAGACTTATCACTGGATGTTGAGTTATAGTCAGTTGTTAGATAGGCATAAGAAATTCTGCTGCATTGTCCCATTGAAGAGTGACTATAAAAAATACTAAGGTATTCCATTGTGTAGATGTACCACAGCTTTTTTTTTTCATGTATTCCTTGGTTGAGGAACATCTGGGTTGTTTCCAGTTTCTAGCTATTATAAGTAAGGGTGCTATGAACATAAATGAGGAAACATCCTTATGATTTGGTGAGCAGTCATTTGGATGTATACTCAGAAGTGGTATGGCTGGGTCTTGAGGTAGAGCTATTCCAAGTTTTCTAAAATATTGCCAGGCTCATTTCCATAGTGGTTGTACAAGTTTGCACTGGGTGTTCTCTTTTCTCCACAACCTTACCAGCATGTGCTGTCATTTGAGTTATTGAGCTTAGCCATTTTTTGATTGGTATGAGATGGAATCTCAGAGCAGTCTTGAGTTGCACTTCCTTGATGACTAAGGACATTGAGCATTTCTTCAAGTGTCTCTTGGCCACTAGAGATTCCTCTTTTGAGAATTCTCAGTTTAGCTCTGTACCCCATTTTTTGATTGGAATATTTGGTTTCTTGGTGTTTAATTTCTTGAGTTCTTTGTAAATTTTGGATATTAGCCCTCTGTTGGATGTTGGGTTGGTGAAGATCTTTTCCCAATCTCTAGGCTGCGCTTTTGTTCTAATGACAGTGTCCTTTGCCTTACAGAAGCTTTTAAGTTTCATATGGTCCCATTATTGATTATCAGTCTAAGAGCTAATACCAATATTGTTCAAACTCTTCCACAAAATAGCAACAGAAGGAACACTGCCAAATTCATTATATGAGGCTAGAGTTATCCTGATACCTAAACCACACAAAGATCCAACAAAGAAAGATAATTTCAGAAAAATTTCCCTCATGAACATAGATGCAAAAATATTCAATAAAATGCTTGCAAACTGAATCGAAGAATACATTAAAAGTATCAGGGGTGGTTCAACTTTCAAAAATCCATCAATGTAATCCACCATATAAACAAGCTGAAAGAAAACTACCACATGATAATCTCATTAGATGCTGGAAAACTTTTAACAAAATCCAACACCCCTTCATGCTAAAAAGTCTTGTACAGAGCTGCCATACAAGGACCATACCTCAAAATAAAAAGGCAATATGCAGCAGCAGTAGTCAACATCAAATTAAGTGAAGAAAAACTTAAAGCATTTCCCCTAAAATCAGGTGAAACCGTACCTTTTAATTATTAATAATCACTTATTTATTGGTAATTATATTCATTTATAACAAATACACTTACTTTACTACTATTCCTAAAAATTCCTACAACCCCTATGAATGCCTACAACCCCTATGACCTAATCACTAAACCTATTGATAAGTATTACAACTATGTTCATAACCTTTTAGAAGGATACAGTCTCTGAGGCAGGTCCTCAGTCACCAGAAAACCAGTCTCTGGGGTAGACCCTTTAATGTATATAGTCTTTATTCTGGAATGTGTCAGATGTAGATTCATCAGGGTAAATTAGCTATGGTGGTTTCACCTTAAATAAGGCTTGAGGCTTTATTCTCTCTGGGAGACCTCAGCCATCTGTAGACCAACTTACATTCTTTGTATCAGCAACTCTGCCACTCTGTCTCAGTCTTTAAAGCTGGCCACAGTTTCATTTAGGCCACTGTTTGGACAGTTCAAAACCCTCTAGGCAAAAGCTGAGCCACGGGATTTAGTCCTTGGCCTTTTGCTGTCTTGCTGAGGCTTTTCTCTGCTCACCAGCTTCTTTCTGCCTCAGGGAGATCTGGTCATCAGTTCAACAGCAATTTCTCCATCAGAGGATACAAACTACTCGTCCTTTTTAGCGTGAGGACTCGCTAGCATAGGAGCTCACTAGCATCGGCTCTCTAGCATGGAGCCCCTAGCACGCTCTCTCTCGGACTCATCTACTTATCCTTAAATAGGATTGCTCCTTGTTCCACCTGCTTCAGCTTAATTTGTGCTCTGCCCACTTAGCAGTTGAAAACAATGCCAGGTCATAAAGTCTTTCCTTCTTTCACCTGGCTTCAACCTTGTTTTTAGTCCATAGAGACTTCCCTCATTATCACATGACTTCATCCATAAGCTGATAAGCTAATTGCTCACAGTGATGTTGATCTTCATGCCCTGGATTAAGAGACTGTATCAAAAGCCTAGATATTTACTATATCTAATTTATATTAATCTAACTCCCTAAAATCAGGAAAATCTTTCTTTATTGTAGAAATTATTGTCAAAGGCACTAACATGTTCTGTCACACCAAACCCTCATAGCCAAGTGCCACTTAGGTACTGGAGCAGGAGGATCTGTGACACACAAAGTCAAGAGGCTGAAAATGTAGGGTTAAATTAACAAATTAGAGATAAAAAGTACTAAGTAGAATCTTAGATAATTCAAGGATGCTTCTCTTGTGTCTAAATCAATTCAATCATGTTCTCCTCTAAGTGGAGAGGGCAATGCTGATGAGGCCGCTTCATTTGGTTTCCAACTCACAAGTACTGTAACTTAGGGAAGATGCATTCAAAGGAGCCAACTGTTGTTTCAAGTCTTCAAATTGCATCCTCAAATTACTGCACACTTGACAACGATCAACTAACAGCTCTTCGGTGATATCTGGGACAACACACAAAGCTTGAAAGTTGAAATGCCTGAAGAAAGATTGCCTTAAAGGGAATGAGAGATACCTCAGTTTGAGAAATTGGAAGAGAATCCTGATTAAAAATTACAAATCAGTTGTTAACAAAAGGCTAAAACTTAACAATGCATTTTTAAACATTACATAGGTACAATATTTTAAAAACAGTTAACCTTAATTTTTATCAATATACAAAGATATAAGAGCATATTCAATAATCTATCCCTTTTTATCATTCCTATACCATGTCTATATCCCACTTTTTTCTTTTGAAATCTTTTCCTACATACATATGAGAGAAATAAAAATAGAGGAAAGAAAGAGAAATCCCTGGTCTAACATCTTAAACCTTGTTTAACAAGGCACTTAACAACTTGTTACCAATCCCCCTAAGTAACAAAAAACATCTATAATCCATCAAATGACCCCCTCCAAAAAAAATCTACTCTACCATTTGGGAATGGGAAGTTGTTCTCTTAAAATTGTTTCCTGCTGATTTGGGATATAGGGAACCTATTTGGAGGCCCAAATAAAAAATGGAAAATTACTTTAGCAAATTAATAGTAACATTTGATGTCCAGTTTTTGTTTTGTTTTGGTTTTGGTTTTGTTGTTGTTGTTTGGTTGTTTTTTTTTTTTGTTGTTGTGTTTTTGTTTTTGTTTCTTTTGGGGGGGGTTGGTTTTTGTTGTTGTTGTTTTAATAACTTATTTTTTATTTATTCAAGTTACATCGCAATCGCTATCCCCTCCCTACTCCCCCCTCCAGTCCCACCCTTACACCCACCTCCCCCTCAACTCCCCATCCTCTTCTCATTTTTTTTTAGTTTAAGGTATTTCTTTTTCCCCCCAACAGCTCTCCCTTTCAATCTAAAACATAGTTCATTCTCTTATAACTATAAATACAATACAAAACAACAGAAATAGATAGGCCACAATTATGAGAGTTATGTGGCTTAGCATACATTCCCAATGTCCAGTCCATATGTATTTGGCACCTGACTTTAACATTCTACTATCTAAACATCTCCATCAGTTTAAAGTTCTATATCTAACTCAGCTTTTGTACTAACTTGCCTCACAATTTTAAAAAATATATTCTTAGATCCAGACCACCCTCTTGATTCCTAAACAACTCAAAATTTACTATGAGGGTCTAGCAATCTATTATTCAACCACCTCATAGACCTGAGAGGGATAAATAAATCTGATTATATAGGAAGTGCAGGGCCTGCAGCTTCTAAAACTAAGAAATGACATACCAGTGGCTGCCTGGACAGTTCTCATTTTCTCTCCATACATTGCAGCATCAATCTTCAGCCATTTGGCCACGTTTCTCTGACAGACATTGATTGTAGAGCAGGAATTATGAAGGACTTACCTACCCTGTCTTGGCAGAGCTAGGCTGTCAATTTACCTTCTTCCAAGTTTTGTCCTTTTTGGACAGCATTCTGTCTACAGTTGAAGCAAGGGGTTTTTCTTGCCAAGAGAAAGGCTTACCACCAATTCAACCATGTCCCACTGTAGATTCTTCGATGCTCATCTTCTACTTGGAGTAGAATAGGGGGTGCTGTCAGGAGCTGACATGTCTCGATATCAAAAAATCTTAAGAAAACATCTTTGAATGCCATATTCTGCAGATCTCTTGAGGTTTTTGAAGATGCCCTGTCTATCTCATATTTAGATAAGCAAATGTTGCTTGTCTCTTGGCAACATGATTTCTGAGTAGCTTAGAAAATAACTGTGATAGGTATTAATCTTTGTATATTGATACAAAATTAAGATTATATTTGGCCACAATGGTACTGACCCTTGTATATTGATGCAAAATTAAGATTGTATTGGGCTACATAGGTATTGATCTTTGTATATTGATACAAAATTAATATTATATTTGGCAACATTGGTATTGATCTTTGTATATTGATACAAAATTAAGGGTAATGCTTCTTAAAGATATTGTACCTTGTAATGCTTAAAAATGAAATGTAAAGTTTCGGCCTCTTGCTACCAACCATCAGAAACTGTTTAGGATAATTAAGAAATAGAAACTAATAGTCATGCAAGCGTGTCATTTTGTTAGTTGTTGTTTTTTAATATTTATTTATTACTTCAGGTTACATCTCCATCACAGTGTCCTCTTTCCACCACTCCCAGTCCCATCCTCCCACCCTCTACTCCCTATTCCTTCTATCAAACTCCTCTGGAACGCAGCGTTGGTGGTATAGTGGTGAGCATAGCTGCCTTCCAAACTCCTCTGGAATGGAGTGTCCCTACAAAGCAGTCCCCCACCCCATTTCAGCAGTCATATGAGGGCCAAGAGTCTCCTCATACTCTGGGGGCCTATGAGGCAGCACCACTAGGGCAAAGTGTCTCTCTCATTGATAGGAAAAGAAGTCTATGTTCATGTTCCCTTTGGTATAGTTATCCTGTATTATATGGCTAAAATCTGACAATAAGTGAATAGATGCCATGTCCATCCTTCTGCATCTGGGTTAGCTCACTCAGGATGAGCTCCTCTAATTCCATCAATTTGGCTGCAAATTGCATGATTTCTTTGTTTCTGATGGCTGAGTAGTATTCCATCATGTAGGTGAACCACAGTTTTTAAATGCCTACGAAGGTTGTAGTCAGAAGCTGAACTATGGGTTGGAAAATTCAGGCTACTACTAAAGTCCAGACTGGAACAGTGTGTGTGGCTTCACCATTTTAGCCCTTTTGAAGTTGTACTAGATGTAGATTTTTGAGGAAACAGCTATTGAGGCAGTCTGTGAGGCTGGGTGATCTGGGTTACTTATCTTCTTTGGTGTCTGGAAACTTTTCTTCAGAAGTCTCAGTTGTCCAGTTGTCCCTGGACTCCTTAGATGGATGTTTTTAATCTCCTGGAAAGAAAAGAACAGAATCCTGCCCTAATCCTAATTCTGAGGTGCAAACTATTGAGGATAATTAAGAAATGCAAACTAATAGTCATTCAAGTCTATCATTTTGTTAGGTTCTAGTGTAGTGTATCATAGATGTTTTCTAAATTAATCAGAAATTAAGTTGCCAAGATACAAGCAAAATTTGCTTATCAAAATATACATAGATAGATAGGTGGTCTTCAAACACTTCAAGAGATCACTAGGATATGACATTCAAAGATGTTTTCTTAAGATTTTTTTTTTTTTAATATTGAGACATGTCACCTCCTGACAGTATCTCCCATTATATTCCAAGTAGAAGATGAACATGGAAGAATCTCCATTTGGAGATGGCAAACTTGTCACTGGGCAAGAGAAATCACTTGCTTCAACAATAGACAAAATGCTGTCTGAAAAGGAGAAAACTTGTAAGCAGGTAAGTCGACAGCCAAGCTCTACCAAGACAGGGTGGGAAAGTCCTTCATAATTCCTGCTTCACAATTATTGTCTGTCTGACATACTGGGGTAAAAAGCTGAAGATAGATGCTCCAATGCATTGAGAGAAATTGGGGACTGTCCAGGCAGTCAGTAGTCTGTCATTTCTTAGTTTTGGAAGCTGCTTATTCTGCACTTCCGGTTTATAAAGATATGTTTATCGTTCTCGGATCTCTGATGTGGTTAAAGAATAGATACTTAAAGTCTTACAGATAAATTTTAAGTTGTTTAAGAATTAAAAGGATGCTACGAGGAAAGTTCATAGCACTAAGTGCCCTCAAAAAGAAAATTGTGACAGATCATATTAACGAATTAACAGCAGAACTAGAAGAAGTTGAAACAAAAAGTAGGCAAACACTCCCAAGAGAAGCAAAAGGCAGGAAATTATCAAAACTAGGGCTGAAATTGACAACTTAGAAACAAAAAGAATGATACAAATAATCAGTGAAATCAAGAGTTGGTTCTTTGAGAAAAATCAATAAAATAGACAAACCCTTAGGCAAACCAACAAGAAGGCAGAGTGAAAATGCCCAAATCAGTAAAATCAGAAATGAAAAGGGAGAAATAACAACAGACATTGAGGAAATCCAGAGAATCTTTAGGTACTACTTTAAAAATCTGTACTCCACCAAATTTGAAAACCTAAGGAAAATGGACAATTTTCTTCATAGATTCCACCTACCAAAGTTAAATGAATATCAGGTTAACAGTTTAAACAGCCCTATAATCTGTAAAGAAATAGAAACAGTCATTAAAAATCTCCCAACGAAAGGGAATCCAAGATGGCGGCTGCCCGTATGGATGAATTCTAATCTTGGGGAAAACTGCGAATGCTATAAGACTCTGTACAAAAATATCTAAGAGACCTGACCCCCCCACCTTTGGTCTCACCCAACTACCTGGGGACAATTAAAAGTCCCTGGGCAGGATACTCCCTCCCACTCTCAGACTCGCACAGAAGCCGCTGAATCCGGGAATTGGGATCCCCCTCCCCCACCAGGAGAGACATGCAGGGTAAGTTCCAATCTAATAACCAGCGGGCAGATTCAGTCCCCACACAGAGATGCTCTCCAGCTGGCTGCCCCCGTCAAGGTCTCACAAAGATGGTCTGGCTATCTGGCAAAGGCTTGCACACCCACCGCGGAAGTGCGTGCAGCTCGGTGGCAGAATACCCATCAGGCTGTAGATTGCAACCCACTGCGGCTTGAAGGAACTTGGTCGACCTTGACACCACCCCCCCAGTTTCCAGAGCAGGCTCCAGGGTGGTAAGGCAGATTTCACCCACCATACGATTCAATCCTAGGCAAACCGTGAGGTATTTTCCATTATTATTGGTCTTTTTTTGCTACTACAGACATTTCCGGTGGGGAGCCAGAGCTTAAATGTATACAGCTCTGCCCCCTTGATAAGTGAAGTCTCCACCCAAGAGGCGGGGCGGAAAAACAAAACCGACAGGAGTGGAGTCAGGCAACTCCACTGCTACACTAAAGCGACCCGTTTGGATCTAAGAATAGAAGACATCAGGAATAGACAGCTAAGAAAAATGGCCAAGCACCCCAGAAAAAGTAGGATTCAAGGCAGAATGACTCCAACAAAAGAAAGCAATGCCATTTCAGCCAACCTGGATCACATCACCACAACTGAAACACATGAAAACAATAACAATTCTACATTATGGAAAGTGATAGAGTCCCTTCAAGAAGAACTTAAATTTATGAAGGAATTCAAAGAGGCCACGATTTCACAAGCGAAAACTATGGAGAACACCATTAGAGAACTTCAAAACAGGGATGCTCAGTTTCAACATGAAAAGGACAGTGCAATAGAAGACTTCCAGGCAAAGACAAGCAATTTGGAGCAGAAAATGTACAAAACGAATAAAACCATTCAAGCCATGAAAATGGAAATGGAAACAATAAAGAAAACACAGTCAGAGTTAAAAATGGAAATGGAAAGCTAAGGGAAGAGAACAGGAACTATGGATATCAGTATCAAAAATAGGACTGAAGAGATGGACGACAGGACCTCAGACATGGAAGATTCGATGGAAGAAATCAGTACAACATCCAAAGAAAATGAGAAAGCTGAAAAATCTCTCACCCACAACATCCAAGAAATCAAGGACTCAATGAAAAGAAGAAACCTAAGAATTATAGGCATAGAGGAAAGAGAAGACTCCCGACTCCAGGGTCCAGGAAATATCTTCAACAAAATCATAGAAGAAAACTTCCCAAACCTAAAGAAATAGATGCCAATAAAATTCCAAGAGGCTTACAGAACACCAAACAGATTAGATCAGAAAAGAAACTCCTCTCGCCACATAATAATTGAAACTCCAAATACAGAGAAAAAGGAAAGGATATTAAAAGCTGTAAGAGAAAAAGGCCAAGTCAAATACAATGGCAGACCCATCAGAATTACACCGGACTTCTCCTCAGAAACTTTAAAAGCTAGAAGGGCCTGGGCAGATGTCCTACAAGCACTGAGAGAACATAGGTGCCCAGCCAGACTACTATACCCAGCAAAACTCTCTATCAACATAGATGGAGAAAACAAGATATTCCATGACAAAATCAAATTTAAACAATATCTACCCACAAACCCAGACCTACAGAGGATTCTAGAAAGAAAATTCCAACCCAGAGATGATAACTACACCCAAGAAAACAGAGGAAATAGAAATCTTCGCAACAACTAAACAAAAAGAAGCACAAGACGACCACCTATAATAAAATAATGGGAAATAACAACCCCTGGTCACTAATATCCATCAACATCAATGGACTCAACTTGCCAATAAAAAGACACAGACTTACAGAATGGATCCATAAACAAGACCAATCTTTTTGCTGCATACAAGAAACACATCTCACTATTGAAGATAGACACTATCTCAAAGTAAAGGGATAAGAAAAGGTCTTCCAAGCAAATGGACCCAGGAAGCAAGCTGGAGTAGCCATCCTAATATCAAACAAAATAGACTTCCAATTGAAGTTAATAAAAAAAGAGAGAGAAGGGCATTACATACTCGTTAAGGGAAATATCCATCAAGAGGACATCTCAATATTGAACATCTATGCCCCAAATACAAAAGCACCTACATTTGTAAAAAAAACGCTTCTAAAACTTAAATCACACATCAATCCCAACACTTCAGTAGTGGGAGACTTCAACACCCCTCTCACAACAATGGAGAGATCATCAAGACAGAAGCCAAACAGAGAAATAATGAGTCTAACAGAGATCATGAACCAAATGGATCTAACAGATATCTACAGAACGTTTCACACAAACACAAAAGAATACACCTTCTTCTCAGTACCACACAGAACATTCTCCAAAATTGACCATATAGTTGGACACAAAGATAGCCTCAACAGATACAAGAAAATTGAAATAACCCCTTGTATCTTATCAGACCACCATGGAACAAAGCTGGACTTCAACAGCAAAAGAATCAACAGAAAGGATACACGTGCATAGCAATTGAACAACTCTTTACTAGATGGCTATTGGGTCAGGAAAGAAATAAAGAAGGAAATCAAAGACTTCTTAAAATCCAACAAAAATGAAGACACAACAGACCCAAAGCTATGGGACACAATGAAAGTGGTGCTACGAGGACAATTCATAGCACTAAGTGCCTTCAAAAAGAAAATTACGACAGGTCATATTAACAAATTAACAGCCAAACTGGGTGAATTGGAAAAAAAAGAAGCAAATACCCCAAAAGGAGCAGAAGGCAGTAGATCATTAAACTTAGGGCTGAAATCAACAACTTACAAACAAAAAGAACTATACAAAGAATCAATGAAACCAAGAGTTGGTTCTTTGAGAAAATCAACAAAATAGACAGACCCTTAGCCAAATTAACTAAAAGGCAGAGTAAAAAACCCCAAATCAACAAAATCAGAAATGAAAAGGGAGAAATAACAACATTGAGGAAATCCAGAGAATATTTGGCTCCTACTTCAAAATACTATAATACACCAAATTTAAAACCTAGGCAAAATGGACAATTTTCTCGATAGATTCCACATACCAAAACTAAATCAAGATCAGATTCACAGATTAAACAGCCCTATAACCCCTAAGGAAATAGAAACAGGCATTAAAAATCTCCCAACCAAAAAAAGCCCAGGACCAGATGGCCTTAGCATGGAATTCTACCGGACCTTCAAAGAGGAGTTAGCACCAATACTCTTCAAACTCTTTCACCAAATAGAATCTGAAAGAACATTGCCGAACTCATTCTATGAGGCCACAGTCACCCTGATTCCTTAACCACACAAAACCCAACAAAAAAAGAGAACTTCAGACCAATGTCCCTCATGAACATAGATGCAAAAATACTTAATAAAATACTAGCAAACCGAATTCAAGAACACATCAAAAGTATCATACACCATGATAAAGTAGGCTTCATCCCAGGAATGCAGGGATGGTTCAACATATGAAAGTCTATCAACATAATTCACCATATAAACAAGATAAAAAAAAACCACATGATAATCTCGCTAGATGCAGAAAAAGCATTTGACAAAATCCAACATCCCTTCATGCTAAAAGTTCTGGAGAGAACGGGCATACAAGGATCATACCTAGAAATAATAAAGGCAATATACAACAAGCCAGTGGCCAACATCAAATTAAATGGCAAGAAGCATGAAGCATTTCCTCTAAACTCAGGGACAAGACAAGGATGTCCACTTTCACCATATCTCTTCAATATAGTACTTGAAGTTCTCGCTAGAGCAATAAGACAACTAAAGGAGATCAAAGGGATAAGCATTGGAAACGAAGAAGTCAAATTATCCCTATTTGCAGATGATATGATAGTATACATAAGCGACCCCAAAAATTCCACCAGAGAACTCTTACAGCTGGTAAACACCTTTAGCAAGGTGGCTGGATACAAAATTAATTCAAAAAAATCAGAAGCCCTTCTTTATACAACAAACAAATGGGCTGAGAAAGAAATAAGGGAAACAAGCCCCTTCACAATAGCCACAAACAATAAAAT
This sequence comes from Lophiomys imhausi, assembly GCA_907164525.1. Classification (NCBI taxonomy): domain Eukaryota; kingdom Metazoa; phylum Chordata; class Mammalia; order Rodentia; family Muridae; genus Lophiomys; species Lophiomys imhausi. The sequence continues at coordinate 505,981 of CAJQZJ010032395.1, read as the reverse complement.
ACCTGGGGGTAACTCTAACCAAGCAAGTAAAGGACCTATAAAACAAGGACTTCAAGCCCTTGAAGAAAGAAATGGAAGAGGCCTTTAGAAGATGGAAAGATCTCCCATGCTCATGGATAGGTAGGATCATCATAATAAAAATGGCTATCCTACCAAAAGCAATATATATATTCAATGCAATTCCTGTTTTAATACCAACACAATTTTTTATAGACCTGGAAAGAGCTATTCTCAATTTCATATGGAACAACAAAAAGCCCATAATAGCTAAATCAATCCTGTACAATCAAAAAACATCTGGAGGTATCACCATCCCAGATTTCAAGCTGTACTACAGAGAAATAGTTGTGAATTCAGCATGGTGTTGTTATAGAAATAGACCAGTAGATCAATGGAATCAAATTGAAGACCCAGAAAGAGACGCACACACTTATGGCCACCTAATTATTGACAAAGAAGCCAAAACCGTACAATGGAAAAAGGACAGCATCTTCAACAAATGGTGCTGGTCCAACTGGATGTCCACTTGTAAAAGAATGAAATTAGACCCATACTTATCCCCTTGTACAAAACTTAAATCCAAGTGGATCAAAGACCTTAACATAAGGCCCGTCACCCTATATCTACTAGAAGAAAAAGTGGGAGAAACACTTGAACTCATTGGCACAGGTGACAACTTCATGAACAGAACACCAACAGCTCAGGACCTGAGATCAACAATCAATAAATGGGACCTCATGAAACTGAAAAGCTTCTGTAAAGCAAAAGACACCATCATTAGAACAAAACGGCAGCCTACAGACTGGGAGAAAATCTTCACCAACCCCACATCTGATAGAGGGCTATTATCTAAAATCTACAAAGAACTTAAGAAACTAAATGCCAAGAAAACAAATAATTCAATCAAAAAATGGGGGACGGAGCTAAATAGAGAATTCACAAAGGACGAATCCCTAATGGCTGAGAGACACTTGAAGAAATGCTCAACATCCTTAATCATCAGAGAAATGCAACTCAAGACGACTCTAAGATTCTATCTCACACCTGCCAGAATGGCTAAGATAAAGAGCTCAAATGATAGCACATGCTGGTGAGGGTGTGGAGAAAGGGGAACCCTACTCCATTGCTGGTAGGAGTGCAGACTTTAGCAACCACTATGGAGCTCAGTATGGCGATATCTTAGAAAACTTGGAATAGCCTTGCCTCTGGATCCAGCCATACCACTTCTGGGTATACACCCAAATGTCTCCTCATGGAATCATAAGGAAGTGTCCTCATCTATGTTCATAACAGCCTTATTTATAATAGCTAGAAACTGGAAACAACACAGATATCCCTCAACCAAAGAATGAGTTAAAAAAACCTGTGGTACATCTACACAATGGAATATTATTCAGCTATCAGGAGCAATGAAATTATGCAATTTGCAACCAAATGGATGGAACTATGTTGGGGTAGTGTTAAGCATTCTAAATGTTAATTAATTGGTCCTGCTTGCTGTCTGTTACTTACATTGAATGTGATTGGTTAAATAAAATGCCGAGGCCTGAGACTGGGCAAAGACAGAGAAAGGTGGGACTTCCTGGAATTAGAGCAGGAAGCCTGCGCTTTAGACAGAGAATTAATTCATTCCAGCTAGGAGCAGGAAGATGGAGACACACACCATGGGTTAGAAAAAAAGAACCTCATTCCACATGGCCAGGAACATCGGCATAGTGTGGAGAATGGCAGTCCAAAGAGACGTATGTATATATGGGGTCATATTTGGGTAATAGAATTATGAACTAGCTTAGATGGGCCAGGATTGCACAATTCAGGCCAAGGCTTGTTAAAATCCACATGGCGTCTGTGTACTCTTTTGTAATGGCTGCTTAAAGATTAATGTCTGCCAAACCAATTAAATATAATATAAATAGTGGTTACATAATTTAATTAGTCATATTTTTTGTACAAATGGCACCCAACTACAGCAATTAGAATCCATGCTTACAGCCTGAGGAGACCCAGGTGAAAGCCAGTTTCCTAGCCAAAGAGTGGGGAACTGAACTCAAATGCATTTCAAAAGTGTGGCCAAATTAACAAAAGCTTTTGCCTTGCAGCAAAAGTGGAAAACTTAGCTCTCCTTACATACTAAAAAACTGGCAGCCTTCTAAACAGAGTTTAAGAGCGGAATTAACCGCCTAGATTAAAAATGGAGGAATTCATAATGCCTCAATACGATTGGATTCCAATTGAGTTTGTTCCTCTTAGCATGCAAATGATTTTTACCCTGACAATTGTGGTTCTGTGTATCGTTTTTGAGAAAGTTCAGAATAGGATAGTCTTGAAGGAAAGAATTTACAGATGGAATGCTAAATTGCCAACAATGATGATGAAGGAAAGAGGGAGGCCTTTCCTGATAAATAATAGAAAATTAATGGCAGCTGGAGCTAAGAGCTCCCTGGGTACTAGGTGCCTGTCAGGAGTTTCTGGTATAGGGCTGCCAATGAAATGCAGCCAAAACTAGACTCTAAGGAATAATGAACAAATCTTTAATTGCAGCATGGGATGGCATGGTTAGACATGCCAAGGCTTTTGAAATGTTTCTTTGCTTGGTTTTTGTTTAGATGTCTTTGATTTTCCTATATCAGGAGGTAGAAAGGATATTTTTCTGGTTTGGAATTGCTAAAACATAAGAGATTTTTGAAGATTTTGGGCTGATTTCAAATTCTCATTACAATTCAAGGTTGATCTCTGGGTTACAGAGATAAAAAATCTGGGATTTAAGTGAAATATTTGAGCAGGGTGGTACTGGCACACGCCCTTACTCCCTTAATCCCATCATACTAGAGGAAGAAGCAGGCAGATTTCTGGATTCTAGACCAGCCTGGTTTAAACAATGACGCAGGGCAGGAACCATGCTGAGAAGACAAGACTGCTTACTAAAGATAGTCTAGATTTAAAAAATGGCACATTTTTCTTTGATGTTAAGTTTAATAACGTCCTTATTGATTTAAGGGATAAATACATGTAATCTTAAATTTATGTAAAGAGAAAGGGGTCACAACCCAGTCTCCTTAGGTGTGGAGCTCCCGCTGGAGAACTGGTTTCAAGAGGCATTTTGCCCCTAAAAGAGATATGCTAATCTCTGGGTGTGGTGGTGCACAACTTTAATCCCAGAACTTTGGAGACAGAAGCAGACTAATCTCTGTGAGTCCAAGGCTAGCCTGGTGTACAAAGCGAGTCCAGGACAAGGCTATACAGAGAAATCCTGTCTCTGGGTAAAAAATAAAGAGAGAAAGAAATATATTCTGTTAACCAATGCAAGGACCCAGAATTAGGCTTGGGAAGAACTTGCAAACTGCATGCCTCCCACAGCCAACATTTAAGAAATGCTAATATAAAATAGCATATCAAGCTATTCTACACCAATCTCCTTAAGAATGGAGCTTCCATGGGAGAATTGGAACTCAAACTAATACAAAATGGTTTAATTAATGCTATTGTTTAATGAGGGTAATTCTATTATTTAAGTTCATACCTTGATCTCAAAACTTGGGAGACAAGGAAACAACAGTTTCCTTGTGTGTTCGAGGCCAGTGTAAATCTACAGAGCTCTACAGAGCAAATCAAGACAGCTCAAGCTACAAAGAGAAACCCTGTCTCAATGAGGATAGATAAATCCACATAGAAATTAAATCTCCAAAGAAAGGAGAAAAGGAAAGAAGAAATATATAAATGCATACTTTTGTTCCCAAAACATGGGACACAAAGACAGAGACAGATTGGTTCCTGTTGAGTTTGAGGCCAACCTAATCTACAAAAACCAGAACAACACAGAATAAACCTGTTCCAATCAATTAATACATGTATGTCAACTGTAGAGGAGAATACTTAAACTCCATACAGTCTTATTCTGTATTTTCAATTTAAAATAGATTTTATATATAGCATATATATGTAATACTATTACATGCCATCCTTTCATATGGCATGAATGGAGACTTGCAAATGTCTTTCTCCTGTTCAAAGAACAGAAAATATTCCTTAATTGATTGTGCATCCTGCACATCCAAGGCATTTTGGAAATTGCAGGACTATATATTACTTGTGAGAAATTATATATTTTCAGAACCGGACCAGAGTCCAAAGAAGACAAGACAAGAAACCCAGATGATCCAGCCTCATAAGCCTCATAGACTGCCTCAATAGCTGTTTCCTCAAAAATCTGCATCCAGAAGAACTTCCAACAGCTTGCTGAGATGGCCTATTCTCAAAGATTGTTCCAAACAAGACAGCAATAAAGCCCTGAACTTTCCTACCCAAAGTCCAGACTACACACTGCTCAGGACATTCAAATTGCTGAGCACATTGAGACTGGAAAACAAATGTTACAATTAACTTGATTAACCATTTTTTCCATTTTATTTGGGCCCCCAAACAGGTTTTCTGTGTCCCAATTCAGCAGGAAGAAGTTTAAAAAGAGCGACGTCCTATTCCCAAAAAGTGGTGTGGATAATTCTTTGGTCATTTGATGTGTTATAAATATTGTTTAGAGGTAATGGTTGCAAATTGTTATATGGTCTTGTTAAGCAAGGTATAGGAAGTTAGACTTGGAGATCTCTTTTTCTTTTCTCTATCCTTCTTTCTCTCTTATATAGTGGGAAAATACTTGAAAAGAAAAAGAAGGGAATATATGTATATAATATAGAAATGATAAGATATAAGGATAGATTGTTGAATCTGCTCTGAAACTTAAAATTATTGTTATTCTTTAAATAAGGTTAATTTTGATACATTGGTATAGAATTTTGTATATTGATACAAAAATAAGATTAAGTTTGATTCATTAGTATAGAATTTTATATTTTGACACATAATATGTATATTTCAACTCTTGTATAAGGTATTGTGCCTGTACAAATCATTTAAAAGTATAGGTTTACTTCCGATCCTTTTATGGGTTGCTATTGCAATCTACTTAGGAGTCTGGATAATACAAATTGACTGGCCAGTCAAGCTCCTGGTCATGTCAAACATTAGGTTAAACAGATAATAAATGGATAAAAATATACAGTTTGCTTGTTCAAAGATAGATAGTTAGAAGATAGATAGATTTATAAATAAATCGATAGATGTCTTTAAAAACCCTTAGAGGCATACAGAAAATGGCATTTTTATTATTTAAAAAATTTTTTGACTTAAGACAGTCAGCTCCTGACAGCTCCCATTTGACTTGGAAGAAGACAATGAGCATCAAAAAGAAATCTCCTATCAGGAGATAATTCCTATTGGGAAAAAATGCTCCTGCTCTCTCAACAGACTATATACAGTCCAAAGATGGACCAGAGATTAAATTCAGGTAAGTCGATGTCCTGATTCTGCAGAGACAGAATGGGAAAATCCTTATTATTTCCTGCTGCACAATTTAGTCTGTGAAAAATGCTTGGCCAGAAGGCTGAAGATGATGCTCCAATGATATCAAGTGATATTTGGGACTGTCTGGGCAACAAACTGTCATATTTCTTCTTGGAAGCTGCTCTCCTATGCATCCTACTCACTCAAATAATAACTTTATCCCTTCTTATGTCTTTGATGGGGTTGAAGGCATAATAGTTACAAATTTTCAATTGAACTTGAGTTGTTTAGGATTTAAAAGGATATTTTCAAGTCTAAATAAAATCTTTAGGTTTATAAATATAGGATATGATAGAAATTATTTTGGTTCAGAACTTTAGACATAGCAAGACAGATAAGATGATTTTTTTCTTCTTCAAGTTTGCCTGATACAAATAGGCTAAACATTATGTGTATAACTTTTATATATTGTTTTCTTGATTGTTTCATATTTGTTCTTATTGTTTTTAATATTGAGTTAAAAAATTTAGCCTTTTTTTAGACAAAAGGAAGGAAATGTTGGGGTAGTGTTAAGCATTCTAAATGTTAATTAATTGGTCCTGCTTACTGTCTGTTACTTACATTGAATCTGATTGGTTAAATAAAATGCAGAGTCCTGAGATTGGGCAAAGACAGAGAAAGGTGGGACTTCCTGGGATTAGAGCAGGAAGCCTGCACTTTAGACAGAGGATTAATTCATTACAGCCAGGAGCAGCAGGAAGGAGGAACACACTATGGGTTAGAAAAAGGAACCTCATTCCACATGGCCAGGAATATCGACATATCGTGGAGAATGGCAGTCCAAGGGGACATATGTATATATGGAGTTATATTTGGGTAACAGAATTAAGAGCTAGCTTAGATGGGCCAAGATTGCATAGTTCAGGCCAAGGCTTGTTAAAATCCACATGGTGTCTGTGTACTCTTTTGTAATGGCTGCTTAAAGATTAATGTCTGCCAAACCAATTAAATATAATCTAAATAGTGGTTAAATAATTTAATTAGTCATTTTTTTTTGTACAGAACTAGAAAATCTCATCCTGCATGAGCTAACCCAGACTCAGAAGGATGAATATCGCATCTATTCACTTATAGTAGGATTTTAGCTATATAATAGAGGATATCGATACTACAACCAACGCACCAAAGGGAACATGGACATAGACTTTTTATTTTTTATTCTTTTATTTTTATTTTTTTTAATTCTTTTTCATCTGTTTGTCGGCTTATTTGTTTGTTTGGTTTTTTTAGTTCTCTCTCCTTGGCAATAAGACACTTTTCACCGGTGATACTGTCTCGTAGACTCCCATTGTATGAGGAGGCTCCTGGCCCTCATATGACCTATGAACTGGGGTGAGGGACTATTATATAGGGACACCCACTCCAGAGAAGCAGGATGGAAGGATCAGGAGATAAAGAAAAACAATGAAATGTGAAGTTTCAGCCTTTGACTACTAATTGTTATAAACTGTTTAGGATAATTAAGAAATGCAAACTAATAGTCATGCAAGTCTGTCATTGTGTTAGGTGCTATGACAGTCTACTATAGTTATTTTCTAAGCTAATCAGAAATCAAGTTGATAAGAGACAAGCAACATTTGCTTATCCTAATATAAGAGATAGATAGGGCGTCTTCAAAAACCTCAAGAGATCTGCAGAATATGGCATTCAAAGATGTTCGATTAACTTTAGATTTTTTTTGATATCGAGACATGTCATTCCTGACAGCACCCCCTATTCTACTCCAAGTAGAAGATGAGCATCGAAGAATCTCCAGTGGGAGATGATTGAATTAGTGGCAAGCCTATCTCTTGGCAGAAAAAAAAAAAAAAAAACTTTGCTCCAACTGTAGACAGAATGCTGTCCAAAAAGGACAAAAATTGGAAGCAGGTAAGTCGACAACCTAGCTCTGCCAAGACAGGATAGGCAAGTCCTTCATAATTCCTGCTCTATAATCAATGTCTGTCAGAGAAACGGGGCCAAATGACTGAAGATCGATGCTGTAATTTATGGATAGAGAATGGGAACTGTACAGGCAGCCACTGGTATGTCATTTCTTAGTTTTGGAAGCTGCAGGCCCTGCACTTCTTATATAATTAGATTTATTTATCCCTCTCAGGTCTCTGAGGTGGTTGAACAATAAATAGCTAGAGTCTCATATTTAAATTTTAAGTTGTTTAGGAATCAAAATTGCCCTGAATCTAAGAAGATGTTTCTAAAATTGTGATGCAAGTTAGTATGAAAACTGAGTTAGATATAGAACTTTAAACTCATGGAGATGGTTAGATAGTACAACATTAAAGTCAGGTGCCAAATACATATGGACTGGACAATGGGAATATATGCTAAGCCATATAACTCTTATAATTGTGGCCTAATTACCTCTGTTGTTGTGAATTGTATTTATTATTTTAAGAGAAAGAGCCAATTATTGAACTGAACGGGGGAGCTGTTGGGGGGAAATATATATATTTTAAACTTTAAACAAAAAAGGATAGGGAAAGCCGGGCGGTGGTGGCGCACGCCTTTAATCCCAGCACTTGGGAGGCAGAGGCAGGCGGATCTTTGTGAGTTCGAGGCCAGCCTGGTCTACAAAGCGAGTCCAGGACAGCCAGAGATATTCAGAGAAACCCTGTCTCGAAAAACCAAAAAAAAAAAAAAAAAGGATGGGGATGGGTGGGTTGAGGCAGAAGATGGTGGGAGGATGGGAATGGAGAGGGGAGTAGAGAGGGGATTGTGATTGAGATGTAATTGAAGAAAAAAATAATTAATTAATTAGAAAAATCTCCCAACGAAAAAAAAAAAAAGCCCAAGGCCAGATGGTTTCAGCACAGAATTCTACCAGACCTTCAAAGAACAGCTAATATCAATACTCTCCAAACTCTTCCACAAAATAGAATCAGAAGCAACACTGCCAAACTCATTCTATGAGGCCACAGTCACCCTGAATCCTAAACCAAACAAAGACCCACAAAGAAAGAGTACTTCAGACCAATTTCCCTCATGAACATAGACACAGAAATACTTAATAAAAACCTGGCAAACTGAATCCAAGAACACTTCAAAAATATCATACACCCTGATCAAGTAGGCTTCATCCCAGGAATGCAGGGATAGTTCAACATACAAAAATCCATCAATGTAATTTACCATATAAACAAGCTGAAAGAAAAAAAAAAACACATGATCACCTCGCTAGATGCTGAAAAACCATTTGACAAAATCTAAAACCCCTTCATGCTAAAAGTTCTGGAGAGAATGGGCATAGAAAGACCATACCTAGAAATAATAAAGGTGATATACCGCAAGCCAGTAACCAGCACCAAATTAAATGGAAAGAAATTTAAAGCATTTCCTCTAAACTCAGGGACAAGGCAAGGATGCCCACTTTTGCCATATCTCTCCAACACAGTACTTGAAGTTCTTAATAAGAAAGTTCTTAATAAGAAAACTAAAGGAGATTAGCTCATATTAGCGAATTAACAGCAGAAATAGAAGAATTTGAAAAAAAGAACAAACACTGCCAAGAAGAGCAAAAAGCAGGAAATTATCAAACATAGGGCTGAAATTAACAACTTAGAAACAAAAAGAATGATACAAATAATCAGTGAAGCCAATAGTTGGTTCTTTGAGAAAATCAACAAAATAGACAAACCCTTAGGCAAACCAACAAGAAGGCAGAGGGAAAATGCCCAAATCAGTAAAATCCAGATACAAATTGAAAATGAATAAGTCAAATTATCCCTATTTGCAAACGATATGATAGCATACATAAGCCACCCCAAAATTTCCATCAAAGAACTCTTAAAGCTGATAAGCAACTTCAGCAAGGTAGCTGGATACAAAATTAATTTTAAAAAAATAAGAAGCCCTCTTTATACAAAAACTAAATGGGCTGAGAAAGAAATTAGGGAAACAACACCCTTCACAATAGCCACAAACACTATAAAATACCTGGGGATAACACTAACCAAGCAAATGAAAGACCTGTATGACAAGAACTTCAAGTACTTGAAGAAAGAAATTGAAGAGGCCATCAGAAGATAGAAAGATCTCCCATGCTCATGGATAGGTAGGATCAACATAATAAAAATGGCCATCCTGCCAAAAGCAATATACAGATTCAATGTAATTCCTATCAAAATACCACCACAATCCTTTATAGAACTAGAAAAAACAATTCTCACCTTTACATGGAATAACAAAAAAAAAAATCCAGAATAGCTAAATATATACTGTACAATAAAAAATATATCTGGAGGTTTCACCATCCCAGAGCTCAAGCTGTACTACAAAGCAATAGTAATAAAAGCAGCATGGTACTGGTATAGAAACAGACCAGTGGATCAATGGAATCAAATTGAAGACCTAGAAATGAACCCACACATTTATGATCACTTACTTTTTGACAAAGAAGCCAAACCCGTACAATGAAAAAAGGACAGCATCTTCAACAAATGGTGCTGGTCCAACTCGATGTCAACATGTAAAAGAATGAATTTTTTTTGAAGAACCGAACTAATCATCTTGCACAAAGCTTAAGTCCAAGTTGATCAAAGACCGTCACATAAGGCCTGACACACTAAATCTAATAGAAGAAAAAGTGGGGAAAAGCCTCAAACTCTTTGGCACATGTGACAACTTTCTGAACAGAGCACCAACAGCCCAGGATCTAAGACCAACAATCAATAAATGGGATCTCATGAAACTGAAAGGTTCTGCAAGGCAAAAGACACTGTCATTTGAACACAATGGCAACCTATAGATTGGGAAAAAGATCTTCACCAACCCCACATCTGGCAGAGGGCTAATAACCATAATTTACAAAGAACTCAAGAAATTAAATGCCAAGAAGCCAAATGATCCAATCAAAAAATGGCGAACACAACTAACAGAGAATTCACAAAGGTGGAATTCCTAATTGCTGAGAGACACTTGAAGAAATGCTCAGCATCCTTAATCATCAGAGAAATACAACTCAAGATGACTCTGAGATTCCATCTCACACCTGTCAGAATGGCTAAGATCAAAAACTCAAATGACAGCACATGCTGACGAGATTGTGGAGAAAGGGGAACACTCCTCCATTGCTGGTGGGAGTGCAAACTTGTACAACCACTGTTGAAATCAGTCTGACAATATCTTAGAAAATTTGGAATAGCTCTACCTCAAGACCCAGCCATACCACTTCTAAGTTTACATCCAAATGACTCCTCACCAAACCACAAGGACATTTCCTCATCTATGTTCATATCAGCCTTATTTGTAATGGCTAGAAACTGGAAACAACCCAGATGTCCCTCAACTGAGGAATGGATTAAAAAAAAAAAAACTCTGGTACATCTACACAATGGAATACTACTCAGCCATCAAAAACAATGAAATCATGCAATTTGCAGCCAAATGGATGGAGCTATAGAAGCTCATCCTGAGTGAGCTAACCCAGACTCAGAAGGATGCACATGGCATCTATTCACTTATAATTGGGTTTTAGCCATATAGTACAGGATAACTATACTACAACCAATGCACCAAAAGAAACAGGAACATAGACTTTGTTACCTGTCAATGAGACACTTTGCCCTATTGGTGCTGCTTTGTAGATCCCCAGTGTATGCAGAGGTTCTTGGCCCTCATATGACCGCTGAACTGGGGCAGGGGACTGATATGTAGGGATACTCCACTCCAGAGGAGTGAGATGGAAGGGATAGGGGTAGAGGCTAGGAAGGCAGGACTGGGAGGGGTTGTAAGAGGGCACTCTGATGGTGATGTAACCTGAAGTAATAAACAAACATAAAAAAGAATTAAAAAGATATTCTAGGTCTAAGAAGATGTTTTTAAGTTGGTAATGCAAGTTAGGATAAAAACTGAGTTAGGTATAGAATTTTAAACTCTTGAGATAGATAAAAAATAGAATATTAATATCAGTTGTCAAATAAGTATGGACTTTACATTGGTAATGTATGTTATGCATCGTAATTTTCATAATTGTTTCCTAATTGTTCTTACTGTTTTGTACTGTATTTATTGTTATAAGAAAGAGTCTTTTATTGGACTAAAAGGGGGGGTTTTGGGGGGAAGATACACCTTAAATTTTTTTTAAAGCAGATAGGAGGGTGAGGATGAAGAGGGTAGGAGGGTGGTATCAGGAGCAGGAGGAGGGATGAGAATGTGATTGTGATGTAACTTGAGGAAATAAATAAACATTGAAAAAATAGAAAAACTAAATAAAACTTACTGAAAAATGTGAATTTAAAGGGGAAAAACAACATTTTTTTTTTTTTTTGCTGTTTGTAAGGGTTTATCAATCCCTATGTAAGCTCAGTTATAGTTTCCTGTCATAATAACAAAGGAACTTAGATAATCAAAAAAAGGAAGATTTATTTGTGCCAATGATTTAATGTGTGGTCACTCATTCATGTCACTTTTGGGTGCAGTGAGAATAATATCAAGGCAGAGAGTAGGTGGTAGAGCAAGGCTGCTCATCTCATTGTAGCCACTGAGCAAGAGAAGAGATTGGAAGATACTGACGTCCATGGCCCCTTCAAGGACACATCCCAGTGATCTGCCCTCCTTCCACTTGGCCAAACCTTCTAGGGGTTCTTCCTTCTCCTAGAAACACTATAGGATGGTACCCATGTTATCATGCAGACTTATAGAAAAACATACAAGATACAAACCATCACAGACACCAATTAAGAAATTTGATGTCAAGCCGGGCGGTGGTGGTGCACGCCTTTAATCCCAGCACTTGGGAGGCAGAGGCAGGCGGATCTCTGTGAGTTCGAGGCCAGCCTGGTCTACAAAAGCGAGTCCAGGACAGCCAGAGCTGTTATACAGAGAAACCCTGTCTCAAAAAAACCAAAAAAAAAAAAAAAAAAAGAAATTTGATGTCTAATAACTGAAACATACCTGTCACCTCCAGGCAGTCACAGGTGCTAGCCAGTGGGCAGGAGTTGTTGAGCAATATTGATATGCACTATAAATCACTGAAGCCTATGCTCCTAGCTCACTGTTGGCTGACCTTCTAAGACTTGCCAGTCTTGTATTTGTGAAATACATATATTAGAAAAGCTGCACATGAGGAGCTTTTAGTGAAAGAGAAAAGAAAAAGTAGGCACAGCACCCAACTTTACATATCCTACCTGTTTATTATTATCAGATAATGTGCAGAGTTCACCAAGGAGTTGCTCTGCTAGCCAGAAAAGACTTTGCTTCAAGTAATTTACAGACTATGTATAAATTCCACCACTGTGTGTTTGCAAGTTCAGGATTCTGCCTGTTAAGTTCTTCAGGAAAACAGATGAAGCATCTTTGTGGGGCTTACAATTTTTTAGAAACATTTGACTCTTTACTTTTTATAAATTGTTCCTTAAAACACATACCTGTGTAAATGCATTTCCAAGTGCTCAGCCATTTAAACACATTTGAAATTTAATGAGGGATGTCTTCTAGGGAATTTTTATTGTAAGTGAAACTATAACAAAAACAGAGTCAGCCTTATCAGTAAAACCAACAATATTGGAATAGAGTGCCAATTTGAACTTTGCATCTCACATTTTATTATAAAACGAAAAGGGCACCACACTGTATTCAACAGCACTGTGCAGTTAAGACAATGTGAAATTTTCACTATCATACACCCTATTTCTTCTCTTTCTGCCTTTCCATTGTGATTATTTTCTCAAATACATATGCTAAATGATAATGTGGTCTGAATACCAAGCATCTATGGGATAAGCCTCATGGAGGCAGATTTTTCTTGCTCTTGACTCTATGAATCTCTAGGATTCTGGATATATCTGTACTTGTGCCATTTCAAATATAACTTGGGTGATTTAATTCATCATTATTTTGAAGATAAAAAGAATATAAGAGAACTGGAAATATAGCATAAAAAGAAAGGGAAAGAAAATTCTCCTGACTCGAGATTTGTAATTGCAGGTAAATTATTTCTTGAGACAAGTGCAGGAATAACTGTTTGCACTCCCCTGATGCCCTTCTCCTTTGGTTTTTTTAATCATTTTTTTCATTTCATTCTAAGAACACTGTAGGCAGGGATTAGACACTATGCTGTCCACTTACTGAAAATCATTACATAGATGTGACATTGAAGAGTTCATTAAGCCATATGGGGAGCATCTTAAGGCTGGGCAACCAATGCCTTGCCTACCGCCTTCCTCGTGGCCATGCAAAGCAGAAAACCCTAAATTTGACTTTGTCATAGAGCATGCTTTTCATAACATCAAACTTCAATTTTAAAAGGATAAACAGAAAATCAAGAACTGTTTGTTCTTGAAACAAATCAAGACATTTGTTTCTTCAACTTTACTTAAACCTGGAAATAATTTTCTTCTAAGACAATGAGTTTCTGACCGTGGCTATAAAACTTGTATCAGATCTGTATGCTTTAAAGTGAGGAAGGTTTCATCAGATAGTGTTTATTGCATGTACTTGTTTATAATATGACGTCACAAGACCATTCAATGGTAAATTGGCTAGCATAGAGAACAAGATGATTATATTTATTGCAAGAACATACCTATTAGCTCACAAAGTGTCATTAATAAAATCAGAATCCACTGAACAGAATTCGTAAACTAATGCAAATTAACTGTAGTCTTCACCTTGTACCCTAGAGCTTCAAACGTCTACATATCCGTGGCTTTGCATCCTTTCAACTACATCTCCTCACACTCCACCCATGGTTATTTTAGCTCTTCATGACTGTGGGTATGAATTTATATACAGGTGTGTATATATATATATTCTGCCCATGTTAGAAACATTTCCATCCCTGTAGCAAATACCTGAAATAATCAGCTTTTTAAAATGAAAGTTTTCTTTTGGCTCACAATTTTGAAGGTTTCAGACAATGGTCCATTACTTACTGCACTTTGATTTGTGGTGATGCAGCTGGTCACAGTAGCAAGAGTAGTGGAGGAAGATGTTCATCTCATAGTGCCAGGAGGTGAAAGAAGGAGGATCCTAATGACCTCGTTTACTTGCATTGGGACCTACCTTCTAAACGGTCCACCTCCTCCTGCTAGCACCACAGCCTGGGTATGAAAGTGTAATTCATAGAGATTGGGGAATGTTCAAGATCCAAACTAAAACAACATTTAAACAGATATTACATAATACTTATTACTCTTTCTGGCTTATTTTACTCAGTATAATGCTTTTCCTAGGTCACTCCATACTGTAACAAATAGCAGGAAATCCTGATTTTCTAAAGCTAGATAATACACAACTGTATATGTTTCTGTATGTATATATATACATATATATATATATGTATGTGTGTATATGTGTGTATGTATATATATACATTTGTATACATATATGTATGTATATATGTAATGTATATATACATGTGCATATATATGTGTATACACACACACACACACACACACACACACACACACACACATATTCTACCTAAGTTAGAAAAGTTTCCATTAGTGAAGCCAATACCTGAAACATCAACATTTTAAAAAGAAAGGTTTCTTTTGGTTCACAGTTTTAGAGGTTTCAGACCATGGTCCATAAACTCACTCACACACACATATACACACATTTGTTTGTACATATACACATCAATTTATATATCTTATATTTTCATTAATTGTTGGTTCAAAACATGCTTTTTACACCCAGTTTGTATGTACTGTGTACCTTTGAATGAGGTCTTTAGCACACCTACATCCAAGCCTTAGGGTAGAGAACAAGAAGAAGGAGCAGGCCTGTTCCCTCATAGGCCAGCAGCAATAATCTTATAGACCTAATTTCTGTCTAATGGTCACATTAGCTGCCAGGGACCCTAGAGAAATTCTTTTTGTGTAATGGTGAACTCAGTCAGTCTAACAGAGTTTTATCACTTTATGAGCCACTGAGAATTGCAATTCGCAAGATGAGAGCTAAGCAACCTTCATTCTAAGTCAAGCGGGAGGAACAAGGACACTCAATGCCTTACATGTCTGGGAGGCTAAACAAATGTTGTTATTAAAAACTGACAGTGATCCCTTTAAAAGTCAGCACCTGACACTGTTTTCTTGAGCCATGACATTTTATGATTGTACACAGTGGTACTATGAGTTGTTTACTGAATTCTGATTGCTTCTAAATTATACTGGCATCATAGCTGTGAAGCTCAAGCCAGGAAAATTCCAAAGCCTTCATAATACTAGGAAAAAAATCTTCTAGAAATAGCTCTACTTCAGACATTAGTGAACTATGGCCCTTTCCCTAGCTCCAGTGCTGAGAAGACTCTCTGTATCCTGGATTGTATGACCGCAATATTTTTTCTATTATTTCTATTAAAATTATTTTCTCACTGTTAACAAAACATTGTTAGAATTATTTGGAAAATATGTAGCTATGAGAAATTTGATTCTATTATACTAATAGAAATTGGCATTTTGAGTAATTTTTCCTTTCCCTTTCAGTTTCCTCATTGTATTCATAACTATAGTCAGAGTTTCCAAATAGCCATAAAAACTGGATACAAGTAATATTATGATGAGATTCATTTATAGTGTGTAGTAAGATACTCTTTATTCTAGGATGCTTGAGGTTGCAGATTCTGAATCTTCCTTTAAAATGGTGTAGCTATGCCCTAGAAAGCAGATACAGGATGACTTAAAAAAAAAACAAAAACAAAAAACAACTACTCTCTTTCCACTTCCATTTTCTTTCCAACACAAAAACTAGAATTATCTGTAACCACATGTCCAAATCTTAGCTGTGACCATTGAAACTTTAATTCAAGTGCTAAAGCAGTACAGTGACATGTTCAGCCTAAATCTGAGAGTGCAGTTAGTCCTCTCTGACCTGTGAGGGCAACTGCATAGTAACATCTGTATCCTGGAAATGTAAAGATATTCTAAATTGAATGGTTTCCTGGGGCAATTTTCTGTCTCTGTAGTCCTTCTGCTCCTTCTTCTGAGGTCACATGTAGCCATTGCCACAATGAGTGAATAGATTCCACAGCTACACAGGTATGAGGTGCTCTCCAGTCTCCTCTCTGGCCCCTACTAAATATACACACAAGCAATTGGAGTGGAAATAGACTCCTTATTCTTACCATAGGATAACATAACTAGACAAGTACTAGAATGCTACATGCCACCCATGAAGCAAGCCTCTCACCCCAGGCACCCTACTGCATTTTTCACACAGGTTGGTAACTTAGACTGAAATGCCATTTTCAACTACAGCTGTCCTTCTGTTCTGGTGATGTTTCAGTAAATAAAATTTGCATAGTCACCATACCAGGACAGCTTAATCAACATTGCAACATACTCCTACAGACACAGGAGGTTATATTCAGCACTCCTTGAGACACAGGTTTTTCCATGTAAAGAACAAATGAACAGCATGATCATTAATCACTTTCTTAGCTGAAAAAACCCAACAAAAATGTGAGAGTACAGATAGTGACAGTGGAAACTTAAAAAACGGGAGGACTATGAATTAGAACACTACGCTTTGATGAATACCTCCTGGATCATGGACAATGCTCTAGAAATGAGTTCATGATCATTCTGTCTCTTTGTGGCTGACAGCAACACACCATTTCAAAGATGAGGGAAATGAAGCAGCTAGCTAATAAGCCAACAGCCTGAATGTAAAGCACGGAACCATATAGGAGAGGGGGTCAGGAAGGGCAGGGAGGAATGTAGAGGCTGACATTTGATTTAGGAGCTAGAGTCTTTGAACAAATGTATGACTGCCAAGTTTAGCCATAATGGTAAGATGAGCCTCACATGCTGAGTAGATATGAACCTGGAATTGCTTCTCAACAGGGAACCACTTTGCCTCCATCTGCATTGCACATCGACTGGGTGGCTGACTTAGCTCTCCTTTTGACAGTGATGTGTCTACTCACCAAAGAGAAATGGATAGTGAAACTTGAAGGTGAGGAAACAGGGTCTCAACTTGAAAGAACTCAGAGTTTGAGAAGACAGGATATCGTGTTAAAAAACTATGGTCCCAGAGAGGACAACCAGGCATCAATCAAATATGAAGCTTCATCCGAAGAACTGAAAAAAGATAAAAGATTAATGTCACCAGATCTTTATCCAGCTTAATGATGTACCATGTTTGAGAGAAATGGCATGCAGATGGAAACTACTCTGTTCATAATCAACTCCTGGTGTGAACAGCATATGTGTTTATGTTCCTCTTGTGTACACAGATCATGTCCTTGTTAGCAGCCTTGTATTATCCTAACACTGTATCATCTGAGAATGACTGTTCTCTGGCCTTACCAAATTAGAATAGATCTTTCTTTCTCAACTTACAAATCTAAACTCTATCTCTAACTATACTAAATACTCATGTGTGTATGTGTGTGTGCATGTGTGTGTGTGTGTGTGTGTGTTTCTATATCACTTTATGTCTTGATGCATCAAGTAAGTAAGTTTTATTCCCATCAGGAATTTTGATTTACAGTCTAATGTTAATGGAAGTGATGTCATAGATACTGTTGGTTTGAAACTAGGACTGTCTAGGGCCTGGAAGTTATCAACAGAGGACAGGAAATTGCTATAACATCTGAGCTGAGCTGGGAGCTGGAATAATTGCTACACTACAAAGTCATTCTGCCCATAAAGGGCTCTCATTTTATTACTCTCAAGTAACATAAAAGCATTTTATGAATGAAACCACGAGGCAGTGTGAACTCTCACAGCTAACCAATGATAGCTACAACAGCACATTTTTCTGATCCTGCACGGCAATGATTATATCATCATGTCCCAAACTTCATCTAAGAGCAGAATATACACAGTGGTGGCCTTGGCCCACTGAACAATAGACCTGCTTTTTATGATAGTTTTTTATATAGTCAGGAGCTGCAAAGTGAGAGGATAGTAGGAAAAAAAAAAGAGTATGTAGCATGTAACCCTGGGAAAACTCCTTGTATTGTTTTCTCATATAGTAAAATAAAAGACTTTTTAGTTAGGAAACTATTTTAAAGGTGACTATATTGGTAGTTTCACATAACTGCAGATGTACTGAGAACCACTAAACTATACTCAGTGAATTGTGTGTAATGCAAGCTATATTTCAATAAATGTATTAAATTATTCAAATGTTTGAAAAGATAAAAGCCAATCTCTTTCTATCCAAATGAGAAAGACAAGAACTGGACTGAACTACAGTATAGAATTTAAATATATATTGGGGGTGTGGCACATGTCTTTGATTTATGTACATATGTGTTTGCATGCAGGGGCCATAGGGTGCCTGCTCTATCTTGTAAATAATAATTTTTATTAAATCTATATTTATTAATACTTAATAAACACCTGTAGAACATCTATATCCTATAACCTATAGTACTTAATACCTAGAACCTAATACCTATAAACACTTAATTCATAGAATCTATAATACCTAGAATCTAATACCTAAGAACACCTAAACAAATCTACTTTAACTCTTTGGAAAGGATACTAAAATTCTCTAGTGCAGGTCCGTGTGGGCAACGTGGTTTGTAGTCTGTCACAAACTGGCCATGGCAGTCATAGCAGTCTCATTTTCAGCTTGACTCAGCTTCCTCCAGGCCTAGCGTTGCCACTGTCTGCCAATTTATGTGGCCAATTGGCCTCACCCTCTCAACTTGGGGCCAAGGCACAGATGCTGTTGCCTGTGCAGCCTAGTTTATCCACTTCAGGTTGCCGTTTAAAGTAGCTGAGTCCCCTCAGTGTAGCTGCTACAGCATCCAGCTAAGTCTTTAGCTTCACGATCTTGACTTGATTTCAAGGCCTATATGGGGTCCCTGGCTTCCTCAACAGGGCTCTATCTCCACAGTGTCCTCAGAGCTATAGCCTCTTCGTGATCACTTCACAGTCCATGTGCACCTCACACTTCAGGCTGGTACTGTTGCTGCCCAACCCCCAGCCCACTTCAATTGCTTTGCCCCTGTTGCTGTGGTGTCAGCTAGTCCCAGATTTCTCAGGCCATTGTTACTGCCTATGGTCTACTCAGCCCATGCTTCACACATTCACTAACATATCTTAGACAGCTCTACCTGCACTTCCTACATCCTTGAGGCTTTTCTCAGCATTCTAGGTCTGACTTGTGCCTGGAGGCTTTTATTTGCTTGTTGCTTACTGCCTCAGGTCTCATGCTATATTAGCGTGGCCTCAGGGAAGATGGCATAAGTCGCTTTGGATTCTCACATGCATGCTCCAGTCTCTTCCTCCATGGGTGCCAGAGGCTTCATATGGAGCTCTCTGGCTCATATAAAACATGGTGTCACTGTCTTTCACTATTGGGCAGCTCGCGTGATCTCTCACAGTTTATGGTGGTTCCTGTGACTTCTGCAAATGTGCAGCCATGCACCTTCAAGGCACTGTCCCACAGGCCTAAGTCCAGTGTGAGCTCCACCCATCTTGGCCCCAAATCCTGGCCAGATCTCAGCAGTCAAAAACTTCAGCCAGAGTCTTTCAAAGTCTGGCTACATTGAGAAGCCTTCCTTCAGTTTCCTGGGTTTTGAAAAGGCCCATATGCTATCAGGTACCAAGTTGATCAGCATACTCATTCACTAAAGAAAACCAATTCCAATTATACTATCCCTCTCCCCTTAAAACCTTGACACAGGGTCTCCCACTGATCTCAGGTTTTCACTTTTGTATAAGAATTGTTCTTACCCACTGAGTCATCTCCTCATTCCCAAGATTTAAGTGGAAGTCTAAATGTTAAACTCAAATGAGAGTTATTCTGTCCCTGCCTAACCTATTTGGACTTCAGAGTCTGAATCATTTAAAACGAGTAGCTCTTCTTGCAGAGAAGAAAAAAAAAACTAATCAGTTTGATGTTCTGGACAACTATTGTCAACTGCTTTGAAAGCATTACTGTGTGTGAGGCTCTAAATGTGTGCATTATGTTTGTAAGATGTGTTCTATATAACTGCAAATCAAAATTGCTCTTCCATGACCTGTAGAGTATTTTGTTTGAAGGATATCTTGGAATGCAATCAGGAACTTAGAATTTTGATGTACCAAAAGCTATTTTATGTTTAACATTTTTATCTTACAGAAACATTAATCAAAGATGTTATACTTAAAGTAAAAAAAAAATAGGTTGTACCATATAACACCAATATGCAGGATTTTAGTAAGTATATGTAAAAATGCTTATGAAATGTTAATTCTAAAATCCTTACTAATATTCTGAACTTTTAGAGAATTGACTATGTTCTATTTAAACAAAACAGACAAACAAAAACAACAAAAGAAGTACACTTCCAAAGAGCAAGACTCTTACTAACAGGAACATAGTTGCAGAGTGTAGATATGTTCCTGTACTTTCCAAAAGATATGGGCAGGAAATTTGCTCTGTCTGCTGTCTGAACTTATTTAAAACTAACAAAGAAGTGGATATCTGTTATCCCTAAGTAATCCTTATCAAAAGTGAGTACTCTTCAAAGAACTTTCTTATCAGTGTAAACATAAATCAGGACAGCTGGATGCAGTGGTGAAGTACACCAGCAAGGCTCCACATGCTCACCAAATTGGGTCTGGGAATCAGTCTTTCCTCAAGTCTTTAGGACATGCTTCCACATTTCCACTAAAGTCAGGGCTGAGGCAAGGCTGCCCTCTTTGTCCATATCTCTTCAACATAGTACATAAAGTTCTAGCCAGAGCAATAGGACAACTAAAGGAGATCAAAGGGATACAAATTGGAAAGAAAGAAGTCAAAGTATCCCTATTTGCAGATGATATGAGAGTATACATAAGTTACCCCAAAAATTCCACTAGAGAACTCCTACACCTGATAGACACCTTCAGGAATGTAGCTGGATACAAAATTAATTCAAAAAAATCAGTAGCCCTTCTTTACATAAAAGATAAATGGGCCAAGAAAGAAATTAGAGAAACAACATCCTTCACAATAGCCATAAATAATATAAACTACCTGGCCATAACTCTAACCAAGCAAGTGAAAGACCTGTATGACAAGACCTTCAAGTCCCTGAAAAAAGAAACTGAAGAGGATAACAGAAGATGGAAAGATCTCCCATGTTCATGGATAAATAGGATAAACATGATAAAAAAATGGCCATCCTACTAAAAGCAATATACAGATTCAATGCAATTCCTATCAAAATACCAACACAATTCTTTACAGACCCTGAAAAAACAATTCTCAACTTCATATGGAAAAACAAAAAACCCAGAATAGCCAAATCAATCCTGTACAGTAAAAAAAATCTTGAAGTGTCACCATCCTTGATCTCAAGCTATACTACAAAGCAATCATAATAAAATACAGCATAGAACTGGCATAGAAACAGACTGGTTGACCAAGGGAATCGAATTTAAGAACCAAAAATAAACCCACACACCTACAGTCACTTAATTTTTGACATAGAAGCCACAACCATACAATACGAAAGGAAAGCATCTTCAATAGATGGTGCTTGTCTAACAGGATGTCAACATGTAGAATACAAATAGATCCATATTTATCACCATGTACAAAACTAAATCCAAGTGGATCAAAAACCTCAACATAAAGCCCGACACACTAAATATCTAATAGAAGAGAAAGCTGGGAAAAGCCTCGAACTCATTGACACAGGTGACAACTTCCTGAACAGAACTCCAATAACTCAGGCTCTAAGACCAACAATCAATAAATGGGACCTCATGAGACTGAAAACCTCCTGTAAGGCAAAGGACACTGTCATTAAAAGAAAACAGCAGCCTACAGATTGGGAAAAGATCTTCACCTACCCCACATCCAAAAGAGGGCTAATATCCAAAATTTACAGTGAACTCAAGACATTAAACATCAAGAACCCAAATAATCCAATCAAAAAAAGTGGTAAAGAGCTAAACCAAGAATTCACAAAAGAGAAATCTCTAATGACTGAGAGGCACTTGAAGAAATGCTCAACATTCTTAGTCATCAGAGAAACACAACTCAAGATAACTCTGAGATTCCATCTCACTCTCAACAGACTGGCTAAGATCAAAAACTCAAGTGACAGCACATGCTGGCAAGGATGTGGAGAAAGGGGAACACCCTTCCATTTCTGGTGGGAGTGCAAACTTGTACAACCACTTTGGAAATTAATCTGGCAATATCTCAGAAAACTAGGACTACTTCCACCTCAGGACCCAACTATACCACTCCTGGACATATATCCAAAAGAGTCTCCACCAAACCACAAGGACATTGGCTCAACTATGTTTATTGCAGCTCGATTTGTAATAACTAGAAACTGGAAACAACACACATGTCCTTCAACTGAAGAATGGATGAAAAAATCTATGGTACATTTACACAATGGAATACTGTTCAGCTATCAGAAACAAGTAAATCCTTCAATTTGCAACCAAATGAATGGAACTTGAAAAGTTCATCCTGAGTGAGCTAATCTAGACCCAGAAATATACACATGGCATTCACTTATAACTAGATTTTAGCCATATAGTACAGGATAACTAGCCTAAAACCCACAGACCCAAAGGAACAAGAACCTAGAATAGCTATCCTATAAGAAACTCCACTAAGCAGCAGATCGTTCAGATGCTGAGGCACAGTCAAACATTAGATGGAGCTCAGTGAGTCCTATATAAGATAGTGAAGAAGAATAGAGAATCTCAGACGGGACAAGAACAATGCATGAAGGTCAGCAGAACTAAACAACCTAAGCCCCTAGAGGCTTACAGAGACTGAAACACTAACCAAAAAAAAAAAAAAAAAAAAAAAAAAGGAGAAGAAGAAGAAGAAAACTTAGACTAGACCTCTAGACCTAGCCACCCCCCCCCCCAAGACATATATAGATGATAGACATCTCAGTCTTCATACAGATCCCTTAGCAAGTAAGGGGAAGGAGGCATCCTAGTCATGGACTCTATTGCCTGTTAGAGGGACAATTTATCTTAGCTGGACTGCCAAATCAAGCCACAGCATAAGAGGAAACTCTTAGCCCTCATGTGTCTGATGAACTGAGGAGACCTGACATATGGGGGGGAGACACTCACCAGAAGAGAAGGATAGAAGGGAAAAAGGGAAGAGGGTGGTGGGATGGAAGCAGGAGGGGAAGAGGGAGAGACTGTCATAGAGATGTAACTTGAATTAATAAACATTTTTTAAAAAAGACATGCTTCCAAATCATGGTGAGCCTGAAAGACTTGTTTACCAAATGTGTTTAATGGCACCTACACTCTACAATCATAGGTGAGAATATGAGAAGCTTGAATATCACCTAGCACTGTTTAGTGTCCACAGTATTTACTCTCTTGCTTCTCAATAAAAATGCAAAATAGTTGCTCAGTTTATGTGCCATAACGGGGCTCAGGGAGTTTGTGTTGTAAGGCTGTAAAAAATAATAAATACCACTTCCCTAGGAAGGCCTTCTCCTCCATTCATGAGACCCTGACCTCATGACTCCTGGACATTCCACAGAACTCAGTCCTTGAGATATTCCACAGAACTCGGTCCTTGGAACTATCTAAACTTACATAGCTGACTGGATAACTTCCACTCCCCTTTTGATTCCTTACCTTCACTCCCCAATCCCCACCTGTGTCATCACTTAATATTCCCTTTGTTCCCTTATCCCCCACCTGATGCTTTCCCCTAGCGGGCTAAAAGTTACTCCTTTATGCACACACCCGTTGCAGTTTGTGTGCTTAAATACTGCCTGAAAATTGTTTTTGGCGGCTCTCTCCTTCATAGAGGCAGTCGAACCCTGGCATGTCGTCAATTAACCTTTTGTATATTGCAACGAATCTGGGACTCTGGTGGTCTCTGGGCATCAGGACCTCAAGGAATCCCCTTCCAGGGTTCAACAGTGTCATTTTTGCTTAGCCTCAGGCTTGTAACTTAAAGGTTGTTTACAAGAAATTTATCATATGGATAGTGGGAAACTAATATTGATGCTTTTGAGAAACATGTTGAAACTATGAGGAACTGGCCAGCCATCACAGCCTCAGTCTTTTATTTCCATTGTTGCATAATATTTTAATAAATGTTTTTCTCTGTTTTTCTTTTTTTTTTTTAGTAGTTATTTATTACTTCAGGTTACATCTCCATCACAGTGTACTCTTTCCACCCCTCCCACTCCCACCCTCCCACTCTCAACCCCCTGTCCTTTCCATCCCACTCCTCTGGAGTGGAGTGTCCCTACATAACAGTCCCCCACCCCAGTTCAGCAGTCATTTGAGGGCCAAGAGCCTCCTCATATACTGGGGGCCTACAAGGAAGCACCACTAGGGCAAAGTGTCTCATTGATAGGAAACAAACTCTATGTTCATGTTCCCTTTGGTGCATTGGTTGTAGTACAGTTTTCCTGTACTATATGACAGCCTCAGTTTTGCCGAGCTCCCACTGTGACCAGACAGCCACACTCTAGAATCAGCAGGGTTCTCGTGTTTGAACTTCTCATTCCAGGCATCTCAGCCCTTTTCCTGTACTTTTCTTGAATTCTCTTGAGGTAAAAAAAAAAAAAATTTAAAAATCCCTAACTTCTCGAATCTTTATATTTTCTACTGAGGATGCTAAATGGTCTTTTGGTTTTGTTTTTTTCCTGGGTAGATACGAAGAAGATATGGTCTTGCTTCTGGTGACATCTGCTCTGTGGGAGAGGAACTGAAATAACATTCTGGACACAAATAGACTACAAATAACTTGAGCCCTTTGAAATCACTCTTTCGATATTGATTCACTGCAAGGATGAAAGCCAGCCCTAGGCAGAGCCAGACTAGTGGATGCAGAATTCCTAGGAAGCTTGAGATCGCTGGGAAACTGAAGCTTCCAGAGGCACTTAGCACTGTGCCCACCAGCTAACTTCATGCCAGCCTTTGAAAGGCTTTCAATTTATTCTGGGCACATTGTCTCTCATTTTCAGGTGACAAGTTTGGAAAGGAGGATGAAATAATTACTTACTACCTTAGCTGTGATTAGTTGCTTTATATGTTTCACATTCTTGACTAAACATGCTCATATTCGAAGCTTCCATTCACACTGAGACAGTGTCTTTGTTAAGCAGATTGGCTTCTGTTCACAAGGAGAAACAGATGGAAATAGAGTGTGAACTTCTCAAAAAGCTGCCAATAGGAGCACTTGGGTGGAGGCAGGATGTTCTTCTATTCTTTTACACCTGTTGAGCATGACTGTAATTTGTCCCACATCATCTAAAGTAAACCTATAAACACAACAGATACCAATGTTAGGATGGGTAGTAAGTTGTGGTGGAAACACAAGATGGAAACACAAGTAGAATAAGTGAGACTATATGGCACTGACTGGGAAGAAGTGTGAGTTAGAGCAAGCAGTAATATGAAGTAGTACAGTATGAGTCTGTTTGGGAAAATATTTCTATGCTCAAGATGTGTTTGCAAGAATGACTGAAGAATGTTTACCTAACCGAGCATGTGATATCCTCTAGTATGAAAACCACAGGGTTTGGGTGCTAGGGTAGTAGGACAGTTAGCAGCTTCAGGGTCTGTCAAAGGATAGAATAAGTACATCATTTCCCTGTTGATCTAGTGTTTCCCATAACCAGACACAGCTGCCTTAGTCATGGTGCCTTGTAGTTCCTCTCAGTGTGTTTGTCAAAGAGATCATTTTTTAAATAAATAAAACTTATTGAACTAGACTGAGTAGGTGGAGTTCTCATCAACATTGTACTTTGTCACTACTCTAGAAATGATATATTCACATGAAAAGTTATATATTTTCTGCATAAATTCTGTTAGTACAGAAAAGCTGATCACTCATTCACAGGATCCACCAAATGCATAAGCTGACTGGGACCTGCACATTGAAAAGTTGGAATTTTCATGCCATCTTATGTGATTGTAATGAGGTCATCAAGTGTCTCCTGTTTGTCTATCTACCATCTATGTCTACCTTTGAGTTGTACAGAATTTAAATTCAGATCTAACATGCTCGACATTCAGGCTCAAACATGTGAAGGCAAATATTTATGGAGAGAAAGGCCCTAAGACAGAACCTTGTTTATCAAAGTTTATCAAGGAACCTAAAAAGGACCTTTAGTAATGATTTGCCATTTTCAGAAGAAAGCTTTCCCCTTAGGAATTGTATGGCCCCAGCTCAATGTATGCCACAGCAATGTGTTTTCCTGTTTCCTCATTTGTTCCTTAGGTTGTCTGAGAGAGCCTTTCTTTGGATTATCTAACCATGAATGTCTTTAATGAACTGTGTAAAATAGATTAAATCCGACTTTTGTAAATTCACTGTGTCAGGTACTTTATTCCACAAGGCAAAGACAGGTATTGTAGTTTTTTGTTTTGTTTTCCCCATGTCCAGCCCTGAATGAGATATTAAAACCAGTGTTCCAAAAGAACAGTGCTAACTACTAGAGGTTACTATTAACATGGGTCTAGCAATACTGCTCTTGCCTAGCACTTGGCATATTGCAAGCAGATTTGGGGTCATGCAGAGTAGGAAGCAAATTAGTCATGAGTCCTTGTTTGCAAAACTATCCAAGTCATTGTCTTCTGGTATGGTATGCAAGCACACTGACATTCCAAAATATGATTCCCTTCTGCCTGGATGAGGCAGAGCTAAGTGTCATAACTCACACAGGAGACAGTTTCTTGTCAATTTCACTATAAAAGTAGATTTATGTTAAAAACACAGAAAAGGACAGTTCACAGGGGCATTAAGCAGCTAGTGGTGGCTGAATAGGAAGAAGATAAAACAGTTGCTACTAATAATGGGCATTAGTTCTCCTTTCTAGGGATTTTATTGTAATTGACCTATAATAATTTACATGGTTATGGAAACCTTGATGTTTTCCATGTGCAATAACTGAATATAGATGATTAACATGTCTGCCACTTCAAACATTTATTATCTCTGCATTGGGGCAAGCATAATTATTTTTGAAATACACAAATAATAGCAGTCAACCATAGTTATCCTCTGCAATTAGGAATTAAAATTGGGGCTGGAGAGATGGCTCAGCCGTTAAAGGCTAGGCTCACAACCAAATATATAGGAATTAAAATTGTTTCTTCTAACTAGGTGACTTATTGCATCTATTAAATAAGCTGTCTGCATTTTCCAACTTTCTCAACCTCCCAAGTCCCTGGTAACTGCAACTGTAGTCTCCTATCCTACATAATCAACTCCTTCAGCTTCCATAAATGAGAACATTCAGTATCTTTTCCCTTGTCTGTCATATTTTAATTAGTGTAATATGTATCTAGCCCACCAGCTGATCCAGGTAGTTACTAATGAAAGAATTTTATTCTTTCTTATTGCTTAATAGTATTCCATTGTATATGTATACATTTTTTTAAACCATTTGCTTCCATTACTGTACTATTGCACAAAGATCTGTAAGGGAATGTGAGAGTGCAGAAGTCTCTTTAACATCCGGGTTTCATTCCTTGGACTATATTCCCGCTAGTAGGAGTACTGGTTTACATGATAGATTTATTTCTCGGTTTTGATAAATCCCCTTATTTCTCTCTATAAAGCCAGCATTAATCTACATTCTCTTGCTCCAATGCACAAGAAGGCAGGGAGATGGCTTTGTTTAATAGTACATGCCTCTAGGTCCCAATACAGATTCCAAACATAGTCTATTGAAAAAAATAACATAAGTCAATGATCAGTTACCAAGATCCTCTTAATTTCTTTATTCATTGGCTGTATCAAATCAATCAAAGGAACCATAGAACCATACCTATTCCTTTTATGTGTTTCCCAATCTAACCAAAGTTAGAAAATAATTTAGAAGCTACTAGTAATATTAGCCACTGGCCTAAAACTATGACTCCTTCTGCAAAAAAAAAAAAAAGAGAGAGAGAGAAAATGCAATCTACTTCATAGTACTATACCAAGCCCTTTCTTCCTCCCCAACTTGTCATGTCTTCTGCTTCTATGGAGTTTTCTCTGGCTCTTAGGGGGCAGCTGTAGGAAGGGAGAGGGCATCGGGTTAATCATGTGGAATGATGTGGTGGGAACATGTACCTCTTCCATCCTATTTGCTCTCAGGCACAAGCTGACTCAGAGCAGCTGCTGAAGTCTGCTCTTCTATCCTCATTTTATGACAGTGGCTCCATCTTATAGTATGTTGGATGGTGTCAAGCACCCAGACAAGCTATGAGTGTGGACTCCATAAGTTAGCATTCCCAGTGTTTGACTTCTTTCTCTGCAGCCTCTAAAGATCAGAAAAAATATTTACCACTTACCATCACAACCAGTCAGTCCTTGATAGAGAAAAGACAAGAAATGCTGTCAACCTTTCCCATGAAACAGCTAACTTTGTAACCTTAAACACATTGAAAGTCCAAGTCATCTACCCAAAACACAGATCTGTGGTTTTGTCCCAGGCTACCTGATTGCATAATTGTGCATCTTTGAGGCCCAGGGAGTACTGGTACTCACAATCTCCAAAGTGCCAAACCTGTGATCCATGTCCTTTTTGCTGAGAAACCTAGATGAGTCTCCCATGAGAGTGTCTAAGTCCCCTTGTTTCCAGTTATATAGCTGGAATCAACTGGGAAGTGGGAAATCATTCCCAGTGAGACATCTGCACCAGTAATGTCTTCATCATCTACCACTGATTGAAATACAAACCATGGACATTATGTAAACCTACAGAACAAGATTCTTGATGGTATCACAGCAGACACCATTACAATCAACCTGGCAGAGATTGTATCTCCTCCCTAAAAGTTGAAGACCTCAAACCTAAATCATCGTCAACCTGCTTCTCTAGTGCCTGTCCCACAACAGACATCCACTTCTTCCAAATAAGGCCTCTTCTTCAAGTTCCATAATGCGTATGTAAATAATTACTTTGTCCCTTGATAACAATGGCCAGGTCCTTGACTTTTGACTAGTACATGCAGGAAAAAAAAGAAATGACAGAAAGTGAAAAGTGCAACAGTTCACACCCAGGAAACCTGGTTTTGCTGGGCTGTGCTCATCTGAAAATGGCACCAACCATGAAACCTTTGTGTTTATTATGTCCAGCACAAGGAGGATTGGTAGCTCTCTCAGTGTGATGTCTCTGAAGAGGGGCAGCCTTGTGTTGTAAACATCCAGGAGGAGAATGATCCCTGCAGTTAGCAGACTCTGCATACACAGATCAATCATGCATAAACACACATACTTGGACCAATAGAAGGCTTTACCATCCCTCTGAACCTCAACCAGAGAATGTGTTTCCATAGTCATGACTCTTAGGCATTGGGGTCCTAGACAAGACCTTGCTCATATCAATAATATACATTCACTTGGGGATTCCTCTGCTCGACACACCTTGAATCATGGTAATTAGGGACCATGGGTTAGGTCCTATTTGAACTATCATGTACATTACTCAGCACCTCTATGCATGCATGTATGCAGGCATGTATATTTGTTCCAACACATATGTGTCTACATATTATGCACATGTTAAAGTGACAGAGGATAGGGTAGCAAGGCTCATTGTCTCAAGCTACTGTCACAAATTAACCTTTTCAGTCCTCCCAATTGCATCTGAGAAATCTTGCCTTGATGGCTTTCATCCTTCAACTTCATCCATATCATTTTATTGAATACCTGCATATTCCACAAACAGCCTGAGCTTCAAGAGACCTCAGAGAAAGCATTTTTAAAATATAAACACATCTCTCTTTCCACCATTACTTCCAGGACTCTGTGTGGTGCCTTCTCCATCCTGTGGGAGACTTGGGTATACATAAATGGGTAACAGTGAATTGTGTGAATATATGAGTCATTTTGCCATCTTTATCCAGCAAGCTTCAGAGATTGGAATCTTTGAACCTAATGGAGATGCCCTCGGCCCTTTGCTATGCCTGCAAATACAGCTCATCTCAAACAATCTGATTACAGGGGAAAGGAGGGGTGGCCTTGGTGGATTTTGTGGTGAAATAGAGAAGCACAAAGAGTAGGGGTTTGGTTTAATCTTCTCTTACGAAAACTGGAACTTTGATGTGGCTAACAGAATGTCAGCAAGCATTAAGTCCCTCGAGTATGTAGGCTGAGGCTGGTTAGTGCCCTCGGTAATCTCCTAGGGCTCTTCATGCAGCAAAACCAATTTAAATTGCAACATGATTCAATAGGTGGAAACAGAAAGTTGAAATAAGCCTTTTGGATCTTGTAACTGCACAAAATCATTGTACATGAAAAGTACAGAGAAAAACAATTGGAATCATTTCAGGCTTTGAAAACTTATAATTACAGGTAAATGGCTATTATGTTATTGGAACAGCCATTATAACTGAAAGGTACAATTTGGGATAATATATGTGGGGACATTAATACACCATCAGATTTTACAGTGCAAGCATTACAATGCATCCAATTTCAAATTAGAGGTTACTTCCCTGGTTTTTTCTTGATTCTCTGCCTCTATTTTTAAGTAGAGCATTCATGTGAAATAATGACATCATTTCAAAGAATCATAATAATTTTTGACTATGCAATATTCACTATCATTTAAAAGTCTCCCAGTCTTCAACATTACAGGAAAAATAACAAAAGTCAAAATTACCCACCAATATATTCTCTACATGACTGTCTCCTCTAAGTTACTTAAGCTTATGGCATAGACCATCCAGGTTGAATATAAGCTAGAAATCATCTTTATTTACATTTAGAATTTGCATTTAAATGCAAATGTACTTGATACTTTGGACATCTGCTGAACTGGATTATGCTCTCTGCAGAGATTAAAAAAAAAAACATGAACAAAAAGAAAACATGAGTCATATAAAGAAGCAACAAAATGCTGTCTGGACTGTCAGTTGATGACATCTTTAACAATCATGGGCCTCTCCATGATTATAAGTTCTAGCTACCATGAGATTACTTCAAAGATGATCAGAAAAAAAAAAGAGAGAGGTTGAGGTCCACCAGGAGCCAAATGCACCTGTGAACAGCACACTTGAACACCAGGCTGATTTCCTTCCTTTCATGCCACATGCCACATATAACACACCACATGCTACATGCAGATACCACATAATTGAAGACACATCATAAGATCTTGAACTCCCTGTGTTCTTCCAATGGAGACTTTTTGGAGTTCTCTAGCCTTTCTCAACTACCCCAGAATCTCTAGCTACACTTGTCCTCTCTTGGAAGTAACTGAAAAATGAATAACAGCACTTGCTTGAATTTTTATTTTCAGCTGGGGTTAATTCTGAGTCAAACTGCAAGTTGTTCATTTTTTGAGAAAGATCACTTTCTAGATGAAGAAAATTCAGTTAATCTCATTGCTTTGCTGTATAAATACACAGTACATGTTAGTTACATCATGTAATATGATTTTAGATATACCCACTCACAATCTTGACATCAGAATTCCAAACACTGTAAGATGAGAGCTTCCATGTTCTTGAAAGTGCTGAATTGATTTATTTTTCATGTTTTCTTGTGTTGAATGCAGTGCTGAATGTTTTGCTTGGGTGTGGCTTTCTCAAAAGACTGGTACTTTTTGTGTTGTTTGAAATAACAAAGAGAATTGTAAATAACAGTCTTAATTATACAAGCCACAGTGATAAGAAATTGACATAAAATGAAGAAAGGATTGAGAACAATACTAATGGATATTGAGAATTAAAATGATTTTCTGCCTTTTAAAATGTATGTTAATCATACATTGATCTTTTCTGAATAAATTGAATATAAAAGTCACAATTCTATTCACAATAACATATTGTCTTTTTTGAAAACTAGTTTTATATGCAGACATATAAAATACTTTTGATAACAAAAGTAAGTTAACTTGTGGGTAGTTATCTTGAACTATATCAGAAACATGGATTATTAGATATATTCTCTTGTGAATAAAATAAGCTTAGAAATGGGCTTTCGGGAATATACTTAATATATAATAAATATTCACATTAAGTATCCTAGTGCAACACAGTGCTATATAAATGAACATATAAAATGTTCAAATCTTCCTTCTGTCACTTTGACAAAATACTCTTACCAAAACCAACTTTAGTTTCACAGACCATCATTTAAGAAAGTTATAACAGCAACACAAGTAGGAACAGAGACAAAAACCATGAGGGAATGCTGCTTGCTGGCTTGTTTTACATGGCCTGCTCAGCTTAATTTCTTATACCAACCCGGGCAACCTCATAAGCAGTAGTACTGCCCATAGTGAGCTGCAATCTTCAAAATCTACCATTAATAAAGAAAATGGCCCAACAGACTTGCCTGCCCATAATCTGATGGAGGCAATCCTTCAATAATGGTTTCTTCTTCCTGGATAGATACAGCTTTTGCCAAGTTAACAAAATAAAACAAAACACAACTAAAAACAAAACAAACAAACAAAAAACCACTACACACAATAAAATGTTTAAATAAATAAGAATTGGGACAAGAACTCTGTAAAGTTCTTGTTGTGTATGTATGATGATGTGATACCAATAGTGATGATAGATGATTGGAATCTCACAACTGGGGAGCAGAGAAAGACAGGCCCTTGGGGCTTGCTTGGAAATCAACCCAAACTAATGACTGAGTCTAAGACAAGTGAGATACCCTGTCTCCAAAATCAAAGTGTGTAGCTCCTGAGGAACAACACTGACATTGATGTGTAGCCTCCACAGGCATCAGCACACATACACACACTGATATTAACATATAAATCTGCACCCACACATACACATAAAAATAAATAAAGAAGAAATCTAATTTAGAGCTGAGGATACTTAATGGTAAAACACTTGCCTACTACCTTTAAGGCAGTGTTTGATCCATAGCACAGAAACATTATTAAAACTAAAACCAATAAATAGAAGTATATGAAAAACAAAATTCAAGCTAATGATAACATTTAAAACTGACTTAGAAGCTCTATAAAAAAATGTATTATAAATACTGGCAATAAAGTGCAGAACACGAGTTGGAGGCAGCCATCAGAGGGAGTATGTATTGTTCCTTATAACTATTTGTATTGTCAGTATTCAATGATACATCTTCTCAAAATAATCACGCAATGTGTGAAATGTACAGGTTGCAAAACAAAGGTACAACAACTGACACAGGATGTTCCTGTTACATTAAAGAACAAAGCCACAATATGGAAGAATAAAGTCTTCTGCACATTTGGCTTCAACTGCCCAAGAAAATACTTTCTTTGCTTGTACCAGTGATATCGTCTGTTTGGAGGAGGCTCAGCTCTCATTTACATACTTTATCTTGTCAGGGTCTGTGGGATAGAGAAACAGAAGCCAATCCAAAGGACACTTGTCCTCAAGGATGGAGCCATCCAGTTCCCTCTTCTCTCCACCCCTCACTACTTCTTTCTCTCATTCTCCCAATCATACTTGCTGATCCCTGGGAGCAAAGAACAGAATATTTTAACTAGTATAAATAATTAAAATGCATTGGTGAAATGCACCATAACATTTTAAAACATTGGTTGGTTACTGATGATAAAGATGTAAGTACAATGAGTAATATAGAACTATGAAATTTATTCTCTTACAAACATACACGTACAAGCTAAGAGATTTTTGTTCACAAAACCTTCAAAAGGAATAGCTTGTTTTCCAGCTACAGTCATGTAAAAATATTCTATAAAAGTGACAAAGACAGTTCACAAGGTCCCATAGCCTTGAAACACATGCTCTCTAAGTGTGTACTTCCATTCCCACACGGTATTCCATTTTCAGAGTGCATTTAATAGGCAATATGTCAGAGTTACAGAAATACTTTCAAAGTGTGCACTCATAATGTACAAATAACTTTGTTCCAAATTAGCTGAATTATTCATAGAGTTTCAGTGCCAAACAGCATTATCTAGACCTGAATTCCTAACAGGTTGAGTTCATTTTTTCAAAAACAAAATTTGACAGTTCTTTATGCTGCCTGAGTGCACACACCACATCCAACCTTATATAATGTTGAAGCTATTGCAGGAAAAAATGAAATACACAGCCAGCCATCCCCCACATTTCTGTATTAAGGCCAAACACAACTAGATGAAGATTTTGGGTAGAAACATTCAGTTGATTGATTAAAATGTTAAGATGTAAACTGTAAAATAAAACCCATTTTTTGACAATTTTGTAGAATACAAATCAAAAAGTTTGGTTTGATGCTCAATAAAGAAAGGCCCAACAAAGATAAACAATACATTTAGGCAACTCATATTTGTAATAGCCAGAGGAACCAGGGAATGCCAGGGAAGAGGTAAGGTTAGTGTATTGACTTAAACAGATCGACACATTCAGTTTTATATCTCCTTCAGACATTTTTTAATAAAATGAAGACCAGTAGTTGAATGTATAAAATAATTTCAAAATTGAAACTAGATTATTATTTAGAAAACTCTCATAAATTATTTGCAAGTTATGTTTTCCATGCCCTAGAAAGAATATTCAGTGAGAGCTGCACCCAATGGGGTGGCTGCTGAACACAATGGTCTCTGTTTTTTTTTTTTTTTCGTGTGTGTGACAGATGACGAAGGTTCATTTTCACAGGAATGTAGTGTCTTCCTTCCAGAGAAGCTCTGACATTAAGGGGTCATAATACATAGTATAGGTGTTCTAGATGAGTCTCTGAGTTGAATCAGAATGTGGTTCTTGTCTTTGATGATGATCTCCAATTATTGCTCCCTCTCCTCCATGTATTTGCTAACACTCTTCAGGAAATGATGTCTATGCTTTTCCCAAGGAACTTGAGTTGACCTTGTGACTTCTTAAGGCCAGATTTAAGTCTAGTCCTTTACAGGCTTAGGAAGATTTGTTTTTACTATGCTGGGTACCAATCAGCAGGGTCCAGAGAAGCATGTAAAGAATGCCAAGAAAGAGTTAGCTCTTAAGCCACATCAGCACTTTGCTCCTTGGTAAAGCCTGAAGGTTCCTGTTCACATAAGCCTGTAGGAGAAATGGAAGCCTGGGTGATCCCATGAGCTCAGCAACATCAGCAAACTCCATGAAGAATCATGGAAAATAATAGATTTCTGCTGTTTTAATCCACTAAATTTTACATGTTTTATGCAGTAGATAACTAAAATATAAGCATCCAGGAGCATGAAAATAACACATGAGTGAAAAATGCGGTTATCACTATAGGTAATTTTTACTTTATGGGTTTTCATCTAAAATTGCCATGCCATATGAAAATCAGAATCAGATTACCATAAATCTGTGCTAAGCATTCTGAGGCTAGTATCCCCTAAACTCTAGTATACTCCTCTATGTGGCTTCTGTGTAGCATCTATCTATGTACCATCTATTGGAGGGTTGGGGGTGGCAAGCAGAAATAAATAGCCAAGCCCCAAAAGCTATCACAGGTGCATTGGCAATTTGGGCGTGTTTTGCTATACTTCAAAAAACCTCCAAATCAATATAAACCTTTAGTTGGCTTACACTAGAAAGTCACTAGCCCAGGTATTAATCCTGTCATGTGTACCTATTAGAACTTGAGTACATGGAATAAAAGCATGTCCACCTCTGCATACACCAAATTGGCTTCATGACAAATAGAATCTTTTATCCTTCATCCATCTTGTTTCCCTTGCTCAATTCTGATGGAAAATTCTAGAGACAGGGAGGGATGGGTTTACCATACAAGAAAATAAATTAAGAAGTTCATACACAGCAGTGTACTTTCTTGTGTCCAGACTTATTTTCCCCAGTATGCACCATAGAATGAATATTTTCTTCATCAGTCACATCCTTTCATAGTTCCCTGATTGTATAACAGACCCAATCTTACAAAGACCGCTCATAAAGTTTTAAATATCTATGGATGTTATTGATAAGTAACCCACAGTCTGCTTAAGTTTCCATTCTATAGTAACTTTTTAAATGAGAAAAATTACATTTCCATAGTCCCTATAAGCTTGAGCACTCAGTGATCCTGTGCAACACAACTCCCTAATCATTGAGCAATCCACAGATTAACCCAGAAAACAATAGCACAAGAGGTTCTTAAAACTCTCTCCTTCATACAGTAAGGAAACATCATTGATTCTTCAGGAAACAGGAAAATCAGAAAACATGTATATGTGGTCAAAGGCACTTGAAGCACAGACAAGGTTAAAACCAAGTCCTTGCTGATATCCAGCCTACACCGTGAACCTGTACACCCAAGAGGGAAAAACAGCCGCACCACAACAGCAAAGGTAAGTGAGATTTTTTTTCCAGAGTTTCCAACATGGCGGCACAGTGTGCACTCTAGCAGAGAGGCAGAGACCTAACGTCACAGCAAAACAATTAGGAGCCAAGACTGCCAGCAAACAGAGCCCGTGACAGTGTGTTCTCCACAAATACTGGGGCGGGTGGGTCACTCACCCTAGCACCCAAGCATCTGAGGTAGTCAGCAACAGGCACACTGAGGCCAGCACCCATCTGAGTGGAGCTCCCTGCCTGCATAGTCAGCCTAGCTGCAGAGCCAGAACAACTAGGTCAGTGAGAGGAGAACACAGACTCAACCACCGCTCTACCTGCCTTTCTTTTTTTTTTTTTAATAATTTATTTTTTATTTCTTCAAGTTACATCTCAATCACAATCCCCTCCCTACTCCCCCCTCCAGTCCCACCCTTCCACCCTCCTCCCCCTCAACCCCCCCATCCTCTTCCCTTCTTTTTTTTTTTTTTTTTTTTAGTTTAAGGTATTTATTTTTTCCCCCAACAGCTCTCCCTTTCAGTCCAAATAATGGTTCTTTTTCTTATAACTATAAATACAATACAAAACAACAGAAATAAATAGGCCACGATTATAAGAGTTATATGGCTTAGCATACATTCCCAATGTCCAGTCCATATGTATTTGGCACTTGACTTTAACATTCTACTATCTAACCATCTCCATGAGTTTAAAGTTCTATATCTAACTCAGCTTTCATACTAACTTGCCTCATAATTTTAAAAATATCTTCTTAGATCCAGAACACCCTCTTGATTCCTAAACAACTCAAAATTTAAAATTTTGTTATTTAGGGGAAAAGACTACAGGCTGTTAAATGGTCTTGTTAAATGGGTTTTGGAGGTTAGACCCAGGGACTTCTCTCTTTTGCTTTTCTGTATCCTCCTTTCTCTTCTATATAGGAGTGAACAGACTTGAGAAAAATGGGACATAGACATAGTATAGGAAAGAACAAGAAAAAAGGACAGATTATTGAATATAGCTTTATACCTTTGTATACTGATACAAAATTAATATTATATTTGGCTAAATTGGTATTGATCATTGTATATTAATGCAAATTTAAGATTGTATAGGGCTACATCGGTATTGATCTTTGTATATTGATACAAAATTAAGATTATATTTGGCCACAATGGTATTGACCCTAGTATATTAATGTAAAATTAAGATTGTATTGGGCTACATCAGTACTGATCTTTGTATATTGATACAAAATTAAGATTATATTTGGCCACATTGGTATTGATCTTTGTATATTGATACAAAATTAAGGGTAACGCTTCTTAAAGGTATTGTTTGTAGTAATACTTAAAAATGAAATGTCAAGTTTTGACCTCTCGCTACCAACCCACATAAACTGTTTAGGATAATTAAGAAACGGAAACTAATAGTCTTGAGTTGTCTACCTGCCTTTCTGAGGAGACCTGCCAGCTCCCAGGTCCTCAGAGGATAGCCCTCTCCCCACTCCAATCCCCTCTATATTGGTCCAATTGGGTCACAAGAAGTTGAGGAGAGCAGCAGCCACTCTCCTCTCCAAGAGTCAGTCTATTACAGGAACCTGCCCACCATCTGTAGGTAAACATCAGGATCTAAGGATCAGCCAACCCCCAGGGCAGGGAGTTTTCCTGAGCACCAAGGTCAGCTGACAAAAGAAACAGACAACACCAGGGTCAATCAGATGACAAAAGGTCAGCACAAGAACATGTTAAAAAACAAAACAAAACAAAAAAAACAATAGGGTATCTCCAGATCCTAGCAATAATGCGACAGACAACTCTAGACAGCCGAACACAATTGAAGCAAAGGAAAATGACCTTAACCCTACGCTTATATTAATAATAGAAGGCCTAAGGAAGGAAAGAAAATACCTCAGAGAGCAACAACAAAGTAGTGCAAAGGAGGTGATGGAAATGAATAAAGCACTTAAAGGAATGGAAGACCTGAAAAGGGAAGTTGAAGCAATGAAGAAAATCCAATCTGAGACATCCATAGAACTGGAAATCCTTAAGAAAAGAATTGAAACTACAGACACTAGCATCACCAACAGAATACAAGAGATGGAAGAAAGAATTTCAGGCTCAGAGGATAAAATTGAAGAAATTGATACATCTGTCAAAGAAAATGTCAAATCTAAAAATATCCTGACACAAAACCTTCAGGAAATCAAGGTCACAATGAAAAGACAAAAATCTCAGAATAATAGGAATAGAAGAAAGAGAAGAGTCCCACCTCCATGGGCCAGAAAATATCTTCAACAAAGTCATTGAAGAGAATTTCCCAAATCTAAAAAAAGAGATGCCTATAACAGTACAAGAAGCTTACAGAACTCCAAATAGATTAGACCAGAAAAGAAAGTCCTCCTGCCACATAATAATCAAAACACTAAATGTACAGAAAAAAGAAAAAATATTAAAAGCTGCTAGGGAAAAGGGTCAAGTAACATATAATGGCAAATCTATGAGAATCACACCTGACTTTCCTTCAGAGACCCTAAAAGCCAGAAGGGCCTGGACAGATGTCTTGCAGACCCTAAAAACCCACAAATGCCAGACCAGACTACTATTCCCTGAAAAATTGTCAATCAACATAGATGGAGAAAACAAGATATTCCATGACAAAGCTAAATTCAAACAATATCTATACACAAATCCAGCTCTACAGAAGATGTTGGAAGGAAAATTCCAACCCAAAGAGGTTAACTACACACAAGAAAGCACAGGAAGCAAATAGCATGTCTGCAGCAAAACAAAAAGAAAAGAAGCTCACTCACACATTATTTCCATCAACATCAACATGGCAGGAAGTAACAATCACTGGTCATTAATATCTCTCAACATCAATGGACTCAATTCCCCAATAAAAAGGCACAGGCTAGAAGAATGGATGCGAAAACAGAACCCCACATTCTGCTGCTTACAAGAAACACCTCAGCAAAAAGATAGACATTATCTCCAAGTAAAGGGCTGGAAAAAGATATACCAAGCAAATGGACCCAAGAAAAAAGCTGGAGTAGCAATTCTAGTATGTAACAAATTGGATTTCAACCAACATTAATCAAAAGAGATGGGGAAGGACACTACATACTCATCAAAGAAAAAATCCACCAAGATGAAATCTCAATATTGAACATCTATGCCCCAAATGTAAGACCACCCACATTCATTAAAGAAACACTACTGAAGCTCGAATCCCACATTGAACCTCACACATTAATAGTGGGAGGCTTTAACACACCACTCTCACCACTGGACAGATCAACGATGCAGAAACCAAACAGAGAAATAATGAAACTCAAAGATGTCATGAATCAAATGGACCTAATTGATATCTACAGAACATTTCACCCCCCACCCCCAATAAAAGAATACACTTTCTTTGCAGCACCTCCAGAACCTTCTCCAAAATCGACCATATATTCGATGGGCTGAGGAAGAAATAAGGGAATCAACACCCTTCACAATAGCCACAAATAATATAAAATACCTGGGGGTAACTCTAACCAAGCAAGTGAAAGACCTGTATGATAAGAACTTCAAGTCCCTGAAGAAAGAAATTGAAGAAGATATCAGAAGATGGAAACATCTCCCTTGCTCATGGATAGGTAGAATCAACATAATAAAAATGGCAATCTTACCAAAAGCAATATACAGATTCAATGCGATTCCTATCCAAACACCAACTCAATTTTTTACAGATCTGAAAAAACAATTATCAACTTCATATGGAATAACAAAAGACCCAGAATAGCTAAATCAATCATGTACAATAACAGAACATCTGGAGCTATCACCATCCCAGATTTCAAGCTATACTACAGGGCAATAGTAATAAAAACAGCATGGTACTGGTATAGAAACAGACCAGTTGACCAATGGAATCGAATTGAAGACCCAGAAATAAACCCACACACCTACGGTCACTTAATTTTTGATAAAGAAGCCTAAAACATACAATGGAAAAAGGAAAGCATCTTCAATAAATGGTGCTGGTCTAACTGGATGTCAACATGTAGAAGAATGCAAATAGATCCATACTTATCACCCTGTACAAAACTTAAGTCTAAGTGGATCAAGGACCTCAACATAAATCCGGACACACTAACATTAAAAGAAGAGAAAGTGGGGAAAAGCCTTGAACTCATTGGCACTGGTAGCAAATTCCTGAATAGAACACCAATAGCTCAGGCACTAAAACAAACAATCAATAAATAGTACCTTATAAAATTGATAAGCTTCTGTAAGGCAAAGCACACTGTCCTTAGAACAAAACGGCAGCCTACAGACTGAGAAAGGATCTTCACCAACTCAACATCTGACAGAGGGCTAATATCCAAAATATATAATGAACTGAAGAAATTAAACACCAAAAAATCAAATAACCCCATCAATAAATGGGGTACAGAGCTAAACCGAGAATTCACAGAAGAGGAATCTCTAAAAGCCAAGAGGCATTTGAGGAAATGTTCAACATCTTTGGTCATCAGGGAAATACAACTTAAAACATCTCTGAGATTCCATCTCACACCTGTCAGAATGGTTAAGATCAAAAACTCAAATAATAGCACATGCTGGTGAAGATGTGGAGAAAGGGGAACACTCCCCCATTGCTGGTGGGACTGAAAACTTGTGCAATGACTTTGGAAATCAATATGGAGATATCTTAGAAAATTGAGAATAAATCTACCTCAAGACCCAGCCATACCCCTCTTGGGCATATATCCAAAAGATTTGAAATGAAACCACAAGGACATTGCCTCAACAATGTTCATAGCAGCTTTATTTGTAATAGCCAGAATCTGGAAACAACCCAGATGTCCTTCATCTGAAGAATGGATAAAAAAACCATGGTACATTTATACAATGGAATACTACACAGCTATCAGAAATGTGGAAATCATGCAATTCGAAACCAAATGGATGGAGCTAGAAAAGCTCATCCTAAGTGAGCTGACTCAGTCCCAGAAAGATTAACATGGTATGTATTCCCTTATAAATGGATATTAACCATACGTCACAGGATAACTATCCTACAACCCACACACCCAAATAGATAGGAACCTAGTATATCTATCCTAGGAGAAATTTTATCCACCAGTGAGTCATGGAATCTGCTGCAGGTTAGTGGAACACAACACCCTAGATGGTGTGCCTTATCAAGCTCCAGTACAAGTGGAAGCTCTTGGCCCTGACATGACTCAAGATCTGAGGGAGTATGATACGTGAGGGCCCAACTCATCTGAGGAGAAGGAGAGAACCAAGTAGAGGAACAAGGAGGGAGGGAGGGAAGGAGAGAGGGAGGGAAGGTGAGAGGGATGGAAGGAGATAAGGGAGGGGCTAGGAGGGGAGGAGGGAGGAAACTATGTTCTAGAAGTAAATAATACTTTTTAAGAAAAGAGTTATTAAGCTTTAAAAATATAATAAATATACAATATAAAATTTTCAAACTATAATTTACCAATGTA
Organism: Lophiomys imhausi; assembly: GCA_907164525.1. Taxonomy (NCBI): domain Eukaryota; kingdom Metazoa; phylum Chordata; class Mammalia; order Rodentia; family Muridae; genus Lophiomys; species Lophiomys imhausi. The sequence goes on along the minus strand of CAJQZJ010032395.1, from coordinate 464,008 downwards.
AACTTGCCCTAATGGCATGAAAGGAAAATGGCCTTAATTTCAGATTAGAATGTTAGACTGCAGGTGGACACATAGATTATACAAACTTGAAAGCACCTTAAAAGTCCTTTTTTTTTTTTTTTTTTGTAGAGGTATAGGATATTTCCCTGGTTTGGCATTAAAAAGCAGGTAACAGGTTTAAAATACTGTAAATAAATTAAAGGTTATAGCAGTTCAACCTGGTTTTATAAACCTCCAAGGGTTGAAAAAACTTAGAGCTAAGGTACAATACATGAAATGCGTGGTGTTAGCCCATGCCCTTAACTCCAGCAGAGACAGGAGGATCACAATAGAGTTAGTTGTCTTATAAATTCTAGAGTTACAAGGAACAGGGTGGTGATGGTGCACACCCTTAATCCCATCATTCAAGAAGAATACACCCTTAATCCCAACGCACTAGAGACAGAAACAGGCAGATCTCAGAGCTCAAGGTCAGCCTGATACAAAACAAGCTCTAAATAGAGAAAAACTTTGATCCAGGTGTAGTGGAGCACATCTTTAATCCCGTCTGGGAACCACATGTCTTTGATCCCAATACTTAGAATGCAGAAACAGTCACATAGTATTTGGAAGGATTTAAGTTTAAAAGCTACTTACAAAAGGCATGCTGCAATTCAAACAAATTGTCTTTTGAGATCTCAAAAAATATACACTAAAGGTTGGTTTAGCTCCAAAATATCAAAATAATTTCTTCTTTAATCCGGATTGAAAGATAATACTTTATATATTGTCAAAAAAACCCAATTTGCTCCAGGAAAAATATTACCTGACCCCCCCCCCAAAAAAAAAAGGTAATTGTCCCAGAGTTAGGATTAGGGCAGGGTTCTGTTCTTATCTTTCCAGGAGATTTGTAGCATCCATTCAAGGAATCCAGGGACAACTGGACAATGGAAACCTCAGCAGAAAACAGATCAGACACCAAAGAAGATGAGTGGCCTGGACGATCCAGCCTTGCAGACTTTCTCAATAGCGGTTTCCTCAAAAATCTACAACCACAATGACTCAAAATCACTAAGATCATTCAGCTCCACAGTCTGGTCCAGCGAGAACTTCAGTAAAGCCCTGAAGATCAGCTTCTGTCTACAAACTTCTTAGGACATCTAAATAGCTGAGCACAAAAGGACTGAACATCAAATGATTCTATTAACATTTTTAACCATTTTTCCATTCTTATTTGGGCCCCAAAAAGGTTTACTATGTCCCAAATCAGCAGGAAGTCATTTTAAGAGAGCGACGTCCCATCCCCAGAAGGTGGGGAGGGTGTTTTCCCCCTCTTTGGTATTTGAGGGATAATAGAAAATTATGTTATTTAGGGGAAGAGACAACAAGCTGTTAAATGGGTTTTGGAGGTTAGACCCAGGGACTTCTCTCTTTTTCTTTTCTATATCCTTCTTTCTCTCCTATGTAGGAGTGAACAGACGAGAAAAAATGGGACATACACATAGTATAGGAAAGATCAAGAAAGAAGGACAGATTATTGAATATGCTCTTATACCTTTGTATATTGATACAAAATTAATATTATATTTGGCTAAATTGGTATTGATCATTGTATAATAATGCAAAATTAAGATTGTATTGGACTACATCGGTATTGATCTTTGTATATTGATAAAAATTAGGATTACATTTGGCCACAATGGTACTGACCCTTGTATATTGATGCAAAATTAAGATTGTATTGGGCTACATAGGTATTGACCTTTGTATATTGATACAAAATTAAGATTATATTTGGCCACATTGGTATTGATCTTTATATATTGATACAAAATTAAAGGTAACGCTTCTTAAAGGTATTGTACCTAGTAATGCTTAAAAATGAAATGTGAAGTTTTGTCCTTTTGCTACCAACTGTCATAAACTGTTTAGGATAATTAAGAAATGCAAACTAATACTCATGCAAGCGACTTATTTTGTTGTTACTATGACAGTCTATCACAGTTATTTTCTAAGCTACTCAGAAATCAAGTTGCTAAGAGACAAGCAACATTTGCTTATCTAAATATAAGAGATAGATAGTGCATCCTCAAAAGCCTCAAGAGATCTGCAGAATATGGCATTCAAAGATGTTTTCTTAACTTAAGATTTTTTGATATCGAGACATGTCAGTGCCTGACAGTACCCCCATTCTACTCCAAGTAGAAGATGAGAATCGAAGAATCTCCAGTGGATGCAAGCCTATCCCTTGGCAAGAAAAACTCCTTGCTTCAATTGTAGACAGAATGCTGTCCAAAAATGACAAAGCATGGAAGCAGGTAAGTAGACAGCCTAGCTCTGCGAAGACAGGGTAGGTAAGTCCTTCATAATTCCTGCTCTACAATCAATGTTGTCAGAGGAATGGGGCCAAATGGCTGAAGATTGATGCTGTAGTGTATGGAGAGAAAATGATACCTTTCCAGGCATTCACTGGTATGTCATTTCTTAGTTTTGGAAGCTACGGGTCCTGCACTTCCTATATAATCATATATATTTATCCGTCTCAGGTCTCTGAGGTGGTGGAAGAATAGATAGCTAGAGTCTCACAGTTAAATTTTGAGTTGTTTAGGAATCAAGAGGGTGTTATGGATCTAAGAAGATGTGTTTAAATTGTAGGCAAGTTAGTATGAAAGCTGAGTTAGATATAGAACTTTAAACTCATGGAGATGTTTAGATTGTAGAATGTTAAACTCAGTTGCCAAATACATATGGACTGGACATTGGGAATGTATGCTAAGTCATATAACTCTCATAATTTTGGCCTATTTATTTCTGTTGTTTTATATTGTATTTATTGTTATAAGAGAAAGAACCATTTGTTGGACTGAAAGGGGGAGATGTTGGGGGGAAAAAAGATATACCTTAAACAAAAAAAAGGGTAGAAGATGGGGGGTTGAGGGGGAAGAAGGTGGAAGGGTGGGACTGGAGGGGGGGAGTAGGGAGGGGATTGTGATTGAGATGTAACTTGAAAAAATAAAAAATAAATTAAAAAAAAAGAAAAGAAGGAAAAACACAGAAATAAATGGGGCATTTCATGTTTACTCAGGTACCAGATAATGAACTTGTTGTTGTCATATGTCTAAAGTATTATATTTGGTACATTTTTATAATATATCAAGTACAAAGGAAAAATAGCAGAGAGAATAAAACATCTCAAATATGTAGTGGATTATTCACTCAGTCAATATTTACTGAACATTTACTATACACTGAGAAGTTTTAGATAATAGGGAATGTAGCAGGAAAAAAGACTGTATTGGTCCATTATGAGATATGCATAGTCACATAATGCATATACTCTTAGCTAAATATGCTAATTCTATGGTCTCACATTGGGTTAAACTTGTAATTGCCATAATTGCTGAAGTTCGGGTACATTTTTAAAACATAGTGATATGAAAATTGAATTGCCATGTGATTGATAGAATATCTTTCTAGAAAAAGCCTTCATTGTTACCATCTGAACTCAATACCATATTCCACAATATGCACGCATATTTTGTACCTGTAGGAAAGAATGAAAAATCTATTGTCTCAGATTTTCTTCTTCACATAACCATATGTAACATGGTACTGGCTCATCTATTTTCGGTAAAGTAATCATCTAAGGCAAACCACAAAAAGACACAAGTCAAGTTTTTTATGATATAATCTTTAACACTACTAAATAGAAAATAAATTTCACTCCATGGGTAATATATCTCCTTATAACTTTCTTCATTTCATAACCTAGACACCAACTTTTCCAATTTGGTGTTCCACAATCATTCTCTTAAGTAGATTCTATGAAAGAAATACTTAAAATTATATTTTTTTCACGGGTTATCATTGCTTATATTTATGTCCTTTTAAAATGAGTTTATTTGCCTTCTGTTCGTACATACTGCATCTGCTCTATTAGAACTATTGTTCTAAGACACTATTCTGTAATAAGACATAAAACCTAAGGTATATTTCCATATAATTCGGAATATTTATATAATAGTAACACTATATCCTTTCCTTAGCTAGTTTCTTGACTTTGAGGAAGGATTTTAAATATTATATTTTACTTACAAATAAATTAGCTGCAAATCTTAAAAAAACAAGTCCTTGATACACTAAAATTTAATCCTGAAATATATGTTTGGAAATTATATGATTCTGTATATAAGAAACCCTATAGATTCATCCTGAAAACTCTTAGAACTGATAAACACATTCTTCAAAGTGGAAAAACACAAAATTAACACACACACACACACACACACACACACACACACAGAGAGAGAGAGACACACCCACACACACTTTCTTATTTAGCAATGGCAAACGAACAGGAAAAGAGATCAGATAAATAATCTCATTCACAATATCCTGAAAAAGTAGCCTGATACTTTGAATAAATGTAACCAACTATATGAAAAAAATAAAAAATTAAAACAGTGTGGAAAAATTAAGGAAGATCCAGGAAGAGAGAGACACCTCTCATACTCATGGATTAAAAGAGTCAATATTTTGAAATGGCTATCTTACTAAAAATATTTTAAAGACTCAATGAAATACTAATAAAAGTTGCAGTGTCATTTAAAAAAATTAAAACACACAAGGAAGTAGGAGACCCCAGCTAGTCAAGACAATCTTGAGCAAAGCATGTACCACTATGTCAATATACCTGATATTATGTTAGACTAAAGCACCAGAATAATGAATACATGAATAATATTAGTACAGAAACAGATTCATAGATCAATAGAATTGAAATCCCTGACACAAAGCCACACAATGAAAACCACCCAACTCTTTGTAAACATGCCAAAACCAAAAATTAGAAAAAAAGATATCATCATCATCAACATATGGTCCTGGAAAACCCGGATATCTACAGACAGAAACTAAGACTTTGTGTTATTTTTTGCGCAAAACTCAACTCCAAGTGCATCAAGGATATAATAAATGAATGTCTGACACTGCCAGAGGAAAAATTAGGAAATGTTAAGATATAGTCATAGGGTAAGGTCTGTTTGAATAGGCCTCTAATACTCCAAAGTAAAGCGTATTATCAACAAATGAGGTTTTATGAAATTAAAAAAAGCTTTTGTACAGGAAAGAAAATTGTCAATTTTGAACAGGAAGAGAAGGCATACAAAATGGGAAAATCTCTACTAGGTTTATATCCAACATTGGGTGAGTAATCAGATTATACAAAGAAGACAATACACTAAACATGAAGAAAATGAACAGTCTGATCAAAATTTGGATGATGTAATTGAACACAGAGTTCCCAAGTGAAGAAATGCAAATTAAAACTGCTTTGATATTCCATGTCAGGTCAGTAAGTTTGGCTATCAAGGTGGCAAATGACAATAAACGCTGACATGATGGTGGGGAAAGAGGAATGCTCATTTACCATTAGAGTGTAAATAGGTACAGCTACTATGAAAATCACTGTGGAGGTATCTCAAAAAGCTAGGACTTGAATTGCCATATGACCCCAATATTCTTGTCATGGTCATATATCCAACAAGGATACTTATACAACACATCTTCATTACTGATCTACTTACAGTAGCTATGAATTTGAATCACCCTAGTCATTCATCAAATAATGAATGGAAAGTGGAAGGGTAGTACTTACATATAGTGGAATTTTATTCAGCTGTAAAGAAAATGAAATTATGGATGGAGCCAAAAATATTACACTAAGTGAGATAACCCAGAGTCAGAAAGACAAATTCTACTAATTCTCTCTCATATGTGGAATTTTTAGATTTGTGTGTTTAATTTAGTTTGTCTACAGATGCTAGAAATTTATGTGATCTATAGGAAGGGAAGGAAAAAACAGCTTTAAAGCATGGAAGGAATAGTAAGTATTGTGAAAAAAGAGAGTGTAATACTGAGGGTTAACATTTTAAGCAGAGATTAGGGCAGGGATAGGGGAAATTAAAGTGTAAGGACTTGTTAACCAAAACGAAGGGTACATGAAAACCATTATGGAAATACACTACATTGTATTTATTAAAAGTTATCTAATTAGTAGTAAACCTAATTAAAGGTTTAATAAAGAGGGGGATTTGAACACAGGTATGCTGTATCACTGAACAATCCCATCCCCAGAAGACATGGCTTACCCAATGAAAATGTCGATGTTAGATATTAGGTCGATGTTGGGTATGGGCATTCTCCATGAGTTAATGCTCAGAAATGGAACAGAGATTCCCTAAACAACAGGATATTGCCATTACTCCTAGATTCTTACTATAATTAGACAGTAAGACCCTTTTGGTGAAGTTACAACATATTTTCAGCATAAGACAGAAAAATCAAGCTATAACTGTCCTAACCACTTACTTCCTCCTAGCTTTCATAGTACAGGGGGTTACTCTACAGCCAGAGAGGAAGAAAAGTCACCTGGGATATTATCCAGTAGTAAACCATAAATGCTACAATACTGACATGCCAGACAAGATGAGCTCACTGGTGCAAAAGTAGTTTGAAGGTTATGAGTGTAACCAGCTATTTTCTGAATGGATTTGAAGACTGCTCCACAGAATGGAATGCATGTCTTTTATTATAATCCCAGTCAAGTCTATGACCCAGAAAGTCATCCTGATAGTGGTCAGCTAGGATTTAACGCTGTGGTGTTTAAAAATTTGGCATGTTGTTGCACTATATTCTAAATATGTATGCTTATATACATGGATTATGCTGCTCCTAATCTGAATCCTTAAAGTTTCTTTCTCCAGTAGTCAATAGTTAAGGCAGACACCCATAACTGGCTGAAGTGCTTAGAGTAAATAACTGAGTGTTTAGAGTAAATGGAACCTCTATATCAACCACCTCACCACAAGACTCAAGGAGTAATATGGAAGATGGGGAGAAAAGAATTTAACAACTAGAGGATGAGGAAGAGTGTTTGGAAAGTCTATCCTCTGATATGTCTATTGGGCTGATGATCTCAAAACAGCTGTGGTCACTTGCACAAGACCAAAATAAGATAAAGAAAACAAGATCAGTGAACATTCCAGCAGCCAGCACTAACTTGAATGTAGTGAGCCACAATTGGAGGGGTGAGATGTGGGATGGTGTCTGGAGGAATGGTGGGGGGGTGTGGATAACATCAATATTCATTACACAGTTGTATGAACTAGTCCATGAAAAAAATATATCCTAAAAATGAAAATGTATACTTGAATTCAGGGCATGCATACTTCCCAATTTTATAATGACCTTATTGCTGGCATGGGAAATTGTTTAAATTCTAGGTGACATACTCACTTTAGAAATGTGTATAATGTATCTTACTACATACATAAGACTTGAGCATAGGATACTATAGAAATACTGAATTGAGCTCGAAAATGGTCCAAAATTTTCCCAGAGGAAGAGACTTTAGCTCTGTCTTAAGAGTATCTTTGTAATTGGAGAGTGGAAAATGGAAAACAGTGTGGAGGGAAAGCAGTTGAAAAGGTAAGCTCCCTGAAGACTCAAAAGTGATTGTACATGGGTCACATATAAAATAAGATCAGGCCAGTGAGGATCAAAGCATATGGATTGCATGGCTCCAAAGGAGTGAAATCATATACTAAAGGGCTTAGGGTGTATGAGAAAAAAAGTGGAGACATCAGCTATTTGTTTTTCCCAGTGAAACAAAGCAATCTGGACAATAGCAACAAAAACACATTCTCCTCCCTTGCAAGTGAACATGCTCCAGGACACTCTTACCAAATGAAGTTTCAACCTTTCAACTTATGTTGAAAGATAAATACCGTTTTGTTCTAATGACAGTGTCCTTTGCCTTACAGAAGCTTTACAATTTCATGAGGTCCCATTTATAGATTGTTGGTCTTAGATCCTGAGCTGTTGGTGTTCTGTTCAGGAAGTTGTCACCAGTACCCATGAGTTTGAGGGTTTTCCCCATTTTCTCTTCTAATAGAATTAGTGGGTTCTGCTTTATGTTAAGGTCTTTGATCAACCTGGACTTAAGTTTTGTGCAAGGTGATAAGTATGGGTATAATTTCATTGTCTTACATGTCGAAATCCAATTAGACCAGCACCATTTGTTGAAGACCCTGTCCCTTTTCCATTGCATGCTTTTGGCTTCTTTGTCAAAATTAAGTGACCATAGGTGTGTGGGTTCATTTTTGGGTCTTCAATTCTATTCCATTGATCAACTTGTCTATATATATATATATATATATATATATATATATATATATATATATATGTATGTATATACCAGTAACATGTTGTTTTTATTACTATTGTTGTGTATATAGCTTGAAATCTGGGATGGTGATACCTCCAGATTTTTTTTTAATGTACAGGATTGATTTAGCTATTCTGTTTTTTTTTTTTGTTATTCCATATGAAGTTGAGAATTGATTTTTCCAGGTCTGTAAAGAATTATGTTGGTCTTTTGATGGGAATTGCATTGAATCTGTATTTTGCTTTTGGCAGGATGGCCATTTTTATTATATTGATTCTACCTATCCATGAGCATGAAAGAATTTTTTCTAACCACAACAAAAAGAGTTACATATCCATAGTAGAAGAAACATTGAAAAATCCATAAATCTGTGCAAGTTAAACAACATAACAATGAATCAGAGAAAAACAAAAATGAAAATTATTAAATAGTTCAGGACACACAAAAAAAAGGAAAGCACATCTTATCAAAACTTATGTGACACAGTGAAATAGATAAGATTTATAGCTCTAAGACATTGCATTTAGAAAGAGAACAAGCTGAAATTATGCACAATACATATAAGTGAATGTGTGTACACAAACACGCTATGGAAATTAACCCACTTGGGCTATTAATGTTGTCCACAATAGCCATAGTATATCAAAAGCTCAAGTACCAGGCAGAGGAAATCTTTAATGGTCAGCCAAGGTAGTCTAATGACTCCTAAAACAATATAGATTATGAATAAAACCCTTGATTGCCTCTCTGCTTTGAGGGTGGCCACTATTGCCAAAGACAACTCACACTTAGGATACAGAACTCTGATAATTTGAGCTGGATCTGACCTGAAAGCCTCTTTCCTGCAGTCTAGCTTTCACAGTTCCAAAAAATACTATGAAAGTTGCCAAGAAAGGGAAACATTAAACAGTGCTACCCAGCTGGAACATCTATGAGTCATATTAACTACCATCGTGGCAAATAAAAGTATAAAAATTGGCAACCAAGAGCTAATTAGACTCAAAGCCCACTAAACAGGAAGGAAATCATGAATGGTACTAGAATCCTATTCAGGTTCCTGGGGCTAGTGAGGACATGGACATTTAGAAAAGAATCTACTACTGCTGTTTTCTAAATTAGCATGTTTCCTCACTACATTCTAAATGTTATCCTTACACCCATAGGTAAGTGGAGCTACCACCCCTTATCATAGAGGTCTTTTTTTCAGCAAATGGAGAACATCACAAAAAACTAGAACTGGACACAATGCAGTGATCAATAGAACATAGGGACCCCAGCCTCTACAGATACATCTCCATCACAGATCTTGCATCTATGGCTCAGCAAACATCATAAAAGATGGGGCAAAAAGATTGTAAGATCCAGAATACCAGAAAGTTAGAAGAAAACTGTCTCACATAGAAATGGCTGTACAAACAAGACTAGAACAACAGCAGTTGGACATGTCAACAATATGGAAGGGAAAAAGTTGATTGGGTCCCTCTTCTAACAGAAAAACTACTACAAGTGAGTACTGCCTGTTGGAAGAAGGAAATTAGTCTTTCTCAAGGATGAGCAGCCTTAGTGGTTGCCTGATGCAAAGCAGTCAGCCAATATACACACAAACAACACAAATAAACTTAGTAAGTTATATTTTATATATTTGTGAACATATACACATTTTGTGTACCTATAAAATAATACACATATATTTTGTGCACATGTGTAAAATAATAGCTAGAAAAAAAAAGAATCTATCAACTGGAGCATCAAGGGGGCATATGGGAAGGGTTCAATGAAGGGTAGCTGGGAAAGGCTAGAGGAAAGTAACACAGACCTGGAAAAAGCAACTCTCAACTTCATATGGAATAACAAAAAACCCAGAATAGCTAAATCAATCCTGTACAATAAAAAACATCTGGAGGTATCCCCATCCCAGATTTCAAGCTGTACTACAGAGCAAGAGTAATAAAAACAGCATGGTACTGGTATAGAAACAGAACAGTGGATTAATGGAATCGAATTGAAGACCCAGAAATGAACCCAAAAAACCTATAGTCACTTAATATTTGACAAAGAAGCCAAAACCATACAATGGAAAAAGGACACCATCTTCAACAAATGGTGCTAGTCCAACAGGATGTCCATATGTAAAAGAATGAAATTAGATCCATACTTATCACCTTGCACAAAACTTAACTCTAAGTGCATCAAAGACCTTAATATAAGCCAAGTCACACTAAATCTACTAGGAGAGAAAGTGGGGGAAAGCCTCAGACTCATTGGCACAAATGACAACTTCCTGAACACAACACCAACAGCTCTGGATTTAAGACCAACAATCAATAAATGGGACCTCATGAAACTGAAAACTTCTGTAAGGAAAAAGACACTGTCATTCGAATAAAACTGCAGCCTACAGATTGGGAAAAAATTTTCAACAACTCCACATCTGACAGAGGGATAATATGCATAATTTACAAAGAACTCAAGAAATTAAATGCCAAGAAACCAAATAATCCAATCAAAAAAAAAATGGGGAACAGAGCTAAACAGAAAATTCACTAAGGAGGAATACCTAATGGCTGAGAGACACTTGAAGAAATGCTCAACATCTTTAATCATCAGAGAAATGCAACTCAAGACGACTCTGAGATTCTATCTCACACCAGTCAGAATGGCTGAGATCAAAAGCTCAAATGACAGCACATGCTGGCAAGGGTGTGGAGAAAGGGGAACACCACTCCATTGCTGGTGGGAGTGCAGACTTGTGCAACCACTATGGAGGTCAGTCTGGTGATATCTTAGAAAACTTGGAATAGCTCTGCCTCAGGACCCAGCCATCTACTACTCTTCTAGTAGATACCCACTTCTGGGTATACATCCAAATGACTCCTCACCGAATCACAAGGAAGTTTCCTCATCTATGTTCATAGCAGCCTTATTTGTAATAGCTAGAAACTGGAAACAACCCAGATGTCCCTTAACCGAAGAATGGATTAAAAAACTGTGGTACATCTACACAATGGAATACTACTCAGCTATTAGAAACAACAAAATCATGCAATTTGCAACCAAATGAATGTAACTAAAGAATCTCATTCTGAGTGAGCTAACCCAGATTCAGAAGGATGCATATGGCATCTATTCACTTATAGTAGAATTTTAGCCATATAATACAGGAAACTATACTAGAGTAAATGCACCAAAGGGAACATGAACATAGACTTTTTTCCTGTCAATGAGACACTTTTCCCTAGTGGTGCTGCCTTGTAGGCCCCCAGTGTATGAGGAAGCTCTTGGCCCTCATATGACTGCTGAACTGGGGCGGGGGACTGTCATGTAGGGACCCTACTCTCCAGAGGAGTGTGATGGAAGGGATAGGGGGTAGATGGTAGGAGTGCAGGACTGGGAGGAGTTGAAAGAGGGTACTATGCTGGAGCTGTAACCTGAGGTAATAAATAAATCTTAAAAAAAAACATTGAAAAAGAATGAACTCAAATAAATAACCTAATTTATACAAAATAAACTGAAACAAAAGCTAAAAGCTAATATAAAATAATGAAAATGAGGTCATGGATAAATTACATGAAAAATGTCAATAAAACAAATAATTTGTTATTTTAAAAGATCAACAAGATTAACAAATATTTGTTAAATGGTCTAAGAAAACCAAGAAATAATGGAACTGGGGAGATGGCTCAGTGGGTAAAGTGCTTGCCATGAAAGCTTTATGACTTGGGTTCAGGTCCTCGGTACTCACATAAAAAAGTCATATGAGGTGATGTGAACTTGAAACCTCAGCAACGTGGGAAAGAATGTTTAGATCTTGTGGACCTGCTAGCCAGTCCACTCCAAGTTTAGCAAGACACCCTGGCTCCAAAAAATTAAGGAGGATAGTAAGAGAGGAAAGCACCCAGTATGGATTTCTATCAGCCACACTCCCACATAAAGTCCAGCATACCCACATACATACATGGACACTCACACAGATAAATGGGAGAGGAATAGGAGGAAGGAGGAAAGAAAGGGAGATAGGGAGGAAGAGAGGGAAGGAGAGAAGAAGGAAGGGTGGAAGGAAAAGAAAGATATAAATTATGAAGTATAGATATGAAAGGTGAGAAATAACTTCCAGTGATACAGAAACAATAATATGAATAACTACATTCCAATACATTTTTTGAATATTATTTAATACAGTAATTCACTCTCTCAGACTGACCTCAAACCCCTCTTGTTTCAACCTCTCAAGGGCTTGGATAACATTGCCTTCCTACCTACCTACCCCCCAAAAAAGGGATCATCCAGATAAAATCAACAAATTAGTTGAGACACAAAAATCTATTAAGACTGAGTAATGAAGAAATAGAAATCCAGACTATACCAATGATTAGGAATGAAACTTAACTACTCCTTTTTCCAGGAAGGAAAGCCCTGGACATGTTAGCAACTCTGGCTAATTCAACCAAGTATTTAATGAAAAGCTAATAACAATCTATTATGAACTTTTGAAAAACTTAAAAAGGAAAGGATACTCCCTAATGTGAGAAATTCAACATGAACTTGATACCAAAACCACAGTATGCAAAGCAATTATCAAAGTGACATCTTTTGTCAATATTAGTGCAAAAATCCTCAATGAAATACTAACAATCACAGCATATTTAATTGTTCAGCATATTAAAATGACTATATTTCATCACCAATTGACACACATTGTGGTAATGTAAGAGTGTCACAGAACACAAAAATTGGCCAATGTAATACAGCAAATGAACAGAATAAATGGGGGGATCATCATTTCAACTGACACAGGGAAAGCATTTGAGAAATCAATACTCCTTCATGATAAAAATGCTCAACATCTGGCAACAGAAATAAAATTCTTCTATAAAACAAGTGCCATTCTGGAAATTTCTGTGGCATGCTCATTCTCAGTGGTGAATGTTCACTTAAAAGCTTTTTAAAAAAGATATAAGTAAAGCAAGGTTCCCCTTTTACTACATATATTCATCATACTACAGGAAGTTCTAGTCAGACGCATCAGAGAAGGGCACCATGCATACAAATTAAAAGGAAGAAATAAAATTGACTCTGTTCATTGAAGCTGTGATCTTACATATAAAAAGTCCCAAGGAGTCTAAAAAATATTGGCTAGAGTTAATAAACTCAAAAGGGTAGCAAATTACAAAATTAATACCCAAAAATCAGATGGGTGAAAAAAACAATATACAATATGAAGATGATATTTTAAAAATACTACTGAAATATTATTAAACACAGAAATTAAATATAGATAATTCAATAAAATCTGTAAAATAAATGAAAAGATGATTTTGGTAGACTGAAACATTTCACAGATTTTGTTGTTTTCTTTTTAATTATTGCTTTTCTTTTACATAATTATATCATTTACATATTCCCTTTCCTCCCTCAAAACCCTCCTATATACCCTTCCTCGCTCTGTTTCAAATTTATGACCTCTTTTTTATTAATTGTTGTACATATATGTGTACTTGTATAAATATAATACATAATGTATAACACATAAAATATATAAATATTATGATATCTGTATTATATGCATAAATATTATACAGACTGAACAGGATATACACTTATATCCTGTTTTGAATGTGTATGTTTTCAGAGCTGACCATTTGTAGTTAAGTAACCAATTGGTGTCCTTTTCTGTGCAGAAGATTATTTCTCATGCTCTCAGCATTCCTTAGTTGCCTGCAGTTTTTTTGGATGTAAAAAAAAGAGAGAGAGAGAGAGAAGAAAATAACTTTCTAATTGGATTTAAGGCCCTCTCAAGAAAAGATCATGCCTGGTACCGGAAACTTATCAAACTACCCAGGACTAGTGAAGTTGTGGATCTTAGTGGAGAACTGACAACACCAATTTCACTTAAACAGTATAATCTATATTTTAAATGTTTTTTCCTTGTAGCAAATAAGGACACTCATTACCCCGCCTCAAGGAAACTTCTCTTTGCAGCAGATGGACCCACAAGAGAAAACCAAAGCCAATTAAAATGCAGACTTGTGGAGTTCAGTTTCAATGAATAGATCTACAAGAAAATTAGCATTTAAAAAATCAGCATAACATAGTGATTCAAAATTCATTGAAATTACTATCAAAGTCCTAATAATGCTTTTGATCAACAAACACAATTTAAAACTAGTGCAGAATTTTAAGAGATGCAAGCTCAATCAGTCTTAAAGAACAAAGCTAAGGAATTCACGTCCTGATTTTGAAACTGACAGCAAAGTAACAGAAATGAAAATAGGGAGGAACTGACATGAAGACAGACACTCAAACCAGAACCGAGATCCCAGAAACAAATCCTCACAAACACAGTCAAATTATTTTCTTTAACAATACCAAGACCATTTAAGGGAGAACATTTCTTGTCCTTTCAAAAGTAGAGCTGGGAAAAAAATAATTTTATACAGCATCTTATATAAAGGATAGCTAAAATAAATCAAAGAAATAACAGAAAATTTAAAACAGTATATAACTCTTGATAGTAAACTGGGAAAAGCTTGATGACATTGGATTTAGCAACAATGTAGGGGACTTCCAAGGCATAGGCAATATAAAAGAAGAAACATGAAATGTTGCCTTGAATGAAATTTCAGCAACTTGTACACTTGATGACCCTAGCTCCCAAGTGAAAAACAACACAAAGACTGTGAATGCCCATCAAGGAATTAGTATGTAGAACTGAGAGAGAACTCCTAAAACACACAAACAACAACAATAAAAAGAAAACTCCTTCAAAAAGAAATAAATCTTGAACAGAAATTTCTTCACAGCAAATATACATGTGACCCAAAAGCTCATGACTACAGGGTCAGCATTAATAATGAGAGGAAAGTAAAATCACACAGTAAATACCACCTCACACATACTGGGAGTCTACTGCTAAAGAAGAGGGGGAAGAAAAAGAGAAGGGAAAAGAAGACCATGATGAGAAGAAAAAAAAGAACACCGAAAATAATAATCATTAGCAAGGATGTAGAGAAATTGGACCTCTTCTGCTCTGTGGCAGGAACATTATGGTACCATGGCTGTAAAAACAGTTTAGCAGTACTAAAAAGAAATCATATGCAGTATACATACTTCAGAAGTCCCATTTAAGAATAGGTACTTACAGAAAGCCAAAGATGTGAATGAGCTTCTGTCTGTATGTGCATAGCATTGTTTACACTGGACAAAATATGGAAACAATGTTTGTCCAGTGATGGAAGACTCTGTAAGCAAAATCCGTATGCATGCATGGACATATGTGCATGACAATACCAAAGGCTGTCTAAAGGAGTAATGAACAAAAAATGAACATACACACACACACACACACACACACACACACACGTGAAGCCATGCCAGCTGGCAAACAGTTTTCAAGTTTTCTTCTGAGATATTTTTATACTATGTCTTGAAAATTGAATAAAAATTTGAATTTATATAAATTTATTACACTCAAAGAAAATGATGTGAATTTCTTACTTCTTAACACTGCATAAAACATTTGACTATGGAATTGCAAATATATCATGTCATTTGGTTGCGGACATGGCAATTTGCGGACAGCAAGCCCCTGAAGATTTCTAGTATCTATGACATTTGCTATGCTATGCTACATGTGGTTCGAATCATGACAAATCCTAATAACCATATCTCTTTTGCAGACTATATGACTTTACACCTTAGATTATTAATATGTTCAGCAAGCTTCTTCTCACAAACTGAACACTGAAGGAGATGGAAAAGATTCACTGTGAGGAAGATATGATGTGGTGAAAAAGATAAATTTCAATGTAGATAATTTGAATGCCAAAATATGTAACTGCTATTATTTTTAAGATACTGTATACGTTATAAGAAAACAAAAGAAGAGTGGTCGAATTACTCAAAGAACAAAGGTAAAGTGGTACCAATCAGATCAGATGGGGGAATTTCAGTATAGCCCATCTATCAGTTGTAGCACATCCATCAGATGTAGCAAAGCTGCATCTAGGAAGGGTGGGCAGCTGGTAAGCACTGCCTGCTTGCTATCAGTACGTCCTCCAGAGTGATTTGAACTAACTGTGCATTAGCCAGTGTAAAAGGCATAATATGATGTTAGAAGCAGAGCTAAGAAGACCAGGGATGTCAGGGAAAAATGTTTTCAGCAGAGTATTGATGCGAACAGAATGGTGTGTTAGAAAAAGAGCCATTTAACACTATGCTGAGAGTAAATTCAAGGATCGCCTGCTTTGTATAAAAATGAAACAAACAGGAGATTAGCCCTCTGTCAGATGTGGGGTTAGTGAATGCTGCCATTTTGTTCGAATGACAATTTCCTTTGCCTTAAAGAAGCTTGCCAGTTTCATGAGATCCCATTTAATGATTGTTGTTCTTAGAGCCTGAGCTATTGGTGTTCTGTTCAGGAAGTTGTCACCTGTGCCAATGAGTTCGAGGTTTTTCCTCACTCTCTCTTCTATTAGATTCCGTGTGTCTGGTTTTATGCTAAGGTCTTTGATCCACTTGGACTTAAGTTTTATACAAGGTGATAAATATGGGTCTATTTGCATTCTTTTACATGTTCACATCAAGTTAGACCAGCACCATTTGTTGAAGATGCTGAAGATGCTGTCCTTTTTCCATTATATGTTTTTGGCTTTTTTGTCAAAAATCAATTGACCATAGGTGTGTGGGTTTATTTTGGGTCTTCAATTTGATTCCATTGATCAACCTGTCTTTTTATATCCCACTACTATGCTGTTTTTATTACTATTCCACTGTAGTACAGCTTGAAATCAGGTTGATGATACCTTCAGATGTTCTTTTATTATACAAGATTATTTTAGCTATTCTGTTTTTTTTTTTGTTTTTCCATAGGAAGTTGAAAATTGTTCTTTCAAGGACTGTAAAGAATTTGTGTTGGTATTTTGATGGGAATTGCATTCATCTGTATTTACTTTCAGTAGGATGGCCATTTTTATTATGTTGATCCCACCTATCCATGAGCATGGGAGATTTTTCCATCTTCTGGTGTCTTCTATTTCTTTCTTCAGGGACTTGAAGTTCTTGTCATACAGGTCTTTCACTTGCTTAGTTATCCCCATGTATTTTAAATTATTTGTGGCTATTGTGAAAGTTATTCTTTCCCTAGCTTCTTTATTGGCCCATTTACCTTTTTGTGTAAAGAAGGACTACTCATTTTCTAGAATTAATTTTGTATCCAGCCACATTGCTGAAGCAGTTTATCACCTGTAGGAATTCTCTCATAGAATTTTTGGAGTCACATGTGTATACTACCATGTCATCTGCAAATATGGGTACTTTGATTTCTTTCTTTCCAATTTGTGTCCCCTTGATCTACTTTAGTTGTTGTGTTGCTCTGGCTAGAACTTCAAGTATTATGTTGAAGAGATATGGAGAAAATGGACAGCCTTGTCTTTTCCCTGATTTTAGTGGAACTGCTTTAAATTTCTCTCCATTTAATTTAATATTGGCTATCAACTTGTTGAGGGCAAATATCCAAAATATATAAAGAACTCTAGAAATTAAACACCAAGTAAACAAACAATCCAATAAAAAAACGGGGAACAAAACTAAACCAAGAATTCGCTAAAGAGGAATCTCTAATGGCTGAGAGGGACTTAAAGAAATGTTCAACCTCCTTAGTCATTAAGGAAATGAAAATAAAAATGACTCAGATTCCATCTCATACCTGTCAGAAGGGCTAAGATCAAAAACTCAAGTGACAGCACAACCTGGCAAGGATATAGATAAGGGGAAGCACTCCTCCATTGCTGGTGGGAGTGCAAACTTAAACAACCACTTTGGAAATCAGTCTGGCAATATCTCAAAAAAAAAAATGGGAATAGTTCTACCTCAAGACCCAACCATACCACTCCTAGGCCTATATCCAAAAGATTCTCCACCAAACCACAAGGACATCGGCTCAAATATGTTCATAGCAGCTTTACTAGTAATAGCCCAAAACTGGAAACAACCTAGATGTCCTTCAACCAAAGAATGCATTAAAAAAAACAAACAACATCCCATCCCCAGAAGGTGGGGAGGGTTTTCCCCACACACTTTGGTTATTTGATAGATAATAGAAAATTTTGTTATTTAGAGGAAAAGACTACAAGCTGTTAAATGGTCTTGTTAAATGGGTTTTGGAGGTTAGACCCAGGGACTTCTCTCTTTTTCTTTTCTGTATCCTTCTTTCTCTACTATGAAGGAGTGAACAGACTTGAGAAAAATGGGACATAGACATAGTAGAGAGGAAAGATCAAGAAAAAAAGGACAGATTCTTGAATATGGTCTTATACCTTTGTATACTGATACAAAATTAATATTATATTTGGCTAAATTGGTATCGATCATTGTATATTAAGGCAAAATTAAGATTGTATAGGGCTACATCGGTATTGATCTTTGTATATTGATACAAAATTAATATTATATTTGGCCACAATGGTATTGACCCTTGTATATTGATGTAAAATTAAGATTGTATTGGGCTACATTGGTATTGATCTTTGTATATTGATACAAAATTAAGATTATATTTGGCCACATTGGTATTGATCTTTGTATAATGATACAAAATTAAGGGTAACGCTTCTTAAAGGTATTGTTCATAGTAATACTTAAAAATGAAATGTCAAGTTTTGACCTCTTGCTACCAACCGACATAAACTGTTTAGGATAATTAAGAAACGGAAACTAATAGTCATGAAAACGTGTCATTTTGTTAGTTACTATGACAGTCCATCACAGTTATTTTCTAAGCTACTCAGAAATCAAGTTTCTAAGAGTCAAGCAATATTTGCTTATCTAAATATGAGACAGATAGGGCATCTTCAAAAACCTCAAGAGATCTGCAGAATATGGCATTCAAAGATGTTTTCTTAACTTAAGAGTTTTTGATATCGAGACATGTCAGCTCCTGACAGCACCTCCTATTCTACTCCAAGTAGAAGATGAGCATCGAAGAATCTCCAGTGGGAGATGGTTGAATTGGTGGTAAGCCGTTCCCTTGGCAAGAAAAACCCCTTGCTTCAACTGTAGACAGACTTCTGTCCAAAAAGGACAAAACTTGGAAGCAGATAAGTCGACAGCCTAGCTCTGCCAAGACAGGGTAGGTAAGTCCTACATAATTCCTGCTCTACAGTCAATGTCTGTCAGAGAAACAGGGCCAAACGGCTGAAGATTGATGCTGTAATGTATGGAGAGAAAATGGGAACTGTCCAGGCAGCCACTGGTATGTCATTTCTTAGTTTTGGAAGCTGCAGGTCCTGCACTTCCTATATAATCATATATATTTATCCCTCTCAGGTCTCTGAGGTGGTTGAAGAATAGATAGCTAGAGTCTCATAGTTAAATTTTGAGTTGTTTAGGAATCAAGAGGGTGTTCTGGATCTAAGAAGATGTTTTTAAAATTGTGAGGCAAGTTAGTATAAAAGCTGAGTTAGATATAGAACTTTAAATTCATGGAGATGGTTAGATAGTAGAATGTTAAAGTCAGGTGCCAAATACATATGGACTGGATATTGGGAATGTATGCTAAGCCATATAACTCTCAGAATTGTGGCCTATTTATTTCTTTTTTTTGTATTGTATTTATAGTTATAAGAGAAAGAACCATTTGTTGGACTGAAAGGGACAGCTGTTGGGGCGAAAAGAAACACCTTAAACTAAAAAAAAAAAAAAAAGAATAGGGTAGAGGATGGGGCGTTGAGGGGGAGGAGGGTGGAAGGATAGGACTGGAGGGGGGAGTAGGGAGGAGGTTGTGATTGAGATGTAACTTGAAGAAATAAAAAATAAATTAAAAAAAGAAAAACAAACAAACAAACAAACAAAAAAACCTGTGGTACATTTATAAAATGGAATGCTAATCAGCCACCAGAAACAAGAAAATCATGCAATTTGCAACCAAATAGATGGAACTAGAAAACCTTATCCTGTGTGAACTGACACAGACCCAGAAAGATACACATGATTTATACTCATTGATAACTGGATATTAGTCATGTAATATAGGATAACCATCCTACAATTCACAGACCCAAGAGACAAGAACCAAGCTTAACTATCCAGGAATTCCACCCAGCAGTGGATCAAAACAGATCAAAACACAGTCAAACATTAGGTGGAACTCTGGGAGTTGTGTGTAAGAGAAGGAAGAGGAATAGAGAGATCCAGAGGGGATAAGAACTCCCCATGAAGATCAACAGAACCAACCACCTTAGGCCCATAGCAGCCTACAGACACTGAAATAGTAACTAAAATAAATTAATAAATAAACAAACAAACAAATATATAGACTGAAGCTAGGCCCCCTACAAATGTATAGAGGATAGGCAACTTGTTCCTCATGCAGATCCCTTAGCAAGTAGAAGAGGTGGGGCTATCTCTGACATAGACTTTGTTGTTTTCTAGTAGAACACCTTACCTTAGCTGGATTGCCATGTTGGGACCTAGTGCAAAAAGAAGCTCTTAGCCCTCATGTGACTAATGAACTGAGGGATGTTGATGCATGTGGGGGAGGCTCACCTCATCCCAGGAGAAGGAGAGGAAGGAGAGGGGGAAGAGGGTGGAAGGATGGGAGTGGGTAGGGAGGGAGTGTTCAAGATGTAACTTGAATAAATAAACTTTTTTTAAAAATTAAAGAAAACAAGAATATTGCATTATGTGAGGTTACATGTGGAGACTTGGAAACATAGGTGGAGAAAGAAAATGGAGTTCACAAACATATCATGAATAAGTTTCATGATTTAGGGACATGAAGAAAGAAGAGAAGTGCCTGAATTACTAAAAACACAATTTAACAAAAAGTTATATTTAAAATCTCCCATGCAGAGAAGTTGGGACTGGGAGTAGGTGAGTGAAACATCCACAAAGCATGGTAGAATATATAAAGGACTCAAAAAGTTAATAACAATAACACAAATAACTCAATTAAAAATAAGTGCATGACATTAAAAATGGTGAGTATGGGGGTTTATAGATTGTGCCTTTCCTGTTTTCCTCACAGTGTAGAGTTGTGGACCATGAACCCATGAGACTTGAGGAACCAGGTTGAGATTGAGCAAAATCTGAGCCCCAACCCAGGTTGGCAGACAGACAAGAATGTTCTCTCCCTCGTTTTTTGCCAGCCCTAAGAGTATATAAACAACTTGAGCTTTGGCTACAGGTGAGAAGTCATGTAAACAGGCCTCTGTTATCTCCCACCCATGCAAACAGAGCACAAGATTTTGACCAATCCTGAGCTTACTTCAAAGGAATCCCCTATTGCCTACAAGCTATATATTCTTTGATATTTCATTGAATATAGGTCACTATTTATTTTTACCAAAGAATACTGAGGGCTGTCTTTATTTTGGGAGAACCATGGACCTTCTGACACCAGCTCTGGAAGGCTCTGTTCTCATTGCAAGCCACCCAGCCACTGTTGTCTCTGGGAGCTGGGAGCCAAATGGAAGTAGCTGTAGAGCAAGAGTCCTGCCACCCTAACCTGGCAATCCAGAACAGAGATGGAACAGCAAGTGAGTTCTCAAAAAAAGTATACATTATATATAAATACAATATATATATTATATATAAATATAATATTACATATAATAATATACACATATATATTTATATTCAACTTCAGTCATCAAGGAAATGAAGTTCAATATTACTTTGACATTTCAGAATGACCAAGATTTTAAAGAAATTACAACAAATGCTACTGGAACAAGAAGGCTCTTATTGGTTGAGAGATGATAAGCCAGTGTGGAACAGTTAAAATGGAGTTAGGCTACATTGGAGAACAGTGCTTCCTCACACAACATAGGCTATTAAATGAAAATTCCATCTCCAGGTATGGGTTACCTAGTTTTTAAATGTTGGTCAATTGGGTTGCCTAGACTAACCTCCAAACAATACAGACTATTGTCATTGCCAATGCTTTTCCTCTAGAATTTGATGGTAAAACTCTATTGCTAAAGACAGCACACACTTGTGTAGGAGAATATGTGAAAATAAAAAGGTAATAAACTAGATTCTTCATTCTTATTAGTTAGCTCTAATAGTGCTAGAGCCATTGCACATGTATTCACTGTAGCCATTATGTAAGTTCAAGATCAAGGTAGCAAAAATCCCAGACTGTAAGGGTGAACAGCTTGTGAATTTCTACTACTAAAATTGAGGAGACATTGTTTTTTGAAAGCTGCTGGAATAAGGACAATCACCTCTTTTTGTAGATGTGGCCTCTAGGAGCTACCCATCCTCCAGAAGATTGTTGTACACCCATGTATACTAAGTGAACTCAGTGTGTTTAAAAGCAAAGCTCATGAATTTGAGAAGAAATACTAGTGGTGTAAGGGGGGTTGGAGAGAAATATCAAAGGAGGGAAAGTGGAGTAGATTTGATCAAAATGTACTATGTGTAGATTAAAAAAGGAAATGTGATAAAAAGAAGTTTAAAAAAATTAAGTTTTTTTCCCTAATAATGGTTTGTCTTGCCTATACCAAAATACAATAAGAATGATTATCCCAATGTACTGTTGGATGCAAATGAAGTTCCTAGTTCCTTCCCCAATAAATTGTTTCCTGAAGTTATTAAAAAAGAAAAGAAGGCTTCAACAGCATTGTTCTATAAAAAAGTTATCATGGTAATATAATTATTAAATTACACAGCTATTTGCCCTTCATTTTGATTTTGAAAAAGATTATTTGATCAAATTATTTGTTTGTGTGTTTTTTACAACTTGGCGTTCAATTAATTTTGACTTTGTGGTCAAAACATGTCCCTTTTCCCAAACCATATCTATTCCAAAGTGAAAATTTAAACATCTATTCTCTCTCAAATCCTCTTTCCAGCTTCTCTCCATAGTTGTGACTACCTGGTAGATCTTGGTAAGCACTATCCCTGCAATGAAACAAATAGGAGAAAATGCATTGCTATGAAACAATGACATATGGTTCTGCCAGCTTGCCTGATACCCTGCAGACATGCTGACTCAGCAACAAGGTCATGAGCCAGGGCTGTCTTCAGGGAAGTGCTTTCACAAAAGGAATGATAAAGTACAAAACAAGACAAACAGAGACTGAGTCATGGTTTTTAAACAGAGTTCCGGTCATAAGTCATAAGTCCTGATGGGATCTTTGCAATTCATCTCTCCCAAGAGCTGATGAGGAGCCAGAGTGACAAATAGGACTTCAGTTAAGCAAAGAGTTGACAATATCCCTAGATGATGATGTTTTCATAAGTCCAACTGCATATACTTCTCAGAACTTAAAGCTACCCATAGCTGAAAGGTTAAGGTAAAACCTAGGGAAAGCCCAGGTAGCCAAATTCACTCAAGTAACTAAAATTTCATCTCTAGGATAATGATTAGAGATTCTAAATATTTTGATGAAAAATATAAGTAAAACAGTTGGTTATAATAAATAGTTCAGCATGTCTAAGCTTAAGATCTAAGATTTGTATTGCCATTGTACTATAATACCCCAAGTGAATATCAACAATTGAAATAAAGAATTAAAACTCTCTAGTCCTTATACAGAGCTCTATTATTTGGGTTCCCTACACAAACACGCACACACACAAACACACACACACACACACACACACACACACACACACACACACACACACTCTCTCACTCACTCACACAGTTCTTCGTCACAGTCAAAAGCACCTTTGTCTTTTTTCTTCATCATGAATTTAGAAGCCTCATCCTGCAGCCATGGTTTCATTACTAAAACGCACCAACCTCATTGCTCTCATTTCTCCAGCCACTGCAAGATACTGGATATTTTTCCATCACCCTAACTCATAATTCTACACCTGGATGCTTTCATGTCTACTCTCCTTTCTCTCAGTGTTGCACTGGAAGTTTCCCCAGTTAACCATTTCCAAACTACTCTTTTGGACACTTCCTTTGTACTGAACTGATAAAGTGCTGCATGTGGTCTTCTGCAGAGGAGATGAGAATTGGAACAGGCAAGTATAGTGTACTCAATAAAAGAGTGGTAATATTTATACTTGGAGCCTGATGAATTCAATTTAAGCAACCACAGCAAAAAGCATGTTAAGCTCTACTCTATATGAAATATGGTGCTGGTACCTAGAAAGTAGAAGACAAAGAAGAGGTAGAAGAATATTATGATGTCCATGAACAGGAGGAAGTGAATGGAGGGAGTTCAAAAGGAAGAAGGCAGGAGAATAAAAAGAGGAGAATGCAAAGTACCTAAACCCTACAAGACAACCACACACAGGTAGAAAATACAGAGAGACGATTGATAGAAGATGGCAGTTTATGGACAAATGGATAGATATAGATGATAGATGACAGGTAGGTAGGAGTTAGACAGATAGATAGCTGGACCTGACATTAAAATGACTCTATAGAATAAGGAAAAGACATACAGCCTCTAGAAATTGAAGAGAGAAAGAGTTTAATAAGGAGCCAGTAAAGAAAGACTTTTAAGAAATTGCTTGCACCTTATATTCAATTGAACAATATTTATAATTCAGAAACACTTAAAGAGAGACAGAAACATGGTTCTCAAGTGCTTATAGGCAATTGTGGTTCAGAGACACCACAGGCCAAATTCCATTTCAGATCACAAAATGATAAAACATCATGACAAAAAACAACTTGAGAGGAATGGGTTTATTTTACTTACACTTCCACATCTCACTCAAGCATAAAAACAATTCAGGGCAGGAACTGAAGCAGAGACAATGGAGGAATACTGCTTGCTGTCTTGCTCTCCATGGCTTGCTCTACTCAATTTCCTGCCTAACCCATGATCACTTTATTTGCCCAGTAATTTTGCTGGCTCTAGTGGACTGGGGCCTCCCAGACATCCTATAAATTTGTTTGCAGGCCAATCTGATGGAGATGTTTTCTCAACTGAGGTTCTTCTTCCCAGATAACTCTACCTTGTATCAAGTTGACAAAAAAACAAAACCACAAAGGACAAAGAGTAGAAATTCAAAGTTAGTTCTCTACTTTGACAGTTCAAATGTGTTGTTAAGAATTAGTCAAGAAGAGATATGGAGAGAGTGGGCAGCCTTGCCTTGTCCCTGATTTTAGAGGAAATGCTTTAAGTTTCTCTCCATTTAGTTTGATGTTGGCTATTGGCTTGCTGTAAATTGCTTTTATTAAAACTTGATAGCAGCTTAAAAGATTTTTTTTTTGTTTTTTTTTTTTTTGTAGAGGTATAGGCTATTTCCATGGTTTGGCATTAAAAAGCAAGTAACAGGTTTAAAACACTGTAAATAAATTAAAGGTGACAGCTGTTCAACCTGGTTTTACAAACCTCCAAGAGTTGAAAAAACTTAGAGCTAAGGTAAAATAATGCACGGTGTTAGCCCATGCCGTTACCTCCAGTAGAGACAGGAGGATCACTATAGAGTTAGTTGTCTTATAAATTCTAGAGTTACAAGAAACAGGGTGGTGATGGTACACACCCTTAGTCACATCATTGGGGAAGAATACACCCTTAATCCCAACACACTAGAGACAGAAACAGGCATATCTCAGAGCTCAAGGGCACCTGATACAAAACAAGCTCTAAACAGAGAAAAACTTTGATCCAGGAGTGGAGGAGCACATCTTTAATCCCATCAGTTGGGAACCACATGTCTTTGATCCCAAAACTTAGAATGCAGAGACAGGCACATAGGATTTGGAAAGATTTAAGTTTAAAAGCTACTTACAAAAGGCAGGCTGCAATTCAAACAAATTGTCCTTTGAGATCTCAAAATATATACACTAAAGGTTTGTTTAGCTCCAAAATATCAAAATAATTTCTTCTTTAATCCGGATTGAAAGGTAATACTTTATATATTATCAAAAAAACCAAATTTGCTCCAGGAAAAATATTACCTGACCCCCCCCCCAAAAAAGGTAATTGTCCCAGAGTTAGGATTAGGGCAGGGCTCTGTTCTTATCTTTCCAGGAGATTTAAAGCATCCATTCAAGGAATCCAGGGACAACTGGATAATGGAAACCTCAGCAGAAAACAGATCAGACACCAAAGAAGACTAGTGGCCCAGATGATCCAGCCTTGCAGACTTCCTCAATAGCAGTTTCCTCAAAAGTCTACAACCACAACAACTCAAAATCGCTAAGATCGTTCAGCTCCACAGACTCCTCCAGCCAGATCTTCAGGAAAGCTCTTAAGATTAGCTTCTGTCTATGAACTTCTTAGGACATCTAAATAGCTGAGCACAAAAGGACTGAACATCAAATGATTCTATTAACATTTTTAACCATTTTTCCATTCTTATTTGGGCCATAAACAGGTTTACTATGTCCCAAATCAGCAGGAAGTCATTTTAAGAGAACAACGTCCCATCCCCAGAAGGTGGGGAGGGTGTTCTCCCCCTTTGGTTATTTGATAGATAATAGAAAATTGTGTTATTTAGGGGAAAAGACTACAAGCTGTTAAATGGTCTTGTTAAATGGGTTTTGGAGGTTAGACCCAGGGACTTCTCTCTTTTGCTTTTCTGTATCCTCCTTTCTCTCCTATATAGGAGTGAACAGACTTGAGAAAAATGGGACATAGACATAGTATAGGAAAGATCAAGAAAAAAGGAAAGATTATTGAATATAGCCTTATACCTTTGTATACTGATACAAAATTAATATTATATTTGGCTAAATTGGTATTGATCATTGTATATTAATGCAAAATTAAGATTGTATAGGGCTACATTGGTATTGATTTTTGTATATTGATACAAAATTAAGATTATATTTGGCCACAATGGTATTGACCCTTGTATATTAATGTAAAATTAAGATTGTATTGGGCTACATCGGTATTGATCTTTGTATATTGATACAAAATTAAGATTGTATTTGGCCACATTGGTATTGATCTTTGTATATTGATACAAAATTAAGGGTAACGCTTCTTAAAGGTATTGTTCATAGTAATACTTAAAAATGAAATGTCAAGTTTTGACCTCTCGCTACCAACCAACATAAACTGTTTAGGATAATTAAGAAACGGAAACTAATAGTCATGAAAACGTGTCATAGTAACTAACAAAATGACACGTTTT